>VWZN01009656.1:27171-43227 GCA_013396955.1 Regulus satrapa | reverse complement strand
AAGGGAAGGGAAGGGAAGGGAAGGGAAGGGTCCAAAAAATCCTAGTGATGACTGCTGCATGCAGGCAGTTCTTTAATATTTGTCATTTAGAATAATTTTCATATAAAGTGAGGCTCTAGGTGTGCCCCTTGCTGGGGGTCAGCACAGCCTCATTTCTGGGACAAGGGGGGATTTTCCTCTCTAGGCTGAAGAATGAAAATTAGCCAAGCTTAAAGCAGTAATTAACATAAACGTGCAGAGAACTGTGGAGAATTTACAAAGTCTCTGAGCGCCAATGGAGTGAGGGCTGAGGGGCGGAGCATGGGTAGGGCAAAAGGATTAAAACCAATCAGAGTTTAGGAGCGGAGCAGGGAGGGACAAGGGCCAATGGGGAAATGGGAGGTGAGGAAAGTTCTAGAAATAGGGAAGGGAAGGAAAAATGACATCATCAGTTTAATTAGCATAAAGGTGCAGGGAACTGTGGGGTAGAGGCCCTCTAGGCTGTAATAATATAACCGTGGTTTATTTGGCCGTGCCATCCCGGGGGGGCAGGGTTGGCTCACTACAAACAACCCCCAGGGTTCAACACTCATGGAAATTGTCTGAGCATGGCTCAGATGAATTGCAGCTGGTAAATTCTTACTGTGCCACATAGCTTGTTTATTGATGCCTGTGTTTGAAAAAGTGAGGGAATGAATAACCCAGTAAGCAACATGAAAGGCAACACGAAAAAGAAAAAAATCTTTCCTCAGTTTAGCAACTTTGCTGTTCTTTCTCTTAGGAAACCTTTGCTTTGTTTGTGTTTTAAGTAATGACTTAGAAAAATAATCCAGCAAGAACATGAGAAACAAGAAAGCTTGTCCAGATTGCCAACTTTGCTACTCTCTTTCTTGTGAAACATTTATTTTGTTTGCCCCTTTGTAAATCAGGATGACTGAAATGTGCTTTCAATTTTTTAAAGTTGTTAAAACCGGGAATTTTTGCCCTTGCATTCCTATCACATTTAACCTGACACAAGAATTCAAAATATTGAAGGATACCTCTCTGTTGAGAGTGTCAGTTATTTGGATGTTACAAACAATCTAATAACTTTTTACAGTGCTTGTACGGTGGGAATGGCATCCAATTTGAGTAGTTGTTTGGAGAAAGGTGGCAAATTTTGTCTCAGTGACATAAAATACTTTAGCACAAAGAAAAAACAGCACTAAAACTGCAAGAGAAAGAGATAAATTGAGACCTATAACAACAGAAAAAAAGTGAGTTTTCTCTCTATTTACTGTAGCGCTATTTTGACAACCAAGCCGCTGGAAGATGTTCTTTCTGAGGTAATCCTTTACTAACCTAGATTAGGGAAATGGCATATCCTGCCCTGAATATATATATTTAATTTCATCTCTGTGTCAAGCACAGGCCAGATACTTTTAATAAAAGACAATAGAGAAATATAAAATGAATCCACAGCTTTACACTCTTAAATCTGCTTCTATCAGGCTGACCTGAAAAATGAAGGTGCCCTAGATTGAACTGCTGAAGAGTTTTTTCAGGATCACTGCAGGCTTTTCATCCCAATTCCATTTAGCTGAGGCATCATTCCCCCCCTGTGTCTGCTGGCAAAGCAGCACCAGCCCTCTCCTAATTAATAGGAGCTTAAATTTAATAATTTAATAAAGGAACCCCATTTCTTTCCTTTTGGTCACCACCCAGCAGATGATGGGACTGCTCTCATAATGGGATCTGCATTGGTTGAAATGCTTGACTGAAAAAGTCTTGGTAAACTTGGCTAATTTTCATTCATCAGCCCAGAGGGGAAGGAAGGGAGGAAGGAAATTCCCCCCCATTGTCCCAGAAATGAAGCTGTGCTGACCCCCAGCNAAATTGTAGGAGAAAATAAAGACCAAAGAGGTGAAATGACCAAAGTGGTGTTAAGAGATAAATATAGGTTTAAAAATGAAACTCCCAGCTCAAAATGTTCTCCATTCCTTGTTGCAGAATTTTTAAATTTTCCTGAATGTACAGATCCCTTTAATAGGAAACTTCTATGGAATAAGCAGATGTCATTTCAATTGGCATCAAAACCAAGTGTCTAACCCAAGGAAATGCAAATGACTAAACGACCTGACAAAAACTATTCCCTGTGTCAGGGACAGAGTTACGGTAGGAAACTGGGTATTTCACCTCATAATTTTTAGCACTATTTTTGTTCACTCAAAATTTCCTCAGACTTCTGTAAACTATGATGTCTCATGCACACTTTAGAGAAACAAAGAAGAGTAATTATTTTGAACAGTATTTCTTTTGTTCTTGTAGCTGGAAAAGTCATCTTACATCCACTTGCAATATTTCCAGCTTTACTCTGCTTATAACTCCTTCTGCTTAACAGAGGTCTTGTCATGTTTTTCACCATGGCACAATGCCAGTAAAATCCATGGAATTAATCTGGAAATCTATTTTTTAAATTTTGTTTCAATATTACAGCTGTGTGTTCTTTTAGTTTGTCAATATGACTTCACTTCTGAAAGTGTGGGGAAATATTTTTAAGGTACTATAGATACTCAATCGTTCTTTCAGCATGTACTATACATTTATGTTTAATAGTGGGCACTGATTTTTATGATAGGAAACATTTTCCAAAAGGAACCTTTTCTACTTTATAACTTCTTACAGAAGCAAACTGAAATAAAAATCAAATGCATATATGAGACACAAATTTCAGCATAAATTTTCTTCTGATCTTTTCTGGTCTATGGGAAGTGGCTGAATTAATTTGCTTTCACAACATCATTTTGAAAAATACTTGGGTACAAACAAAATTATCCTGTTTAAAACTGTGTGCTACCACATTCAAAATGCTTTCAGTGTTTACATGATCTTGTACATCTTTATTTTACACTGCAATTTAAAAGATAGATCATCCTTCTGCCTCAGCCAAACAGGGCATGTTTATTATCCAGAACTCTGCAAGTTCCAATTGTTTTTTAGAGACATTTCAGTGACACTATTATAAAGAAAAAAGGGAATAAAGGATGGGCACTCATTAACCAATAGTCAGCTTACAAATGAAAGTTCTGCCTTTTAGAGTTATGTGATAAAATAAAATTCAAGCCTGCAGAGGAAACAAAGAACTTCATTTTATTTTGGCAAACATATTACTGCATGCTCATATGCAAGTTTTCATTATTATGTGGTACAACAAAGGAACCACTGGGGAAGTTTCCTGTGCTTACAGTTTCAGTCAGTTTTTTGTTTTTGTTTTTGGTACGGTTTTTTTGTTTGTTTGTTTTGGGGTTTTGGTTTTGGTTTTTTTTGGTTTTTTTGTTTTTTTTTTTTTTTTTACTTTAGAACTTTCACAAAGTTTGAGCTATAAATTATAGAGAGCTGGTAGATGATTCAAAGCAGTTAAGGTTATTATTGTTTGTGTATCATACAATAGTTAGTAACACCCAACATTAGTTTATTACCATGTATCAGGAGTGGTTATATTTTTCCTTTTCCTCCTTATAAATTGTTCACATGTATTTCCCTATAAACTCTATCAGCTGCTAAGTAACAGACCAAATATTGGCCACATTTTGTGTTCAAGTTTCATTGCCATGCAATGTGATTTCTTATTTATCATAATGAAAGCATAATTGTCCACACAGTGGACAGTTAATTTATATTTTTATTCCAGAAAGCATGACGTTTTATTATAGGAAGTCAGACATGCAGACTTTGTACCAGAAATTAATGGATTCTTCTGTTTCATTTTCTCATGGAGTTATTTTACCTTCAAGTGCATGGAAACTTTGTATATTCGCACAAAGTATAAAGAAGGCAGCAAAGAAAAAAAAAAAAAGTCATTTTATGTGGGCAAAATGTCTTTCCTGCAGCAGAGATGCTGGAATTCCTCTGCAGCAATTTACATTGCAGGAGAAGAGGCTGGAAATGCTGTCTGTGAAGTGAGCAGATGGTGTCAGTAATGACTGAGACCCCCT
Organism: Regulus satrapa; assembly: GCA_013396955.1. NCBI lineage: Eukaryota > Metazoa > Chordata > Aves > Passeriformes > Regulidae > Regulus > Regulus satrapa. The sequence continues at coordinate 39,274 of VWZN01009656.1, read as the reverse complement.
GGAGCTGTAAAAACACGGGCGTCCTCCTCTCCTGGCTGGGATTGTTATCCACTGACCCGAGTCACAGCGTGGGGAAGGACTGGGCTGGGTCAGAGGTGTGTTCTGGTTGCAGAGCAGGCTGTGCCAGGGCTGTGTGCTCTGTCACCATCTCTGCAACCAGCTGGGGCAGTGCTCTTTATCTCTGACACACCCACCCTTGCCCAGGCACAGGTCTTCTGCTCATGGGCCATGGACTGACTGAGAAAATTCCATCATCCCACTGGGAAATGCTGCACCCAAGGGAGGAGCCAGGCATTCCCAGCTGAATAAATCTGGGATTCAGAACAGCCCAGGCAGCCTTTCCCATGGAATGCCCAGAGGAAGAGCAGCCCTTCCACAGCAGCCCTGGATCTTGGGAGGAGGACTGAGCCCTTCTCCAGGATCTCTGCTCCAGCAGAGCCACGTTTGGCACTGCAGGAGGGCTGCAGCCACCATTTAATGGACTGATACCAGCACCCTGACTGACAGGGGGTCAGGCTGGATCCTGATTCCGTTGGTGTTTCTGTACTGCTGCATTTTATTTTAATCTTTCTGTTAATTTGTAGTTTTTATTGTTTGTTTGGGTTTTGTTTTTTGCTTTTTTTTTCTTGCTAGTAAATAAATGTTACTCCTATCTTCACATCTTTTCCTGAGAGCCTCTTAATTTCAAAACTATAATATTTAGAAGGGAAGGAGTTTTATTTTCCATTCCAAGGGAAGCTTCTGCCTTCCTTAGCAGACACCTTTTGTTGTTTTTTTAAACCAAGACAAGGTGGGGTGCCCAAAATTGCTCCCTTCCTTTCCACCCCTTCAGTTGTGCCTGGTTTTACAGAAGTGAGGGGAAGAAGCTGGAAGAGAGTGTTGCCAGTGCTTTCAATGATGATGTGACCCCAAAGGTAAATGCACCAACTGTCCCCTTTCTCTGTTTCTCTGTGCATGTTTGAAGACTGACAGTCCTAAACCAGTTGTATGCAAGCGGATAAGCAGAAATTCTAAATTAGCATCACAGCTTCATGCTTCTAATCAATGCCATGCTTCCAATAAGCAGGAGGGTACTTAAAACCCACTGGTGTTACTTGACCCATCCTCTTTCCAGCTCATTTGCCTCATACTCTAAATGTCAGATTTCCATACAGAAAGCAAGCAGCCTCTTTGCATGGAAACCTTTCAAGACCACGCAATGAGCGAATCCATAGAAAACTATTCCAGATGATGGTAATGTGGAATTTAGCTCATGCATGTTACTGAAAAAAAGTGCTATTTAGTAGTTATTAAAATTGAACTTAAGCAGTGCTGTCATTTGAAAATAGTTTAGGAAGCGCATCTGCTGAGTGGAATTACCTTTAAAATGGACACACTGATGATGCTTTAAAATATATTTTCCCATATCCCTCTGATATCCTGACTGACACACAGGTTCTGACTGCTAAATAAAATCCCCTCCCCTGCCACAAGTTTATAGAAAAGCTGCATCTTATTTTTATAAAATTAAGTTAATGATGATATGAATACCTATTTCAAAAAAAAACAAACCAACCAACCAAACAAACAAAAAAAAAAAACCCAAAACGGATAAGTGCACAGATTTCCAGTATTAAGACACTTGTCTGGAACTATCACATGCCTGGTTTCCCAGCCCCACGAGCAGCCTTGCTCTTGCTGTTTCAGAAAAGTCCCCTGTGCCAGCAGACTCAGGGCTCAGCAGGAGAGGAGGAGATCCTGAGGCAGCACTGGGACAGTCCTGTGTGTGCACCTGCATCTCCTGCAGTCGGGCATGAGGCTGAGTTCAGGTTCTCGTGCAGCAGGAACAGGGTGGGATATATCCTATCTTGGCAGGACAGATGAAAACGGAGACAGGAGTTTCTTTGCTGATACATATTTTTGTACTGTTAAAATAGTGTATTCTATTTAATAAGCACCCAGGCAAAGGATTTATGGATTAAATCCTCCAGTATTCTTGGCTTTGTGAAAGTCTGAGAAACAGTGTAAAATGAAATACTATGGGATGGAACACAATACTTCAGTCCTGATTCCCATTTTTAAAAGCCATGAATGACTTCATAACAGACCATTTCAGACATTCAGATTAATTTACTTCCATGGTGAACAACTGAAGAAGACCTGAATTGGACACTGAGGGTTTGTATTCATACACTTAAATAACTACTGTTTCTATTTTGAGTAGGCACTCAAATGAGTCAGATGGGATCTGCTGATTGCCAAAATAAATTGATTTTTATCAGAAAAAAGGTAATGCCTGAGGCAGTGCTTATTGAAAAATACATTTCTGTGAGAACCTGCAAAACTGTGCTCCTGTATTTCCTTTAACAATGGTATTATTACACTTCAGAATTACAATCTTTTACTCTTATTAGGTTATAAGCACTTTGTGCTCTATGAATTATTTCATGTTATTTATTTTTGTTTGACAGAACACAAGACAATTCTCAAACTATAAAAGATTTCAAGCCACTTGAATGATATGCTACTCTGAAAAAAAAAAAAAAGTATTCATTATTAACCCAAATAATAAAAAGAGGTTTGAGAATGATAAGCCCCTTCCCTGTTTCCTCCCCTACCTACTGGTAGCATGAATTAGGTTTTATACAAAAATAAATCTCCTTTACTTCTTATAGTAATTGAAGAAATTAAGTAGGGGGAATTATGACAATGAAATAAATTACTCAAAAAAAGAAAAAGTCTTGAGTAAGTTCTCATTAATATCTCTTAAATATTTAATAAAGCATAAATTTGAGTTAGTAAACATTAGAAAATATAAGGATATATTATTCAGGTCTCATCAGTAATTCAACAGTCGTTGAGGAATAAATAGAATTCTCATTTTCCAGTTAAAATAACACAGTAGACCAATGCAGTAATGACATAAAGCACCAATGCAAGGAAAAATTATTAAGGAGTTCCTAAAAGTCTATAATTTAACAATATATGCATGAGCTGCAGGTGTGAAACAGATCCACTATGCTCGGGGGAAAGGCAAGGAATGTGGGCAACCAGGCCCTGCATCTGATTGCATTAGATATGGTGTAAAATGGGGTTAAATGATATAAAATGATGCTTCAGCAGTCTGGATCATCTCATTCCTCTCCACAAAATGTTTGGGATCCGTGAAATCAAGGAGGAGTCAAAGAACTTCCCCACTCGTTTCTATTTGAAGCAAATGGTGCATAGGTAAGTGAAAATTATAAGCTCTAGGTTCATAATCTCTTGAAAGGAATTAAATATTCATTCTGGAGAAGGTTCATTCCATGTGACAAGCCTCTGGCTGAGATAGGCCCATCCAAAGTGTTTCTCTTCTTCCCTTGGCTGTCAGGCAAGCAGTTGGTATGTGAGGGATTTCTGCCTTTGGGTAAGATCTTCCCACCCACTGCTTTTCTCTGCATTCCTTGTCACTGAGATTGCCAAAAGCTGCCCTATTAGGGGCTTCTGGGGCAGCAGGTGTTAAATATGCCTCACTTTTCTCCTGGCTGTCAAGGTTTTTCTGTTCCCTGTCTGGCACCTTCACCCCTGGGAGCAGTGACACAACCCAGAGCTGTCCCCATGCGCTGCCATCCCCCTGATCAACATTTGGCTTTATACGTGCCACTGGAAATGAGCTCACTGTGATCATTAGCCTACAGGTGATCTGATGCATGCTAAATATTTCTTAGAGCTTTCTTTGTTTTAACACGGGGGTTTGGTTTCTTTCATTTGTTTCTCTCCAAACTTTTCACAGTGCACACATTGTGCTCTCCTCGGTCCAGAATTTTGAAGTACGGAGCTTTCATGTTTCATAAGAACTTCCTGAGTTTTATTTTGAACCTTGTTGTTTTGATGGCACTTTGATCTGTCAGCAGTGACTGTAATAGGATGGTGCTCAGAGGAGGGGGAGGTTCATGCCACAAAAAAGTCAGTATTTTTTCTGAGATCCCGTCTGCTGGGGTTATGTCTGACTCTAAAAAGACCTGTCTAACCACACATTCTGTCAATCATCCAGAAGACAGGATCTATATTCAGTCTTCATTCAGTCCCTAGGAGAAACCACACAAGACATCCCAACAAAATAAATGTAAGAATTTGCCTGAAAAATATAGTAAATCTACAAATTCCAATTGTTTTTCTTCTTCTGTAGAGCTGGAGAGCTTCTGTATGCAATAAGATGGATATATACAGTTTTTCCACTGATGTATGGAGACAAATGTGGAATTGCGGTGTCCCACTATCCCTTAGAAAAGGTAGAAGCATCCCAAAAGGAGATTATACTGTTCCTGTACGTAAGGAATTGGGAATGGATGGTAAACATAAAATTGCAAAGATTAATTGTCATCAGAAAATAAAAGAAAGAGAAAAGGGTTTGTCAGTGCTCCAGAGGATGGACAGAAGGGGTGCTTTCACTAACAGCTGGGGTGAAGCCACTTTTGTTTATCCTCNATGTATATGGATTTTATGGCATCCAGTCCTACACAGTAAATGACTTCTGGAGCCAGACATACACAAGGCCACGGTGCTCCATAGCTTGCCATTTCAGAAAATCCAACAGATGCACTCAGTTCTCTGGGTTTTAGCCCCTGACCAATTAGTATTTTATTGTTTTGCCTCCAAACACATGCAGAGCACCCCTTTCTTCCTAAACCACAGGTAATTTAGCAAATATTAATTCATAATTAATGTACTATTGAAATATAATTTAACCATGGCAGAAAAAGAGTAACATTCTGCAGGTGGCCACAGCTGACCCAAATCCATCCAGCATCTGAGTGACTTCAAAGGAGATGTATGAATCAGCTCCAGCTTCCCAAATGCCTGAGCTGAGGAAGACTGGAATAGGGTGAGTGAAGGCACTGGAAAAGGAAGTGCCTGAAGGTTGCAAATGGAGGGAAAAGGATTTAGCTTGGTAAACTTTTGAAAATCTGCCTCAAAGTGGAATAACCATTACAGGAAACAGCAACATGCACTGCAGATCATATTCCCATCATCATTTTCTGTTCACTGAGCAGGTAATACCTTTTTAAAGTGATCTGTGAATGGGCTTGTAGTTGCCAGAGGACACAGAAGTTATTTCTTTGGTCAGGTTTGACTGGGACTGCTTTTTTCCTTTGTTCTTTCTGCAGGCTCTCCCGGGTTTATTCTCTAAAACTGGTTTCCTTTGCAGCTTTCCAGGGGAAGACTGGGGTCTTCTGCTATGATCCTTCTGTCTGAACCTCCCTTCTTGAAGATTTATCTCAGTGAAAGGCTTTCATATTATTTCTATGCCAATAGCTTTCATATTATTTCTACATCCAATTAATTTTGGGCCTGTAGTTATGGCTGCATGCTTTCTCACCAGAAGATAAATGGCAAATTCACCGAGCTAGAAAAACAGTCAGAAGCTGAAAGGGAGTGGAAAGCAAACAAACAAACAAATTTTAATTGAGATAGCACTGATCTGTAGGTTAAAAAGAAAAAAATAAAATGTACACTTTCATTAATATGTTGGGATCAAACCCTATGGACTGCAGATTGTGTTGCTCAGCAATGGGCTCAGCAAATCATCCAAGTTTATTTTAAATCTGTAAACTGAATTGGATAAAATTGCATTGTCTTTAAAACAGATGGTGGCTTCCAACCATTTCAAACCATGCACAGGGTTAAGAGGCTAACTTTTTAAAATTCAGAGGTGCTAAATATGTTCTGTAGAGAGTGATGGATGCTTACGTGTTGAATTTCTGGTTGTTGTTTTTTTTTTTTTTTGTGGGTTTTTTTTTTCCAGTTTACATATTGACAAGTTTCAGAACACAAAATAAAGACATATTGCATATTTAGCCAGACTTGTTTTAGCCCCTGGCTGTCTGTGTACATGATCCCCATTTAAGGCAATCTCATTTTTCTTAGCTGCTCCCTCCTCCAGAGCTTCAGGCCTGCTTTAACAGGGCTGCTAATCCCTGACTCTGTAAAAACAGCCTCTCCCAGGGGAATTGGAACTTCGGGAAGAAGCAAACACTGCTGCTTGGCAAACTGCAGAGACACAGAGTGATTTTTAAAATGATTACTGGTGATATCAAGTGTTGAATACCTGCACGGCTCATCACCTAAATTACTTTTAGCTCACACTCCAGGTCGTTCACTAAGTCTAAATCTGATACTGCTTTGTTTTTTCTGTCTCAAACCTGTCACTCCAAGAATGTGGTGATTTGATTGGTCTAATCTGTTCTGCCCAGTGAAGGAAACAGCTTTCTCATAGGAGGTGAGCTTCTTAAAAAGCAAACCAATATTTTGATTTCTAGAAATTCGTGCCACCTTCAAACCTAAATGTCAGGGTATTACAGGCTTGCAATTAGATGTGCTGAAACAGTCTAAACTCTCTGAATCTCCACATTTCGAGTTCTCAGACATGACCTTCATCAAGGTGGATGTGAATGGAACTCAGTTTGTCTCTGTGTATTACTCATATCAAATATGCACAAGTTTTCTGCTTGTTAGAGATATAATACCCCACATACCTTTCTGTTCCAGTGGAGGTCACTCAATTGGCTCTCTTTGGTCACACTTTGATCTGAGAGAAATCACATTTCTTCAGACAAAGGCTTTCTCCAACATTTTTACATTTTGAAGTGGTGGGTTCTTCTGAGTTTATTATCTTTTCACTATTTATGGTTGTTTACTTCTCCTTACCTTTTAAGAACAACCAGAAGGGAACTGTTCTACTTTTGATTGCAGTTGGTGCCTCAAACAACAGCACTATCAGGTTTCCACAGAAGGCACCAGCCAGGCATTTTTTCTGTGTTAAAGTTAGTTGCTAGCACAAATTTTTCTATCCTTTTTTTAGTGTTTTTAAACAGCAGGGAGTAACAGAGACAGACAGAAAGACAGCAGAAGGCTGTCTTGTCCTCCAGAGTGACCTTCACATGTAGATTGGATGGGTAATTTGACTGCAATATTGGGAAATTTCCTATTTTCAAGTCCCCTAAACAACAGTACTCTGCAGATAGGCAGTGTTTTATTGGTAAAAAGGATTGATAATCAGATCAGATCTCAGAATGTGAAATGATTTTTTTGTGGGCATTGCACAATGCTGTAGTATCCTGAAAATAAAGGCTGGCAATGAATAGGGGGCTTGGGCATGGCTGTGGGACCTCACACCAAGCAGAGTGTTTCAGGTCTGATGTATTCCTTCTACTCAACTGAGAAAATCCTGAGGGGACTGAGAAGGGGGAAAAAAGAAAAAAACAACAAACAAAACCAAAACAACAAAAAAAAAAGTGAAAGGGATGTTTCAGGCAAGGGGGAGATCTCCAAAAATTTGTGGGCTCTTCAGACCTGCCAGGGTATCTGCTCTTGATGTGAAAATCCTTCCTGCCCCTCAGCTGAAGATGCAGCATGAGGTGTCCAGGGCTGGTGAGACCATCACCATAATTACATAATTCCATCACTACACATTATGTGTAGAGAACACAGCTTGGCTCAATTATGCACAAGTTTTGGCAGCAGTTCAGTGACTCCTATACCATGTACAAACACTGAAAATGTCTGAGTGCTCCACTGTGAGATGATTGTGCTGCCTCCATGTACACAGAGAGTACAGACTTTATGTAGGGTGGTGGTTATTAAAGGTAGGCAATCAATAATTTTGTCTAATTAGAGAGTGAAGTAACCATTGGGCCCAGTGATTAAAAGTTGCTTTTTTGTAAACTGAGAATTGCAGTCACTGATTTGTATGACAGCCATGCATGTTTTTCTCTGTCATTTACCCACATATATTCTTAAATAATCACCCTTTTTGTAAGGGTACACAATTTTTGACTCAAATTGCTGTAATTACATCTAATCTAGCCAAAATGATTTTTATTAAAGTTCATACTGTGAGACTAATGAACCTAAAGCACTGAAATCATTCTCATTGCACACAGTTAGATCTGTTTACTGAATCTGCATTGTTTCATGCCCAGAAGGTGAAAGTAAAAACCCACACCACCAAGATGCAAAACACATCTTCGCAATAATTTCGCCTGCATAGATCAGTTTAAACCAACCATGTTCCAACAGACAGGGGGGTATTAGCAGTACTTCCTCACTGGGTTTTGATGTGGAAGAATGGTTCACTGGTGAAGGGTGGCTTAAAGGATAATGAAACTGGAAGGAGGAACCTCTGCTGCAGGTGGTGGGCAGGGAGATGCTACAGACAGCTGACACACTCCTGGAATTGGTGTTTCCAGAAGCTGAAGAAAAGAAACAGTCATTCTAGCTGACTGTCCTTTCGTATGATTTCCCCAAAACCTTTTGGGAAAGAATTTCCTGCAGGGATTTCTCTTCTAAAAAGCTCTCACGGGGTCACTCTTCCCCTGCTCATCCAATTCCACCCTCCTACATGAGATCCCATGGCATGTGCAGATAACTGGCCAACGGGCAATAAGGAGGCTGAGGGAGCTGCACAGGTGAGGCAAATGTAAGGAGCAAGGAAAATGGGTGTATTTCCATCTCTGCTGGGCTCCACAATGTAGGAAATCTACACTTGGAAGGACTGGCAGATATATTGCTAAGCCAAGCAAAATAATGTCACAGTTTATTCCCAACACGTGAGTTTCATCATGATCCCTTTGCTCAAAATCTCCCTGTGTGATGGTGAAGAAATGTTTTGAGGTTCAGGGAACTGCTCTGCTTTTCCCTCCAAAGAAAACAAAGGCAGACAGGACTGCAGAAATGAAAATTACTGTCAAATCTCCTAAATTTCACCAGCCAGTTTCCCAAGCAGGGATTACCTATTTACCTCAATTCACTTCCAGAGCTCTCTTGAGAAAGGAGCACAAACAGGATGTAAAGGGCCAGAATGTCCAAATAAAAGTTCCTCCACAGGTAACAAAACCTGATTTTGCCACATAATCAATGAAATTTCTGCACCTGGCAAAGAAAGACCTCATTCCATCCTCTTGGTGCCTCCAATGCAATATCCAATTTTTCCATGGCTTTGCATTCATTGTAAGAGCTATCAAAATAGATTATCTTCTCACCTGCCTAAAGGGAATGGCATTTATATATCATATTTTGTGTTGGGCAAAATATAGAATTAATTTTTTTCTCCATCAACATTTTCATTGACTTTTTTGTGGTAGTTTTTCAGTCATTTTTAGACACTGATAATTATGGATTATAAACACAATCCATCAATAAAGCATTGCAGATAACTCCTCAGTAATGAGAATACATACATTCCTTACTCAGTAAGTTATGCAATCAGTTCACTGCTTAATAAAAAAAAACAAACCTGAGGGACTGCAATCTCTGCAACAATTCATTTAAAATTGAATTTGTTCATGTTGGATGAGATCCTTGGCTGCAATAAATCAACAAAGCCTCCATGAATCAATGTGCTGACACTGAGTTGAACCAGGTGATAGTCAGTCTTCAGTTTTTTGTAAATAAAAGGTTTCTTTGCTATCATGTCAATCATTCCAAATTTATTTATGTGTTTTTTTCCCTAAAGAAAAGTTTGCTTTATATGTTTATTTTATATGGCAAAATATGACATCTCAATTTGCAGAACATAGAATAGGATTTTATTTTTTTCTTTTTTGCTTACATGGTTGGCATTATTCCGTTTCTCTCTCCTGTTTTGGCCATGGACAAGACAAACATGGCTCTGCTGAGCTGGAGATGTGGCTCTTTGACATCCTAGTCAGGGGACTCTGCCAATGTGACTTCTTCCATCATTCCTCCTGGGTTTCCTTTCCATGGAAACTGGTGGAGGAGAGGTCTTCTACAGAAGACAAAAGGCTTTTAGGTTTTTACAGCTTATATTTGACCTTGATGCTGTGCTGGGCCTAACTCTGCCAGTCATTGTCCTCAGTGTCACTTGGTTTCATTGCATCCCTGATGGCCTCATTTTGGGGAATTATGTGGCAGTTTCATAGTAGCCTGCACATTCTCTGTGTTCCCCACATTCCAGAGCTGCAGAGATATAATTTCACAAAGTCCAAAAACATGTTAAAATCATTAATCTTAGATTAATGGGTGAAGGGTGTGTAAAATGGAATAATTTAGTGATGATTGTTTGAGCTCTCATGTGCTGTGATCAAAGCTCAAAGAGATGTTAGGCAGAAGAAAGAGCCTGGGCTGTTGTCTCTCAGCTTTTTTCCTCCAGAATGAACAGCCTGGAACAAGAACTTGCCCAGGTAAAAAAAAAAAAAAAAAAACCAGCTAAATGTTTGATTTCAGCATTTTCTTCAAACATCCTGGTTTCAGCTTTAATTATACACATTCCCCCATATATCACAGCACACATAGCATAAAAAATTAACAATATCTGCTTTCTTTTTTAGTCCTCTCTGCTCAAAAAGCTTTGAGATTTTCTCATGTATGTGCAATTTCAATTAAAATTTCCAATTTCTAGGTCCAGTGCTTTTTCTCCATAAGTGCAAGAGACAGCCAAAAGCAGGGAGAAAATCCTCCATGATGTTGGACTTCTGTACTCATTATGATTTGGTTAGAAGGCACCTGCTATTCACCAGCTTAGAAATCAATTTGAAATTCAAGTAAATCTCAGCAAGGACCTAACAGAGGCAGCCAGCCAATTTCATATGCTTCATCTTTCAGAGATTTTTGCTCTGATGCTCTCCCTCAGCACCACACATCATTTCCCCCCCTGCTTTTCTTTGTATATTTGAAGTGAAACATATTTGAATATGTTAGTGTTTTAAATGTCTCCTAACTGGAGATTTTAATGCCCTGTAATGATAACAATTATTTATCGAGATATGGCTTAGGAATAAAAGAACATGTTCATGTGGAAAGCCAAGCTAAATTTTCTCTTCCAAAGAGAAAAGTGAAAAATCTGCTTGGGCCAAATTAGTCTTGAAAATCTGGCACATGATATACAAGACCACTGAGCATGTAATTCCAGCTTTTTGCAGGTATTTATTGCACTAACAATGTGAAATTAACTTCAGTTGTGTAGCAATTTAGGAGGTGCTTTATGATGAGGGTGATCCATTCAACATTCCTGATTTGGACTGTTTTAAAAGCAGGATTTGGTCCTTGTGACATCCCCAGAGACATAACCCAAATCTTTGCAGGCTCAGCTGAGTCTTTCCTCTTTTCTGTGGGTGAAATGCTCAAAACTTGAAATCTTTGAACCTCTCATCTTAAACCAACTGATCTGACATGAATCTTGAAGCAGGAAAAAGAGTTTCTGTAGTTGGTGTTTGCTTCTCACCCCTTTAGGTTTGAGATATCCTCTCCTTAGGGTTGGTTTGAAATGTTTAATTTTTAACTAACTGCTACAGGGCTTTGTCAGCTCTAGGGTCAAAAAGAATAGAAATCCATTTAATTTTTCCTCTAACTCATTTAGTTAGACTCCTCAATGCTTTTGGGCAGCCTCCACTTTTTGGCTTTGACCTTCTTCTACAACTGAAGGATTGAGTGTATGACTCTGTTCTGGTGAAATGCAGAGATCAAATTAAATGAGACCAGAATCACAACTATGTGAATATCTATTAAAAAGCATGTCTAAGGAAATATAATGAAAACACACACAAGAAGAAAAAAGTCTGATGCTCCAACTTTTGTGTGTAGATGGAAAGGCAGTGGGAAGTTTTGACTTCATATGTGTACTGATGTGGTAAATTAAATCGGTCAGGGTAGCTCCAGGGAACTAAAGATATTTTTTCCTTAAGGATGTATAAAATGTCATATTTTCATTCAGAAATGCTAATACTTTGCTACTCTTTCAGGATTTTGTATGTAGCATTGACTGCAATTCAGGAAAAAAAACCAAGGGTTTATTTGTTTTACTCAGAAAAAGTATAATACACTCTTTAATGTGTGCAGCAGATTAAATCCTGTGTCTATATCTGAAGAGACACAGAACTAAACTTCTTATTGACTGAACTATTGGAGCTACTGCAAATAATCTGCATTTTCCAGGCCTTGCACTCCCTGGCTATAAGGAAAGCAGATAACAATTCTAACAAAGCAGCAGGACTGTCCTAGACAGGTATGGGATGCAGGGTTTCAGGAGGGGACCAGTGTAGATACGAACCAGAAACCATTTTTTTTTTTTTTTTAATCCTCTAAATTCAAGTTTGGGGTTTCAGGGGGCTCTCCTGTGGGCTCATGT
>VWZN01009656.1:8559-18607 GCA_013396955.1 Regulus satrapa | reverse complement strand
TTTTTTTTTTTTTTTTTTTTTTTTTTTTTTTTTTTTTTTTTTTTTTTTTTTTGGTTTTTTTTTTTTTTTTTTTGTTTTTTTTTTTTTTTTTGGTTTGGTTTGGTTTTGTTAGGCCAATAATAGCTCTCAATATTAGTTCTCCAGAATATCCAACACTAACAAGATGGCTGTATCCTATGAGCCATGACAACTTGATATGGGCAAAAAGAGAAAAGAGACACAAGAGAACATATTTGATTTTTTTATATTGGCTTGAGATTTTTCAATAAAGAAGATCACTTATTTCCCAGTAGATCAAAGATGAAAATGTGCTCACTGAAAGATGACTCTATAAGTAGAAAATTTTACTTTAGGTTTCAACACTGCCATTTCATTTTAATCTGAAAATTTGCCTTATATTAGGCTGGGAGCCAAGAAAGAAAAGTATGATTTTTCTCTTGCCAATGCTTTTATCAAAGGCTATAGATTAATAAAGATTATAATAATGGCAGAATTGCACAGCATCACTAACAAGAGATGTCATTCAGTGTGCATTGCCATGGTTTCACTATGGAGGACACCAACACTGTGTGTAAAATCAGCCATTTTAATTTATATTAAGCAATTAATTTACAGTAATTTCAAAGGTTAATTGTTGAATTATGGATCTCTTTAAAATACATAATATTTATAATATTATGCAAGCATTTATAATACTTTGCCCTGAAATGAAGCATCAATAAGAGTGGTGAAACAGCTCTCTTGGCAGGCCTGCCTCAGTGTAATTCTGGTTTTATTTCCAAACTGTTCATTTCAAGGCAGAGATGAAAGGAGTGTTCAAATCTCAGCATGGTCACCCAGCACAGGGTAGGACAACAGTTCATGCTTCCCTGAATTGCAAATAATGTATAGAGCTACCACACCACTGGTTTAATTCCCATTAAATTGGCAGGTGTTTGATGCAGAAATTTGCCATTTAGCATATGAAAAAAAAAAAATTCCATCATTACCTGATCTTTTTTTTTTTTTTTTTGCATTTCTCCCAAATAGTCAAATGATGAAGAAAGTTGTAATTTTTAATAACCTCTTGTTGTTTCTGAGACTTATTCATTGCAGACTCACTGTAGGTGCATTATGTACATGTGGGAATGGCATTGCAGTGATCTGCTTTGGAGTAGGTTAAAAGAAGTTGGTTTTTTCCCTGCTTCTCCTCCCCCCCAAAAAAAACCAAACCAAAAACCACAAACAAACAAAAAAACAAACAAAAACCCCTCCAGATATTTATATTTAATGAAGAAAATCACCATCTTACTGCTATTGCAAACTCAGTAGTGTAAATTGGTCATACTAATACCAGGATAAATTGGCAAAATTTAGTAATTGGTGTACAAATGTTCAGCCTGTCATTTGTTTTAGTATCCATAAGCACAGAGCTATGTCTAACACATTGCTCACATGCATAATGTTCCAAGAGGTCATGAAATTGTCTCCATAATTCCCTTTTGTTTGGCAAGATCAACAAAATTTAGGTCACCCTTGAGACCCCTGATGATATTTTGCTCTTCAATATCTCAAAGGGTGGAGACTCGGCATTTTCTCTAAGCAAGCTATTCTGGGTTTTTTTCATTATTTTTACCACTGGAAAGCATTTTGTTTTTTCTTCTGAATGCCTGCATCTCCCTTGTCGCCATTTACTTGTGCTCTGCCTCCCACGATTACAGAGAAGGGTCTTTTGTCTCCCTTCTAATGGCACTTTTTACCTGCAGAAAACAAAATTGAATGGTCTGATGTCTCAGAAGTGCCAACAATCCACACTTCTCACTGGAGTCAGGGGAGTCGGAAAGTGCTTTTGCTCCTTACCTCAAGCCACTTTATCGGATGGCCTAATTAAAACTTTGGACTTTAGCAATTCAAAAAGTTCACCCAAACCACTCTTGGGTAGTGGTATCAACTTGCTAACAAAAGCCCGGAGAGCTTCAAAGCATTCTTTAGTCTGTTTCACTCCCCAACAAGTTGAGTCCCTAAAAGCACCCTGAAACACACAAAATCCACCGAGATATCTTTTTTTAAATCCTGACAGAGCTGTCATTGCCTAAGAAAGCAAAGTAGAGTAAAAGGAAGTTGCCAAAGCTTGGCTGGCAGAGTGAAAAACCTGAGGATGGCCACAGCACGGGGACCATCTGTGCAAAGACCAGAGCAGCACCTTGGTGGTGTGCAGCAGCCAGTGCAGCAAACCTGCTTGAAGCTGTGCTTTCAAATGAACCACAATGAAGTTTTGAAATTTAAAATGCAAAACAAAACCCTCTTAATTCTTCTTTGCTTGCCACAGAGCAGCAAAGACCAGGGAAGGAATTTGTTCACTTCAGATCAATGGAAAAAACAATCAGGGAGCATTAAATCTCCCACACTTGCTGCTGCCCCATAACCTTTTCTCTTTCAACATCCACAAAATTCCTCATGGGTCTGTTTGTCCCAATATTTGGAGGCAAGAAAGCATTTTAATTAAGCTGTGTCTCCCTTCTGTATTTTCTGGCTTCTCACACATCTGCCAAGCATCAAGAAAGCTCCTACTTTGCTTTGAGCACTATTTAAATCAAAGATGAGTATCATGATGAGTAGGTGGGAGGTTTTATTTTTATGTTATTTTTGCTTCATGTCAGGCTTGGAAGCAAATTCACTCTCCCAAGGGTGTCTTGGGGAGGAGTTAGAGGAAGGAAAAAAAATACCTAGTGTGTTTTAGTGGCAATATCCAGGACAAACAGAGTAAAACATGTCCCAAACGTGTGTTAAAGGAGTGGCCACTGCAGGAAGTGCCAGGAGAGTTCATATCTGTGCCACTTTCAGCCTGGCTGCACATTGTCACCATTCTGAGAGCACCTCGGAAGTCACTGGGAGCTGCAAATTCAATTAGAACGATATTTTACAGTGAGATCACAGTTTTGTAGGCTGGAGTATTGTAAACTTTTTATTCCACCATAAAACATATTAAAGCTAAGTAATCAAGGCTCCAAACTCTGAAATAAGTGCCTTCTGCATGTATTTAATTACATGTGATGTAACGGTGATTAAAATTTAGGAGGCAGAAGGGAAGGGTGCCTGCCTGCAGCAATTGCATGTGGGATAAAAGCAGTTTAATACCAGTCAAATTTCACATCAATGACTTTGTAAAAATTCATGGAAAACTGCTGGAGCACGTAGTTATTACTGCTATTACAGAGCAACGTTAAACAGTGGTCAAGGAAAAGAAGCTTCTGACATAAAAATTATCTGTATAATATGGGCCAATTTGGTTTCATTCAGCTGTTTGTTTTTCACTATACAGAATAGGGTGACAGAATGAAATCTATCAGAATTGGCATTCATTTATTAGCAGGTAAGTGTCCCAAAAAATATAGACAGTTGACTAAGTCAAATAATAAATTTTTTCTTAGTGCTTCTATTAGTTTGTCATGCTGAAGTGATGGTGGTTTGTGTTCTCTGCAGAAAGTAGATTAATGTATTTAAGGATATGGAGAAACTCCATATTTGTGGGTTGAACTTTACCTGCATGAAGGACAATTGATGACACCACATTTGCCAGACAAAGACTGTGAGAAGACTTCTCCAACAAGCAGAAGCTCATAGCAGGAGGGACAGAAGCTGCTTGGAAGCTCTGATCAACACCAAAAAAAGCCCAAACCAAACCAAAACAACAACAAAAAAGACAAATCTGCCAAAAAGAAAGTTCAGCCTTCCATTCTGACCTGACCAAAAGAGCTGCTCACTGCAGACTGTTCTGCTGATGGGGCCAAAGTGTAAGTCTGTAATGAAGGTGAGGAGTGGTAGAGTGATGGTGAAGCTTCTCAGCTTCGTGTCATCAAACCCCAGTTTGATGGATTCAGTATAAAATAGGCACTTGCCTTTTTCAGCAGAGGGATAAAACTTTCCATCAATGCTCCTGTTTCCTGGAAGCACCAGCCTCACTTAACACAGTGTAATTACACATTATAAAATCACAGCTGGGCCTCCAGTGGGGTAATCTGAGAGCAATTTGCCAGTAACATGAGAATAATTCTTCCAGCTCTGTCTTGTGTTAATGGTTGTAGGTCACAGTGGTGTGGGTACTCAGCTACGGCTGCTTCATGGGCCAGCATTGTCCAACAAAAGCACCAGGCTGGTCAGAGATTTCCAGGAAAAAAAAATCCATCATTTAACCTATTTTCCCCTCTTGCTTCCTTTTTGCCTGCTTTTGCAAGGGCTTTGAAAAAAGCAAAGAGGCTGTAGTTGCTGTCAAGGTATTTTAATATTTCAGTTTTCCATTCTTCTCTGTTGTACAGAACCCATTTTTCAGGTGGGTCTGTTAAGCAGGGCTCCAATCGGCACACCACATTTTACACACATTTTCTCCCTTTTCTTGGAGCATGTGGATGCAAGGTCTGCAAAGACCAAAACTGCTCTGAAAATGATATTTTGTGGTCTCTTAAGCTACAGCTCTTTCAAAAAATGACAGAAAAATAGGTCAAAGAGTATCTTATTTCCAGTTATCAAGATGCCAAGGTCAATTTGAACTGGAGAACTCAAAGTTTTAATCCCATGTCTTCTCCAAATCTCTATTAAATCACAACGCAGAAACCCTTTTGCTTGTAATAAGGGCAGGATTAAATTTTAACTCACCTGTCCTAGATCCTCATTGCCTCCTGCAGGTTAGAAGCCAGATTTTCCACAAAATTCCATCCTGATAATCACTTTTAAACCTAGCATTTTTTTCTCAGCACTCTTGCTGCTGTTTGGTGCAGATGTTTACATATTCAACAGCCAGAGCTAAAATAAAATATAAAAATATAACAAATGAACGAATTTCCTCCTGCTAAGGCTCTGGCAAGGCTCTTGCTGAGCTGTATGTTCCCAAGGTCACAGATTTTAACGTGAGTGCCTAAGTGTGGCTTTATTGAAGGAAGCAGCAGTATGTTTCCTCAGGTTGTCCAAACCCCACCTTTGTTTCATCGTGCAGCATGAGCAGCAGTTCTCATACCTTCAGGACATCACCAGGAAAACATTTAGGCTTAACCTGCAAATCTGTGATGAAGTTCTCAACCCCTATTGTGTTCTCAAGAGCGCATGAACTTTTTGGCTGGCTCTGGTGTAACACGGTCACAAAATATAAATTCAGATAGTTGCTACCAAGGAATTTATTCTGCCTTCAACACAAAAAACACAGTCCCAGAAAAGAATAACAGAGCATAAGAATGGCAGCACTGTAGCAAGTCTGGACTGAAGGAAATTTGAGGAATTTGAGGTTAACAGGCAAAAGAACTGATGGAAATGGGATAGGACTACATTGGCTCCCCTATATGTTTTATTTCCCTGTAGTAGAATGTGCATTCAAACTAAGTTAGATATCTCTCTGAAGAGGTCACACTATGGAGGAAAAATAATTAAGATAAATGAATCACAGTGTGAGGTATGTCTTTTAAAATCTCCCTCTAACAAATAAATGTGCTACTATCAGCTTTCTATGTAATTCTTAATAGACAGTAGGAATTCCATATTGGAATCAAATATTTGACTCAATTTTACTGCTGCCAGAAAACATAAAACACCTTCCCACGGGCTCCTTTGAAATAAAAATCAACAGTAGAAGGAAGTTTACTGTATTTTTCAGTGGTGTGAAGAAATAGCACATTTCTTCCTGGGAATTGGGAAATGCAAATGTGTGAGCAATATTATCTGTACTGGTAGCTCAAGCCCTATATGCCAACTCCTCTTACATTTTAGTATGCTTTCATTATTTTCCTTTATCACTGCAACCTTCTCTTCAGGAAGTGAAAGCAGAGAAGATATAAATTTCCTGTTCTACCTCTTGAAGGCTGCTTAGTTGGTCAATTTTCAGCAGGACACAGCAATCAGGAGTAGATAGTGTGGACCAAGCATCTCTCAATCCCATTTCTTCATAGCAGGATGCTTGCACAAATGCTCTGAACGTGGTAGAGAAATCCTTTCTTTGCTTGGGTGTTGAAGTACTGGCATTTGTCACCTTGAAAGGTGCTTTTCTCATTGCCCAGTGTGGAGGAAAATCTTCTGGGTTTTTTTTTTTGCTCTTAAAATCACAGGGTGCATAACCAACATCAAAATCTTCCCTCCCTTTTAAACATACAGTGCTCGTGGTTGGATTTTGAAAGTGGCAGAAATGCAGAAACTTGCTTACAAAGCAGGAATAATGGAGATTATTCAGCATACTGTAGCACATTGTTCAGATATTTCTTCAAAAGCATAAAACCCTGGAAAAAGCCTCAGGAAAAGGCAGGTTTAGGCAACCTCAGTAATGCTCACCACATAGGAGAAGGGGATCATACTGGGTAAAATGCATCTGTGGGCAAATTTGCCTTCATAGTAGCAGGGAACACTTGTGAAAGCATAATTGGGAGCTGGGAGATGCAATAAGCTTCATGCTGCTCCTTCCTGCAGGGACCAGCTCCACTCATCCTACACAGCCCGATCACAGGGGCATGCAGAGAGGTCCTCTGCAGCTTAAGATGAATCCACCAGCAAATCTGAAGCAGCAAAATGCTATTTTCTGTTTGATGGAAGGCAGTTCAAAGAATTGGCTCAGGAATGGGCAAAGCTGCCCACTTGGAGTAAGGCATTTGCTGTCCCTGCTGCAGCACGAGCAAAACTGCAGCCTGTGATCTTTCAGCACCTCTCACTGATCCCTGAAATGCACCCTGAGACTTAGAAATAGATCCCAGCAGAAAGGGGGTTTGCAATGTGCTTCTACCTTAGAAGGCACAGCTGGACTAAAGGCTCTGGGATGTACCTCGGTGTGCTAATTGAATTTAAATGTACTCACAAAAGGGACAGGATCACACTGAACTCTGCACTCCTGTGCTCTTATCGGTGGATTTTTCTTTTCTTGTTTAACTTCCACATTCCAATATTCAGCATGGTTTTTATAAGGGAGGTAATATAAATTATATCTATAATCCTGTAAATGATCTCAGTACAAAAGATATTTGGTCATTCCTTCTCTGTATATTTGCTCACAATGTGATGGCATGGGAAAAAAAAATAAATCTTTTCTGGCTCCACTAGAGTCCAGAAGTTAACTTTGTGACATCTTTAACAAACACAGAAATTCAGGACATGAGAAGGAGGGAATGTTATGAGAAAGAAAAATAAATTTATTGTATGTGGGAGCAGAAGTTACCAAAGCCCAGAACATCCCAGTGAAATACACAGTGGTTACAGGGAAAATCTCCTCAGTTCAAGTGGTTTAAATCAAATCAAGATCAGAAGTTATACTTTTGTAGGGAAGTAAATGAACACAGTTAATTTATTAAATGATTTTTTTACCCTAGTCACTTCATACTATAGTATTTAAAACATCTTACCTTGATGCAATTCTCCTTAAGCATTGCATTTTTGTTAAAAATTTGGATTTCGCTGAAATTTATTGTGAAATTTCTCACAACATCCATTGTTTATGTCTCAAAATAAAAGCTGTCTTTCCAAAGGTTCAAAGTCGGGTTCATTAAGTCAGATTGTAGATTGGGTTTTTGTTTTTTTGTTTTTGTTTTTTTTTTTTTTTTTTAAATTTAGTTGATTCTGTAATTTTTATAAATTTCAGGTTTAGTTTTAAGAAAAAATACACAAAGCATTATAAATTTTAATGCAACCAAATGATGGATTTCACAAAATTTACGTTAGGAATAGAGATTCTGGGGAATTGGCCTTCATTATCTTGAAGTTTTATGCTCAGGTTCAGCCAGACACTCACCATCACTAAAGAATAAAGCAGAACAGCTGAGATTGGCTGCTTTTCCCCCCACACCTCATTTCTGTCACACTGCAACCATGCAACAAATCCAAGGCACTGACTTTTCTGCCCACCTGGAAGTGGTTATAGTATCATGACCTAATATTCTCAAATGCTCCAGGAATATTTACTTGTAGTTCATCCTGACTCTTTTCAAGGTGTCATGGGCTCCTACACTCTTACTTAAAAACCAACAGGATAAAACAGAGAGGTAATTAATTATTGGCCAACCAGAGCCTCACCATATTTATCTTTGCTCTCACTGGTTTTTATTAAAGTGCAATTTTTCCCTTATAAAACAACCAGAATCATCCCTGGAATTCAGACTTATACATTTGGTAAAAGCAGTAAAAGCTACACATAGGACCTTGCTTCTACCCACATTAGTATTTATGCATGCACTTAATTCTCCTCACCTGAGTGCAATTAAGGACTTGCATACGGCTTTGCAGAGCTGGGGCCAAAATAATTACAGTTTACACAAGACTATGACAGGGAAATGTTTCATTACCACAATTAATCCTTTAGAGCATTACAAAATGGCCAGTTTCTCAGAATAAAGCAGAATATTTGTTGCTAATCAAAAGTAAAGTTTATGGTAATGGTAATAGATGACATTTAATAGCACAAGAATATATAATATTTAACAGCTCCATAATCTGTGGTAATTTTTATTTCACTAATATTTATTGTGAATGGGAGAGAAAGCCTTCCCTTACATTAGCAAAGACACTTGGGTTACATTTTTACATTAGGTGGCACTAATTCCCTATTAACTGGGATTAATGTCATGTGCAAAACCTGCTTCAATTTCATGGTGTAAGGGTAGAACTGTAGAGCTGTTCCACTTAAAAACCATATAGCACAGCACTAAACACAGGTTTGTCTGTACTCCACAAGATACAAAAACCTTCAGATGTTCTTCAGCAGGAAACTAGTCAGGTCAAGTCACCTTCTGAGGGGCTGGATGATTTCAGAGCCCTGGATCAGCCTCAGACACCAAGCATGTTTTTTCTGTCAGCTGCCTTCATAAGGAGTTGGTGTTAAGTCAGATAATGAACCACTCTTCAGGGAGACAAGCAGTAAGAAAATATTGCCAAGATAACCCAACATTTGCATCCCATCAGAAAAAAATAGGTGGGATGTGAAACCTCAGTGTGCTTTAACTTGTACTTCCCTGCTTTATGGTCCCATTGCGTTTCTCAGTGCAGCTGGGATGGGAGTGAGGAGGAAGCAAGAGACAATTCTTTTATAAGGAGATGCACACGTGCAATGCAACACAGGCTAAATGAGCCCTGGTAGGACAAGCTCCTGACCCTGAGTACATGAAATGTAACCTCAGGGTGGCCTCCCTTGTGCCTGGAGCAGCTCAGGCCCATTGTGTTGCACTGAAAGGAAAGAGGTATGGGCATTCAGCAGAGCCTTTCTGCCACAGTGACATCAGCAAATGTTTAGAATAAAACCTAAAGTGCTAAAAAGTAGAAAGTGTTAAAAAATCAATGAAAAAGCAACTATGTCCCTTTCAATGTTCTTGTTCTTCATTTTTTACTGGAAAGCAGGAAAGTAGATTATCGTAATGATTAAGACACTGGCCTTCAGCTCACACTCAATTCCCTGCTCCCACATGCTTTTCTCACCACTTCAGTAGCGGAAAGGGCACAGAAGTGGATGATAATGCACTGGCAGAGTGACATTAAGGAAAATTAGATTTTTGCATAGTGGGAAAAGCGAGTATGAAAAGCCCTTGTAGCGACTGGCCATTTTGCACTCACAGCTGGGGTGATGTCTGGTGATCTTGCGGAGTGGAACAAAGCCCTGTATAGAAATATTCAGCATTTCTGCAATTTCTGCATCTGCACTTCATGATTCCTGTCCTGGGGAAGGAGGATCACAGAATAGCTCCTACACAATGCCCTTATACCCTAAACCAGAAATTCTTGGATCTTCCTGTGCTAATACCTACCCTGCTGGGCCCCAGGGTGCCTGCAACAGCTGTCCTCAGCAAGTGGGGATTGGCTGTGGTCCAAAGTATTCTCCCACTTAAATCCCTGAGAAGAAGGGAGGATGGGTCAGAGGGAGTACCTAGCACTGCACACTCAAAACACAATATTGCACTTCAATCACTGCTGCTGTCCGAAAACCAGAGACTCTCAAGGACTCAGACTGGACACCATTTTTTGTGCTGCAACTGTGCTGAAAGCAAGCTGGAATTCAAATGCCATTCCAGATTTCCAGATAAAAAAATTCATTTTGCTGGAGAACTGCCACCTTTTTTTT
>VWZN01009655.1:0-52755 GCA_013396955.1 Regulus satrapa | reverse complement strand
GAAGAGGGTGTGGGACAAACTGCCTTCTCTGATACAGGCTGGGTCCCGGACCACTCTATTCCAGGGGCAGAGGGACGGAAAGGATACGCGGAGGAACCTCCATCTGTCAGTGCTAAGCAGACCAGGTCAGTGCGCTCGGGGATTTGTCTGAATCCAGAGAGGCCAGCATTCGGAACTCTCTTGCCATGTGCTTCAGACAAACCCTCCGACCGGGGAGCTGAGGGAAGGGAAGGAAGCAAAGGAGCTAAAGTTTTCTGTAGCTTTTTCTCGTGTCTTTGTAGGATTTCTTTCCGAATTAACAGAAACAGTGGGATGTATTTCCCAGCCGTGTTTTCTCCCTGTTCGACTTGAAAAGTTAGTGTCTGTCCAATTTTGTCCCATTCAGAGAGGGAGTCAATATTTAAATCCGGAAAATGCAAAGATACCCATTTTGCGAATTTTTTCAGCTTATTTTTTGAGAAAGTGATATTTCCAGCCTTTAAAATATACTTAATATGAGAGTAATATAACCTTTGCTGTGTAGAAAAGTGAGAACCCATGGCTGGTGTTAGTGCCTTTTTCTACATAGGCTGGTCCAACCTTTTGTACTACCGAGAAAAAGCAGAAAGACCCAAAAACTGCGGTCAGGGTTTAAAATCACCACGGAGCCTGGGACCGCTGCCGGTACCACCCCCACACACCGCGTGTGCTGCCCCGTGGGTTCCCCCGATCCCGATACCTGGGAGGGCTCGATCAGCACTGGCTCTACCACCATGCCCACTAAACCCCCAACAACTGCCACAACCACCAGGTCTCCCTGCTCCTGCGCCCCCGGGTTACCTCTTTCCTGACGGACGCGGCGTCTCTTTGGTGTGCCAAAGGTTCCCGACCCAGATAGACCCGTGTTCTCGAACGAGCTACCGACCTGATCCCCGTCAGTGAACCGACGGGGTAGATGACGTTCCCAAGGCTTATTAAAACACCGGTGGTGTTTTCCAGCCGTCCCGTGGTGTCCTGATGCCACCACATCGGGCACCACCTGAAGTAACTCCCCTTTGTCCCTCCCAGAATATCCTGGCTAGCTCTGTCCAGGGGATAAAAGGGGAGCCCTTCATGACCTAGGATGAAAGACCAAAGGGCTGCTTCTCCTCCGGGATACGTAGACGTTTATTTCAGGCTGGGATCCGGGAGGAAAATAGAGCGAGGAAAGGTTTCCCTGGGCATTTCAAACCTCGAGAAAGGGGCGGGGAGGCATATAATACCAACCAATGGGATAACATTCCAGGGACAGGGAGGGGAAAGGAAAAGCATGTCACACATGGGGGGAAGGATTACAGAGAAACCTGGGATCATTAGGTATGTGCACCCCTACAATATTTTCCTGGCTTGATCAGTGTCTTGAGAGGTTAAAGATGCAAGATAGGGTAGCAGCACTTCTGCTGTTTTCACTGCTCTCCTGTCCTTCATCTCACTATAAAACTACATTTTCTGTTAAAATGATACTCTCTTTGCAAAAAGGTGATTTAGTACCTGTATAAATTCAGAAGAACAATAATGTTGGCTTTTTGCAGCTCTGTTTTGTAATAAAGCATACCTTGATTGATGTGTTTCAGCAGAATTCTGTTTCTTTAAAGAAATGTTGAAATTATTTTGATTTCTGTGATTGCAGAATGTGTATGCAATGCTGTAGCTATCTACTGAACAGATTTGAAGTTCTGGCTTTTGGAAGGTTGGAAGTTATCCTACAAGGCAGATAAAGTCATTCCTGTAAAATAAATAAGTGCTCCAACCAAAGCGATAGATGAAGAAATAAACTGAGGAGAGAGGAATCTATTATTTGATGCATAGGCAAAGATAGACAACCTGCTTCACAAGTCCCCTTGGTGCACCTGGATAGAGTCAGATCCTAACCCAAGACTTGGAGAGTTCGAAAGCAGACAAAATCAGCAGCTCTTAAAAAACATGCAGAGGAAGGATTATGCAATTTGGGGGATGCAACTGGTTCCCAGAGAGATGAAATGATTTTACCATGATTTTACACAAAGGTGTTTTATGGAGAAAGTCTTAATCTTCATCTCCCACATGTCAGGATCCGCTACTAACACAGAGCGGGAGTCGTGATGGTTCATTCAATCTCAAAGGTGCAAAAAGGCAAAAATTGCAGGGGACAAATCCAAGTTAAATCAACAGCAATGCACTTTATTAAATGCCAACAATTCAATTGCGATAGAGGGGGAAAGATATAGGAAACAAAGGAGAGAGAGGGAGAGAAAGAGGGGGGAATGGGAATATAGCTACCACCAGACGAGACGGGCATCCTCGTGGTCCAGCCAATAGACGGGTCTTCATCCATGGGGAGATCTCCAGTAGTNCCACAATATCAATATTGAGAATAATATAATTGAGGAGCCATTCTACCAGATAATATTTGCTTTAGAATTGTAAGCATATAATTAAAAATGTGACATTAATTATATGTGGGGTTTTTTTTCTTCATTTAAAAAAAAAGTTATTTTATGAGAAGAATATGCTTAATAGCTATTTTACTCCTTGTTATTGAATCATGGAATTGTTTGTATTGGAATGGACCTTAAAAATCCCCTCATTCCAACCATGGAATGGAATTCCAGCAAAGGGACACCTTCCACTGTTCCAGGCTGTTCCAAGCCCCAGTGACCAACCTGGCCTTGGACACTGCCAGGGATCCAGGGGCAGCCACAGCTGATCTAGGCACCCTGTGCCAGGGCCTGCCAATCCTCCCAGGGAACAATTCCTGCCCAATATCCCATCCAGCCCTCTGGCACTGGGAGCCATTCCCTGTGTCCTGTCCCTCCATCCCTCGGAAATTGTCTCTCTCCATCTTTCCTGCAGCTCCCTTCATGTCCTTCAAAGGCCACAGTAGGGTTACCCCAAAGCTTCTCCTCTGCAGGTGAACAATTTCAGCTCTACCTCCCAGCAGTGCTGCTCCATCCCTCTGCTCACCCTGGAGCCTCCTCTGGCTCTGTCCAGCAGCTCCAGGTCCTTGCTGCCAGGCTGGGGCAGCTCTGCAGGTGGGATCTCACCTGAATACAGGGCAGAGGGGCAGAATCCTCCTCCCCTGCTGCCCCCACTGGGCTCAGCCCAGGGCAGGGAGTTTGGGGTCCTAGCACACACAGGTGGAGCACATTGAAGTTTTGGGTTTTATTGTTGAGGCAACTCCTACTAAGAGCTGTGCTGTCCCTGCCTCCAAACTGTGTCTGATTTTGAGTGAAAATAACACTGGGTTTCCTCAAAAGCCACTTCCTGAATCTCCTGAATCTCTATATCCATCCCTGACACTGTGGCTCCAGCTCTTTACCTAGTAGTAGGGAGACTGCTGCTTGGTAGTTGTGACTGAGTGCCAAAAGCAAAAGGCATTAAGGCACAAGTGAATATATGTGCTGCTTGTAAGTTGTGAACCTGATTGTTTACTCCTTTTGCCAATTTTGTGCTAGTGAAGCTTGAATATAACTGAAAATAATTTTCTAAAGGAATCCGAAAGTTCCAATGCACTTGGAAGCCCAGGAAGCAGTTTAAAGTATTCCTCCTAGCCCAGAAATAACATCTGAAATTCCTCAAGTTCACAAGGACTATGTTCATTTAAAATAAGAGTTTTGAGATAGATCCCTATTTCAGTCATCTTTCATTTAAATATTTCATTAGGCTGCTTTCCTGTTATCCCTCCAGACTCTTTCTGGTAATTCAAGTGAGAAGGAAGATGATTGACACATACTTGAAAACATATAGCAATTGTTCTATAACCAGCACCTAATACTGAAAAACAGTATTCTAATATTGCAGTGCTTCCATGAGGAGGTGATCTAATAAGAATTTGTCAATATCTTTATCTCCAGGCAAAACTGAAGCCTATGTACATGAAATAACCTTCCCAATATCACCCTACACAGCACAGAGGAGAAAACAGAAGTAGTTCAAATCTATTCTCTCTTACTGACTCATCTGATACCCCAGGTAATTGTATCTGGTTTTGTCTTCTCTGAATTAACTATTTCTTCACAACAATTTATCAGTCCTGGTCTTCATTGTGTGTTTTTATATAGGAAAAAAGGTTAAAACTTATAGAATAGTCCAGCACAATCTTTCTGAAGGCATTGATGCTGATGGGCACAGACAGGGATGAAATGACCCTATTACTTCTGAATTCATGTGCCCACTAGGGGACACTGGGACATTATGCTTTTGTTTAAATGAAAGCTATTTCAAAAGCAATTAAGATGAAAAATCCTCTTGTTCTGGCTCTATAATACAATAAAAATTATGCATCTAATTTCTAATCTATGCAGGGTGATGTGCAATGTGTTTTAAAAAGTCTGATGAGTGACAAGCTCTTAGGCAGGAATGCCAGATCTAAGTAGTTCAAACTGGTCCATGATATTACAGGTTTTGAATTGCAAAGGTAATGGATCATATTTTTGGCATTTTCCACTCATTAAAAATAGTGTAAGAATGATGGATTAATCTGTGGGCATTTTATGTCCTTGCTATAATCTTTGTCAAAGGAATGGTAATTAATAATGTAATTATAATGCCTTTTTTATCATATGAATTATGAGGGCAGGCTTCAGAACTTTGACTTCCTTCAAAGCAGCTTTTTTCCATGGTGATTAGATAATCCTGGTATTTTACCCTTCTTTAAAGTGAGCAACAGCAAATAAAAACATTTGAGTAAAGGCAGCATCTGAGTTTAGCCTGATAAACTAATATGGAGGCGAGTAGGTTAATTATGTGTAGTGTATGTAAAAAGAGCCTTATGTACTTCCCATTAGTGTTTTGCATTTCACAGATAGATCGCTGCCGTCTTTTCCCCTTGTTCACTTTCCTGAGAATGAGCCTGTAAGTTATGTAGCCAGGCTGTGAATTGAGCTGTGCCTTAAGGCAGGGAAGGAGGAATCCTCCTGTTCCTCATGGAGTTTCTGTTGTTTTACTCCCTTCCTTGACAAGTTCTAAACAGGGGACTGGAGATAGGATTGTTTTCCCCATAGAGTCAGTTCCTAAGATCAGTTGCACTCAGATGTGACACAACTGATGGTAGGGCCTGCATTATTATTTCAGCTTGGGTTTAAGTTTTCTTTTTGCAAAATATTACAACAAATTCAGAGAGAAAGCCACAGTTCTGAGCAACACTGACAGAAAGGATGGACGAAATCAGGTACGAATTTACAAGGATCTTCTTTTCATTGCTTTGTACCTTTCACCTTTCAAAATATGTTGCGTCCACTTTTCCCAATTTACTTATTTCAGTCTGGCTTTGTTTCCCTTTGTGTCTCCTCTACTATTCCAGACATTGCTCTTTCCTTGGGAGGTCTGGCCATTTTTAACAATTCCATGTCTGTTGAGCTTAGTTGATCCATCACTGCTATTATTTATAACCAGTACATGACCAAAAGCCTGAGACAGGTACCTAAAGTTCTGAGCATACCTCCTCTGTAAATTGAAGAATTTGGTGCTGTTTTTAATTTTAAAAATTATGTGCAGAGGTCTTACACATTCCTTCTACCTGAAGGGAGTGATACTTCCTAATTTCATTATACCTTTACGAAAGTCACAAGAAATGGCTAAAATACAGACAAAAATTTCAGGTGATTCTTTTCCCTTTCGGTTGTCATGTGTTTCTTAGGCTTTTGAAGGCTATAATTAAGATTTAACAGTAAGTATCATTAAGACTTAAGGACCATTATACGTGTTACTCTGAAGGTGAAATTGGCTGTAATAATTCCTAGAAGCCTAAACCAGCCCAAGTTGGATTTTGGGATGGACCTTGAAACATCATTGTGTTCAGACTTTTATGGGGAAAGGACTTTATCTACCCCACCATCCCATCTTTAAAACCTCCAGTGATGAGGACTCTGCCACCTCCCTGAGGAGGTTGTTACAGGGAATGGTTGTTTCACTCTAAAATTTGTCCTTTGCATATCAAATTAAATTTAAGACTTTCTTTCTCATAAGAAACACACATTTCCTCTTTTTTGCACTATTTTTGAAGCTGCAATAAATCACAGGGAAATGCAGAAACTATCCTGAGACACAGAATTTGCTCTATGTTTTTTTGGGTTTTTTTTCTTTATATTCATAAGCAGAGTATTATGTATACACTCATTTTCTGAACAATGGCTTTCATTAATTTTCTGGAAGTTGAAAAAAATAGAGACGTTTACATATGATACCTTATAGTTATTATTCTCTTTCGAATGATACCACTTGAAAAATGTTATTGTAAAAAAATGCTGTACTTAGCATCCAATTGCTCAAATTATTCAGCAGCATTGTTAAAAATAGAAGCAGTGAATTAAATATTTGTCCACTTGGAAGCTGGTGACACAGCTGAACAAAGTATGAATTCTGTCACTTGTGTTTTTGAAAAGAAAGTTCTGATAAAGGTATGGACTTGAGTGCTGCAAGAAAAGAAGCATTCAAGGGAAAGATAACTTTATCTTGACATAAAATCTAAAGGGATGTTATATTGATGAAAATTGGCATGCTGGTGCGTAGACCCCAAGCACTCACATCCCATATCAATGAAAGTCTGAAAACCTCTATTAAATGCTGCTCTATTTTTCTCTTAGTCACAGGAGTTGAAGCTTTATCTTTGTTTTCTACTTCTTATGTCAATTCTGGGTACTTATGTCTTTCAACAACCTAACTGGTATTTTAAATCTGGGATACACCTGAATGACCTCAGTCCTTGGCCGTGCAGGAAAGATGGAGGGAGACAATTGACAAGGGATGGCGTGATAGGAAAAGGGGGAATGGCTCCCAGTGCCAGAGGACGGATATTGGGAAGGAATTATTCCCTGGGAGGGTGGGCAGGACCAGGGACAGGGTGCCCAGAGCAGCTGGGGCTGCCCGTGTTGCGTTGCACTACACAGTAATTTTGGTTTTGTATCGCATGGTTTATGGGATATTATGTTGCTTACAATAGTTGGCTATGTACCCCTCCCCCTGGGTTTGTGACCTGGGCTACACCTTCTTACCCCGCCCCTTCACTTGTATCCCATTGTTCCTCCCCTCCCCTTTCCCTGGGTTTAAAACTCTAAGAAATCTCATGGAGCTTTTTCTTACCTTAGAGTTGATTTCTATAGTAAACTGGGATCGTGGTCTCAGGTAAGAAGATCCTGGTCTTTTGCCTTTTGTCCTGAAGACTTGCTTTATTCCCCCGTGGCTCGAACTAGCCAGGGGCAGACCCGGGGGAAAAGAAGCCAATACTTCAGTTAGTGCCCAAACTTGTGGCTTCCCAACACTGAGAAGCCTCGCGCAATGGCAGGATTTCCACGTGTGGATTTTTACCTTAAGCCTTCTGGAGCGTCAACTACTCAGTCGGTGGCAAAACTGCTTTTTGCGCAGGAATGCCGACCGAGAGGGAACCGGTAGCCTGTCTGAAGCCCGAGAGAGGTTCGTTCCGGACAAATGACCTCTTTTATAACCGGTCGAGCCAGCCGGCACCCTCAGCCGGAGCGGTGAGTACCTCTCGCGGGCGTTAGCAGGCACACCAGTCCCGCAGTCGCAGTGGGGGGGTCCGCGTGCGAGTGGCAGAAGCGGCGGGGAGCGGCGCTGACGGTGTTAGCTCCAAGCTCGCGGCGGCGGGCGCAGCGCGCGGCTGCCGAGCACGTGGCGGTGCCGGCTCCGGGCAGCGCCGAGCTACCGGCGGCGCGGGGGGGGCGTTCGCGTCTCGCGTTCCTCGGCGGCTGTCAGCGGCGCGGGGCGCCAGACGCGAGCCGTGGTTTCCAGCAGCGCACGGTGAGCACTCGGGCAGAGGCGGCTCCAGGCCCGCTCGTGATCGTGGCTTTTTGGCGCTGCAACAGTGGTGGGCGAACACTGCAACGCGGCACGGAGCTGGCAGAGGTTTAAAAACGCGCGCCTTCCTAGTACGTGGCTGACAGCCACGGTT
Source organism: Regulus satrapa (assembly GCA_013396955.1). Lineage (NCBI taxonomy): Eukaryota > Metazoa > Chordata > Aves > Passeriformes > Regulidae > Regulus > Regulus satrapa. The sequence goes on along the minus strand of VWZN01009655.1, from coordinate 44,852 downwards.
TCTCCAAATCCCCCAGGGAGGGGGGAGCAGAGAAGCGGTGAACCCTTCCACACGTGGGCTGTGGACATTTTAAAAGCGCTTTCAGTTTTGATTGCGCTTTTGTTGCAAAAGAGGGTTAATTTAGTTTGTGCGGATAGTTTTAACATCAAAACGGGCTCACAACTTTCCGTTCAACACAGGAGTCTTTATTCTTGTGTTCAGGAAATCTTAGGTGGTAGGAGAGTTTCCAAGAAATGGTTCAAACACTTTGTTCACTGGCTGTCCCTCCACTTTCCTGAGTTAAATGTGGATTCTGTGTCGGCATGGGACTAGGTTGGAGAGAGATTAACTCTCCAAGTGGAAAAGGGAGATAATGCAGTTTCTAAATTTCTACCCTTGTTGCTTTTAATTTGGAAAGAAGTGAGAAAGAGGGAAGTGAATGGACAGCCACGGGAGACCTCCCCTTTTCCCCAAACCCTCTGCCTCCAAGCTGAGCAGGACATGCTAGACACCCCCAGATATGCAGGGCACTCACTCAGCACAGCTGCTTCCCTGATCTCCTGCCTCCCGCTTAGCTCCCTGGCTCTGTTAGTACAGTGCAAACTGACATAGATTTCTCGTAACAGGGTTGCTTGACACGGGGGTAGATATGCTGATCATACCGGAAAGAAGGTGTCCATCACATTTGGAGTTGCAACTTGTGCAGGCAAAATCCCAGGTGTTGCGGGTGTCAGATTAGCAAAAATCTCAAAGAACATTGTGCAAATTGAGGGACTGGATGGGCAATTGGCCAGTGCCTGTCCGTTTGTCACCGATTACAAGTGCTGCCTGTAGGGGAGAGACACCATGTCCCATAGGGGAGTCAATTTAGTTATCCCTAAGACTCCCCAGGATTTTTAGAGGCAGCCACTGTGGAGTGCCATACCCACAAGTTAATGTGGCTGGATGACACTCTAGTCTGGACAAGTCAGTGTTCCCTCAGGGAGGAGAAGCTTAAGGCACTTGAGGAGCTTGCAGTTAGCCAAAGACCACATAGAAGAGACTACTAGCCCATGGAATTTCCCAGTCTTTGTAATGAAGAAGCCAGGGAAGGACAAGTGGCTGCTCCTCCATGACCTCAGGGAAATAAGGTATTTGAGGACATGGGAGCACTCCAAGCAGGGATGCCTTCCCCAACAATGCTCCCCCAAACTTGGCAATTGGTGGTCTTTGGCATCAAAGACTGTTTCTTTCCTATTCCCCTATACCCAGAAGACGTCCCACGGTTTGCCTTTTTGGTTCCCACTATAAACAGAGAAGCTCCCATGAAACGCTACCACTGGAGAGTATTGCCTCAGGGCATGAAAATCAGTCTTTTGATCTGTCAGTGTTCTGTAGCTTCTTTACTCTCCCCAGTGCGCGCCCAAAAGAGCGAAACCATCCTTCATTACGTGGATGACGTGCTTGTGTGTGCCCCCAATGGCACACACAATGTACTTCAGCACACACTTGACCTAGTGGTTAAGGTTTTAACCTCTGCTGGATTCTAACTGCAGGAGGACAAGTTTCAAAGGCTGCCACTTTGGAGGCTTGGAAATCACAGTGAAAACTATTATTACGTAGAAATTTGAAATTTACTGTGATCCCAAGACTCTAGCAGATCTCCATTCCCTGTGTGGTTTGTTGAATTGGGTCAGGCTCTGGCTATGTCTCACTAATGAGGACCTAGGTCCACTCGTCAATTTATTGAAATGGGGGAGAGAGCTGGTTTCTCTCTGGCAACTGACCCCAGAGGCAAAAGCTGCACTCAAAAAGGTACAGAAGGCTTTGACCAAGAGGCAGGCTCATTTTTATGAGCTTGAGCTGCCTTTCAAATTCATTCTTCTAGGAAAGCTGCCACACTTGCATGGGTTAGTATTTCAGTGGATTGAAAGGGCAGAAAGATTCAGTCTTAATCATAGAGTCAGTTTTTCTCTCCCATCAGCCATCCAAGACCATCACTAAGCCATAGGAGCTGAGGGCTCAGCTGATTTAGAAAGCTAGGATGAAACTCCATGAGCTGGCTGCTTGTAACTGTATTCACCTCTCAGTTAAACTTTCTAAGGAGGGAAAGAAATCTGAGAAATTGTCCAAATAAATGTTTTAGCATCTGCTTCAGAGCAATACCAACCTCCAGTTATCCCTGGACAGCTACAGTGGACAAATATCAGTCCACGCCCCATCACACAAGCTGTTTAATGAGGAATTCCACCTCATTCCTTAGGGAGAAAAAGAGACATAGGCCACTCAAGTGTTCACGGACACGTCTGGGGCATCCTACAAGTCGATGATAATTTGGAAAAGTCCCGTGACTCAATGTTGGGAAGCTAATATTAAGTTTGTGGAGGGATCACCCCAGGTGTCTGAACTGGCTGCAGTAGTGAGAACTTTTGAGAAGTTCTTGGAGCCAATTAATTTGGTAACCAATTCGGCCTATGTGGCAGGGGTAGTGTCCAGGGTGGAGCATGCAGTTCTCAAAGATATCAAGAACAAACATCTCTACTGGCTCTTTTCAAAGCCAGTCTACTGAGTTTCCCAGTGAGAGCATCTGCTCTGTGTGATGAGTGTGAGGTCACATACCGATTTGCCAGTCAAAGTCACAGAAGAGACTCCTAGACCAGATTTCTTTGCTGCCCCCGCTGAGAGGATGTCCCTCCCAGATGTATTCCAGCTCGCAAAGCTGAGTCATCAACAACACCATCAGAATGTGTCAGGTCTGATCTGTCAGTTCCAACTTATATGGAGTCAGGCTTGAGCCATTTGTGGCCACCCATCCCAATTGCCAGTTGCAGGCCATGCTAGGTGTTGGGGTTAACTCCTGAGACCTTAAGAGCTGTGAAATGTGGCAGACAGGCATAACACACATACCCAATTTCAGTCATCTCAAACATGTACACATGAGCATTGATACATATTCAGGTGCAGTTTGTACCTCTTCCTATGCAGCAGAAAAGGCTGTGCATGCCAAACAACACGTAGNGTCAGTTCCAACTTATATGGAGTCAGGCTTGAGCCATTTGTGGCCACCCATCCCAATTGCCAGTTGCAGGCCATGCTAGGTGTTGGGGTTAACTCCTGAGACCTTAAGAGCTGTGAAATGTGGCAGACAGGCATAACACACATACCCAATTTCAGTCATCTCAAACATGTACACATGAGCATTGATACATATTCAGGTGCAGTTTGTACCTCTTCCTATGCAGCAGAAAAGGCTGTGCATGCCAAACAACACGTAGTGCAAGCCTTTTCTGTGCTGGGATCCTAGGGAAAACAAAACAGGCAGTGGCCCAGTGTATAAATCCAAGGAGTTCCTAAAGTTTGTCCAGCAGTGGGGATAAAACTGGCATCCCCCACTCTCCCACGGGTCAAGCTGTGATTGAGCATGCTCACCAGACACTCAAACCTGGCAAACAGCAGTTTTACAGTGCGGATGTCACCACAACAAAACCTATGCAAAGCAATGTTTACCATCAGTTTTCTAAATTGTTAATTTGCGAATATGAGTCCCCTGGTGACATGTCATTTTCATAGCGGTGACCAATTTAAAATATCTCTGCATCCACCAGTCCTAATTAAGGACCCTAAAACTTGGGAAACCAAGGGTCCTTATTAGCTCATTACCTTGGGGTGTGGTTATGCATGTGTATTTACCCCCTCAGGCCCATGTTGGATACCCCAGAAGTGGGTAAAACCTTTTGTTCCCAAAAATCCTGTCCCAGCAGAAGGGGATGAGAAGCAAGTAGCAGTTGCTTCAAAAAGAAGACACCGCCGAGTAGAGGAGAAAACAACTTCCTAACCTCTGGTTACTTTCTGTCAGACTCACTGACTATTAACCTATGCTTTAAAAATGTTTGTTTTTCCTTTTAGAGAAACCTACCTCCCACTCAGCGTCGTGATGAGCCCCATCCAAGTTGTTATCCTGGTTGCACTGAGCACTCTGACAGCTGTGCAGATTGTCCCTCAGCCATGCTAAAACACCTGGGTGACCCTGGCACAGACACACCAACAAGAGAATATATGCAGCAGCAAAAACCCCTATGTGTACCTGCCTGGTAGGGATCCCATTGCAAGCTGGAGAATATCCCACCAACTTTGACACACCTATCCCTAAACCAGGTCCTGAGTCGCACAACAGCTGACAACATGAAAATTGCCATCGGCAAGCAGTAATGATTAAGAATCCCATAGAGGAGTGGCTGCCACATTTGCCCCAAGCAGCTCAGGAACCCTGAGAATTAGAGCAATTGGGTTCCTCCCCAGCACCACACTGTGTTCACTTGATATTCACCCCATTATCTAGTACTAAAGCCTTTCATAACATACTGCAGTATTGAGAGGAATTCACCGCTAAAAGGTAGTGTAATATCCTTGTTGGTGTAGAGCTAAAATATTTCTGAGAATCAGGGATTCTGATAGTCATGGAAAATCAAGCAGAGGGACTTATGTGCTGTTCTTAAGAAGCAAATGCAAAACTGTACCTGCAAAGATTACAGTAATTAGATCATAATGATAGAGAACTATGCAGCTATTGTTTAATGACATTTGTAGAAACAAATGTCAATGCTGAAAATTTTAAGTAAGTTGTGTATGCTCATGCAAGTGTGAACTGGCCTGTAGCTAAAATAGTATAAATATGTACACCTTAACATAGACAACAGAGCTAGATTTGGGTTGCTATCCCTAGTTCTCGTGCGCTGTAATAAAAAGCACCTGCATAGAATCCATCTGTGATTATGTATTTCTGAAACCTAACATTTGGCGACCCAGATGGCACCTTATGAGTGCATCTGAGCGACCTCGCGACCCGATCACGCTCCAGCCGGCACTGAGGAATTCCCGGGGAGCCCATTGGCCGTGACCGCATCCGTGCTCACAATGTCCCTTTAGAGAGGTAAGGTGCTTTTTCTGCTCTGGTCTGGTGCCTGCCGAATAAGACGCAGCGAAAGCTGCGCACGGTTGGGTTAAAAGATTTCCTGGTGGTATCGCCGAGGCACTGTCCGTGTACTGTAGCAGCATTATGGAGAAGTTTAAAGGGATCTGGGCGTGGATGGCAATGCCCCCATACGGCAAACTTCTCCTTTGGGAAACAGGTGATTTTGGACAAAACTTAGGTAAGGATAAGTTGATTACTGTATGACATGGTGGCCAGAATATGTTCTGGAGAGTGGGGAAAAGTGGCCCTGGAAAATGGGTCTTTGAAATATAATACTATTTTACAGTTGATGTTGTTTTGTAAGTGAGAGAACAAATATGATTAAGTGCCGTATGTTGATTTGTTTTTCTATTTGCGAGAAAAATCGGAATGGCAGGCTGAGTGTGGATTGATGGTGGTTAAGGTATCTACAGGTGATAAATGTGTGACTTGCAAAAAAAGAAAAGCACTGTTTAGAACATTTAAAAGAAAGTTTATGTTGGGGAAATTATATGGATAATGATTTACAAATAGTCCCAACGACATCAGCAGCAGGGAGATTTAATCCTGGTCCTTCTGCCCCTATTTTGCCTACTCCTATTTCACCTGATTCCGCCTTGTCCAACCCTACTTCAGCTGTTTCTTTATCCTCCTCTTCTGCTTTCCCCTGATCTCTCTTCCCTGGGAGATGATCAAAATTTAACTGTGATACAGAGAAACAAAAGAAATGCAGGTGAACAAGATAGAGGTGGTGGTGATGATGATGGTGTGTCAGCTGCGCCAGTATTCCACTGGGCTCACTCAGAGCTCGCCCTTGTTTTCCTCGGGCTGTCGCAGGACTATATTGGGAGAAAACCGCAGAGGTTAGAGTGAGAGGAGTTGAAGAATTTAGATGGATTGCTTGGGGCAGCCTGGAAAGTGTACAATTGCAGGAAGAGGGAATTCAGTAAAGAGCAGTGGCAGAGTCTGTTGTCAGTGNGGACTAGGTATAAATCAATGTGCTTATTGCAGGCAGAAGGGGCACTGGGGAAATGAGTGCCCAGGCTACTTTGGCCAGGGCGATCAGTTCAGTCAAGACCAGGACGCTTCAAGATTGATGGTGCTGGGGGAAATACAGTGGCTGACTGGAGTCAGAGCAGAAATCAACTCCGGAACCTTTGGTGACTCTGCAGTTGGGGGATAAAGAAGTAAAATTCCTAGTGCTACATAATCTGTACTAAATGATCTGAAAGGGAATATTTGGAATAGAACAACAATAGTTGGAGCCAGAGGGAAGGAGCAGAATTGGCCATTCTTGCAACCCCTAGATTTGTGTTTTGGAAACAAAGTTTTAACACATTAGTTCTTCTATGTACCAGAGTGTCCAACTTCTGGGATGAAATTTATTGGCAAAATTTGATGCAGTAATAACCTTTGAGAAAGAGGAACCTTTAAAGAAAATACCTGAATTTAAGACACAAGAAATAAAGAAATACAAGCAACTCAGAGAAGACCCTATGTAGCCTTAGTGAAAACTGGAGAAAGCAGGAGAGACCTCGATGTTGAGAATACCCACATGTGAGGCCTTTATGCCTTTAGTACATTAATTTCTGAATTTTAAAAGTACAAGGAATAGTGACACTTTTTAAAATTTATTTTTCTAAACAGAGATTTGTAGTTTTAAGAAAATATGGACATTTTTAGCATTCAATGATTTTATCTGTGGCACAAATTAATCCAACAGCTGAAATACTCCATGCATGTCCTGTAAATTATAAACACATCTTAAAATTAGAAAAATCATATTATTTCCAAGTTCAACTATAAACATCACCCAGAAAAAACAAAATGAGAGAATTTACTGTACTTTATTTTTCTTAGTGTGAAAGAAATAGAAGTTATTAGGTGTTTTTATGCAATAGTGTAGGCAAGTACTTTAAAAGATTTCACTGGCCAGGAATAGACTTTGTGTTTCTATTATGAGATGTTACATAGTGATTTGTGTCATCATAAAAATACACCATGAAATATAAAACAATAATGCTGAGCTTTAAAGCAAAACATGGACATGAGACAAAGGAAAATATAATGATTTCATTAGTTTTTTTCTTGTTCAAATCACTTGGCTGTAAATTGCTGGTAGTTTTTTTTTTTACGTTTTGCTATTGCTTTAGCATATAATAATAAATTATATCAATTTCTTATGTATAAATTGTATATCCACTGTATCCATAAGGAAAACTGTGGCTTGTTGCAAGCATTTAAGAACTTGTCACTGCTGAATTTCCTTGCTAGGAGTGTAACCTGGCAAACATGCCCCAGCCTTGTCCAAACCCGTGGGCACTTGTACCCACTGCAGCTTACCTGTGAGCCTGGGGCTGGCGAACGTGTTGGGGCTTGCTCGGACTTGTACCCAGCACAGCAGGCAAGTCCCAGCCCCACCAGAGCCTGCTGGTAAAAGGGGCAGAGCCCAGGGGCAGGGCAGCCGTGTTGGTGGAGCACAGACTCCCCCATCTCCAGAGCTGCTTGCTGGTCCCTTATCAATGAACTGATAAAGTGCCTGATTGAGCAACCAACTCAACTTTGCCAAGCAAATTTATACTATCATATGCTTCAGCTGAATGTAAGAAAACACTTCATAAAAGAAGTCTCAGGGCTGAACATGTAAGTGCAGTTTATTCAAATATCCACATAGGTCAAGGCTCTGCCAAATCATAAATAAGTAAATTGTTGTGACTTTGAGAGACCAAGCAAATTTGGCTTTAAGTACAGTCGGGTGATCTTAGGCCGTTCCACCAGTAACAAAACTTGCTGATTTCTGTGGGTTTGAGCAGATTGTATATCTAAAATGAAATAAAAGTTGGACTTCTGCAACAAGGTTTAGACCATTGAATTGAAATAGAGCCCTACTTATTTAATCAGTATCAGTAAGTTTTATTTATGTGAGGATGACAAAATGTGGCTTTTCCAAATTTTAATGCTTCTTTTTCCAGTGTGGAATTTTCACTTAAAATCAGATTGGATATAAAAATGTCTCCAATGTATTAAATGCTTTTCTGGAGTATAAAGGACAGGGTATTACAAAAAAAACCCAAAAAAAAAAACCAAACAAACAAACAAACAAAAAAAACCCACCCAAAACAAAAAAAAAAAAAAAAAAAAACCCAAAAAAAACCAAAAAAAAAAAAAAATCCTGAAGTATTTTACGATTTATGGGGAAAAATAAATAGCCTAAAACGCTGTATGAGCTAAACTCATGTGAAAGTATTGGTGTACACAGAAAATATAGAAAATATTAGGAGAGCTTGATTTAAGGCATTCTATTAATTACTATTAATTATTTTAAATGTTATACAACCCTCCCACAGGTCTCCACTGAGATGCTGTCATGTCAAGCACACAATTAAAACACACAATACAGTTAACCATAATATAGAAAGTAAAAGGAAAAATATATTTTAAAAGCTAAACAAAGTGGCGGTGTTAACAAATTTTTGGCACATACTGAAATTCTCAATTGCTTGAAACTGGACCAATTGCTTCAGCTCATTTGTATTTCAACTCTTAAAATCTTACCTTCTCCAAAAGTCTTACATCATAAATTCAATTTTATGTTTTTTTTTTTTTTTAGATACTGCTATAATCTTTCATATTGGAACTGACTAATTTATGTCATGAAGAGAGAACAATCATCAAAAACCAGCAATCTGTAAAGAACACTGAATATCCAAAAGTCTTACATCATAAATTCAATTATATGTTTTTTTGTTTTTTTTAGATACTGCTATAATCTTTCATATTGGAACTGACTAATTTATGTCATGAAGAGAGAACAATCATCAAAAACCAGCAATCTGTAAAGAACACTGAATAGGATGGGCTTTTCTTGATCTTAGAAAACATTCTGGGAAGCAGACACAAGTGATTGTTAATTAGAAAAGGGCTTTTTTAAACTGTAATGACATAGTAAAGATCAGCATGAATCCATTCTTACTGAGTTGATTTGGGCATCGGCAAAATAAAACACAACCAGCTAGACCAGAGTCTGCCAAGACTAAGTTATGCAATATAAACAAGGTAGTTATGAGAAAAGCCTTTTATAATGTAATCATCTGTAGAATTTTCCTTTCCTCTGCCACTGTAGCAAGAGCCACCATTTGCATGCTAAAATGCAAAGAATTGTTGACTCATCTGTGTTTTTTTTACTAGAATTACATCAGTAGAATTCTTCAAGCCTGACATTTTCCTCACATTTACACCTACAGCACTAGTGTCTGTCTTTGACTGTTGTGATAAATGCTGAGGCCTGGAATTTTCACTCTTCAGAAAAATCCTCAGTCTATGCTATGATTTATTTGCCAATTATATCAGTCTAAACTAAGGCTGTGCTTCTCTGACCCTTATCCTCTCACAGGATCAGCGTGATAAGCTTTCTTAAAACACATCTTGCAGATGAAGATTGCAAAAGGGAAATGATTCAGTGAAATGCATTACTTTTTAATAACCTATCTTTCTGTGTAATTAAAGGCAATTCCAAAATGCAAGATAAATGCTGCCAAGATAATCCAAGATAAATTCTGCCTCTCCACTCAGTTGTTAAACATATGAAACCCTGCAACTATCTGTCACGATTATTAGACATGTTAACGTGCTTTGTATTGCACTTTGAAGTACTGTTGGTTATAGATGTCTATACTGTATACCCATTACGGACTCAATGCAGACATTTGCATGTCAACAGGAGGCTGTTTGCTTTAATGGGCACTCCTACAACTGTGAAAACACAACTCTGCTATCAAATAATCAGTGCCTGACTGAAGCAAGATTTCAAGCTCCAAAAATTTGCTTACAGATGGAATTCAAATAAATTTGTTTGGTTTGCCCAGTTGGTTGATTGGAATATTTAGGGGCCTCACTTGGGGAGTTTGATTATCATTGGGTGTAATTTGGAAGAGTGGAAACTTGTGCGCTTTTTCATGTACAGAAATGTCTGTCAAATCCTCTTTCAGAAAAAATCCAATGTTTAGAGAATGATTGATAAAGCAGAGAGCTCTCACACGAGACTCACATAGGGTATGATTTCTGTTAAGCTTCAGTTCTGGTCTTGGTTCTCCCTCCTCCCACCCTGCCCCTGCTGGGGCTGGCCATTCCATCTGTCCAGATACACTGATTTAGAAACCTCAGGGATTGTGCTTTTCACACTGTTCAGGTTTTGTTCAGTGTGGGGAAGTGCTCAGAGACTGCCCTTGATTATTCTGCAGTACCAAAACACTGCCTTTCCTCCACCCAAAGCATAGTTCCTGCAGAAATGACCAGAGAAAGCAACTGATAATATTTTCCTCAAGAAAAGATTTAGAATTCAGAATCTTGGCAGCTCAAAATTCAGAACCCAAGAAGGTCAATCCTTCTGTTTCATGGCTGAGGGTAATTGTTTGGGAATCCAATGATTCTTGTGTGTTTGATCCAGCTGTGTTTGAAACAGCTGGGATTGGCATTTATTGCCAAGTATTATCAGGGCCTGACATGGCTTTTCTTGAACTTCGTAACAAGGTTGTACTTAGAAACATCTTCTCCAAAATATTGCCTTACAATGCTGCAAAGGCTTTGATTTTATATATAATTTTATCCTTGTAATAGTGGTGCTTCTGTGAAATGAGTACCGAATAATATACCAGAAACCAGTCAATTAAAGACACAGTGTTCATAATAGATACAGGATTTTCATACAATAAGAGGTGGCTAAGTAAATAGGAAAAAGGCACTCTTTGCTTAGTTTATTCTAAAACCTCTAAGCTATATTTTATAGAAATATTAACTTCTGTTTATTTCTGTTATTCTCTTGTTCCTCTGAATTCTTATGTGAGTATTTGCATGAAACTTGTGGACAAAATAGCAGTGAACTAAAAATCCAATATTTTCAGCTACTTCATATCAGTTTTTACTGAGTATAAAACTTTTTGTCAAAATTAATTAGATTGCACTCTATATTTACAAGAGATTTTTTTTCTATTGAAAGATAGATTTAATGGAGTTTTTATTTCTTGAGCACACATATGTTGTATCCCAGTCCTATGTAGGCTTTTAAGTTTGTTTTAGTCTTTAAAAGTGCACAATCTCAACAGAAAGTAATTGACTATTTCCACACCTAATCCTTCACTAGCTGAAAATGCAATGATTTCTTCCCTTCAAGCACTTCTGTCCTTTGAGGATGCTCTTTTTTTATTATCCTTACTACGAGTTTAGTATCATAATTTAAAAGCAGGTACATTAAGGTAATGGAAAATTAATTTGGTACCTATTAAGTCAGGTATAATTATGTTACAATATAAGGGTGCAACAAATTTTGATCCTTCAGGAAAGTCAGAAAATTAGTATAAAACATTTGAAATAATGATAATAAAATTCCAGTAGAATTCTAAGAGAAGAGTAAGTAGTGCTTGTCTCATCATAAACATGGTTACCTGTTAGCAGAATTGTGAAGAATTTCTGTAACACATAATCAAATATAAAATCTGACTCTGGAAATCCACTGAACGCTCTGAAACACTGATTGAGAATGAAAGGAAGTAATTTAAGGAATTGGATGCATCTTCTATAAATTCTTTTCACTAAAGTAAATATTTTTATTAAACATTTTTTATTTTTAAATTTTTTTGTACCAGTTTTGCTTGATAATTAGAATTCAGACATCTGTGTGGACTTATGGTATTCCTTGTAGGCTGAGGCATTTAATTCTGCTTTCCTCTTGAAATTTTTCCTCAGCAGTAGGAAATATTGATGCTTGATTGGATGTTGAGTTATCCATTGCTTTGTTCTCTTCTGGATGTTTAAAAATGGGAACTGTGTCTGTGCAGTCAACTCCACAGTGCATGCCTGGGATGCTTTTCTGATTTCCAGAGACATCTTTTACAGCTGCTGGAGGCAGAGGACTGAGCTGGACTGTCAGGCTGGCATCTCTTCCCAGTGGGAGAGTGAGATAAGAAAATGTTCCTCTATACCCGAAGAAGAACAGAACAGGGGGTTGTGATATTTTACCCTCCTGCTTTGGCTTCAGGCAACACAGGCCATAAAAGATTGAAAGGCAAGAACACAGTCATTAAGGGTGATTCTTTTTTTAGTTTTTAGTTCTATGATTGAAGAAATCTAAAATCTGAGAGGTCTGAACTGCTGTTGTGAAGTGTCTGTGGAGCTTTAGAGCCTGCAAATACCTCAGTGCCTGGGAGACAGATCAAGAGCTGCTCCCCTGTGGAGGTCCTTTAGCAAGTAGCGAGAAATTGTCTGAGATTTGGTACCTTTTTCATTTGCCGTATTTTGTAGTGTTAAAGGCCTTGGGCGATGCCTAAGGGTTGTGTGGATTTAATGTAGCCCCCAAGGTCATCATACTGCAGAGGACATGCAAGGATTTGGATTTCAGAGAGAATATGAGGCACTTTGGACACTGCAGCTGGATTATATCTGATATCACTCAGCAATGTGTTCTTCTAATTTTGAAAATTGCTGTAATAAGGGTCTCCAAGTGCTTTTTAACAGAGTAGCAATAATGTTGGAATGGGATAAGGAAGTATGTGTACCACAATCATACTATATAAATGGGGAAGAAAAGCTTCCATGCAGACACTCATCTCCGTCAGCTGGCAAGATTTCTAGCTATAGCAATATTTCCAGCAGATGCTTGCCTAATCTCTTAGAGGTTTCTATTAATCTGGACTTCATAATCTGCCAGTCCATTCTTCAATATCACTACTCCTTCTGTTCAAAACCTTTATTTTCTGCCATCTTGACTCAAGTGTTCCTTATTCTTTTGAAGACTTTTTCTTAACTCCCAGAAAGTGGTTAAAGCACTAGTGGGAAAAGGTGTGACTTGAGACAAGGTTTTCCAGCCTCTAGAGAGGCCTTGTGAAGAAATCATTCTGGAAGCCTTGCTCATAAAATTATGTCTAAGAATTTTTCCAGATTTTCTCAGCATTGCCCTCCTCATGTGCCCCTCAGGAAGCTGCAGAGGGCAGAGGTCAACCCCTTCTCAGCCTCCTTTTCTCCAGACTAGACAAGCTCAGAGTCCTTATCCACTCCTCACGGAAACTCATTTTTTTGTGGATTTGTAAATGCTTAAAGAACTTCGGGAAAACGAAAAAGTTCAGAATATTTCAGTATTCAAAATGTGAAAGGTTTCTGACATATCTAAGAAGAAGAATGATATGGAAATCAGAGTACATTTACTGCATACTTTACTTAGTTTTCCATAAGAACGGGGAGGAAAGGATCCCACTGTACTAAGACTAAATTAGAAGCATGGATCTGTATTTTTTTTTACTGGTCCCTTTAAATATGCACTATTTTTTGTAATGAATATGGGAATTTCCTTAATTGATCTTTAATTACAAATGAACTACAATGTGAGATTAAGTATGATATTTCTTGGACAAAAGAAATTGAATTCTCAAGATTAGTTGTCTTACAGTAAGCCAAATATTCCCTGGCACTCTGCAGCACCATTTGCATTTCAATTAGGTTGTGGCTCTGTGCCATTAGTTTCCATACCTTGTCTTCTGCGTAGTAATTCAGTCCTTGCAAAAAATAAAGAGCTCTCATTTTCAGTCTAAAAGTTAGTATCCTACATGTAATTATTTTTTATGAGCAAAATGTTACAGTTCTGTTTCTAATTTAAATGTATAAATCCAACACATTTGAAAATTTAGTTCCATATATAATGTGACACACGTATTTTTCATAGCTTAAGAGGTTTTTCATACCCTTAAGAAAGTCAGTGATGATACTAGCAAATTAATTGAAAGCTCCACTCACGTAAAGTGAAAAAATAACCTAAATTTCCAGAAGCAGCAATATTTTCCACCTTTTACTTCAGTGGTATCTTCAACCTGAATGTTTTAATTAATGCTTCTTCATTGTCAGGAGTAAATGCTTTCTAGTGAATAGCAATGCTTCTGGATTATTTAATCCATATATAAACAAACAAACTTGTCACATAATTATCTATTCTAGTAGCACTTAAAATATTTTTCTTGTTTCATTTATTTATTTAATCCAGCATTAATCAGGTTTTATACTAAAAATTAGCAGAAAGTAACACTGTTAGTTCTGATGGAGGGATTGATACCATAAGAAATGGTTACCTACATTTCAATTTTTGTGATTTGGTATCCTGAACTGGCCCTGTAATGTAAAGTCTTCCAGCAATTTCTGGGTGTCTAAGTCATCTTTGTGTTGATGACTTGCCCCAAAGACATCTAAATACAAATTTGTGGAGTGGCTTAGCCATTCGTATGCAGTCTCTGTCCTTGCTATCCTTCCTCTTGCAGACCTAAAATGTCTAAAGCCTGACTGCTTTCCTGTCCCCCAGTTCTGCACTGAGCAATGTGGTACTGCTAAATCAGGAGCACTGATCTAGCAGAGACCTTTGGCAAGAACAATAGGAGCTAAGGGAATGATCTCTCTCTATATTCTTTTTGTGAAGCTGAAAGAATATGAAATTTCATGTTCTGTGCCATTGGAATGACACTGTAGACTGGGAGTGGGGGTTGACACCTGTCACCTAAAACAGTAACTAGGAACTAAATGCATTCAAATTGCCATTGTACAGATTAGGCAGTGTCACAGACAATGCCATCATTCTCTTGTTCCCATTAAGAGCACGTGAAAGAAAAATCCAGTGACACATTGAGAGAGTTCTCAAAAGTGGCTGGGAAGAGCAGGAGAGAATTAAGTGTCAGCATGTTTTAGTGCTGGTATCAAATGCTTTTCATTTCAGGTTCTGCCTGAAGAGTGTTTAGTGAGTCCTGTTGTTTTACTTTTCCTATTGTTTCCTTTGTTGCTTTACTTTCCCTGCATTTTCCTTTCCTCATTGTTCCTGTATTTAATAAAGTTGCACTGTCATTAATACAGTTCTTTCAGCACTGCCTTAGTCACAGCCAGACCAACTCTGGTTATGCCTTTGTTAGATCTCAAACTAAGCATGGCCATGTGAATAAAATTTTTAATGAGGAACATTTCAAATAAACCTCTTAGTACAGCAGTGTGGGTTAGTGGTGACTCAATAGCAAAAACTGTGGGGTACAAGACAGAACAGAACTTTTCTCACCCTAATTACTCTGTGTTGCTAAAGAGGTTGACTTTTATATGAGAAGAAAAATAATTCAATTTAGAATAATTTAAAAACAAACATACAAACTAACCCGAGGTTTTTTGTGTGTGCAAATGAAGCATATTTATCATAGTTTGCAGTAGCTTGTTTGCTGGTTTATGTATCCTTCCTAATACATAATCAGAGTGCTCCCAGTGAAAAACCTCAAACAGCAAACATCAAACTGACAATAGGAAGGATAAGTATTCCCAGACCTTGCATCATCTGAAACAACCACAATAAATAATTAAGAGCAGCCATAACATCACATAAATGTTTGACCAAGAAGTGATGTCCCACACTGCATTTTAAACATCAGAAAGTCAAGAACTGGTGAACTTTCATGGAGCAAATTTAACAGCGAAGAATCTGAAAATCTGAGTCTGATTTCTGTACCAAGTTGCAACATAAGCTACTGTCACTGAAGCACAGGTGAGCTCAAGGGAAAGGAGTTGACTGTGAACATGCACATGGAGATTATTGAATCACTGAATGGTTTGGGTTGGATGGAGCCTTAAAGCTCATTCAGTGCATTCCCCTCCCCCCCACCTTACATGACATGTCAGGGATGCCTCCCACTGTCCCAGGCTGCTCCCAGCCCCAGAGTCCAGCCTGGCCTTGGACACTGCCAGGGATTCAGGGGCAGCCCCAGCTGCTTTGGGCACCCTGGGACAGGGCCTGCCCACCCTCCCAGGGAACAATTCCTGTATCCCAGTATTCCATCCAGCCCTGCCCTCTGGCACTGGGAGCCATTCTTGTGACCTGTCGCTGCAGTTCCTGAGGAACTGTCCTCCAATGAGAATATGTAGGGGAGTGAGGTTCAGTAGAAGTATCAAAAGTTATGGCTTTTTTTGTCAGCTTCTTTTAATGAAATGGCAACTTCAAACGTATAGGAAAGGAAATGAAAAGCTTCTCTGAACAGTTGTTCTCGCTTTGCCTCTGCCTCCCCATCCATACATGTTTCTTCAAGACTTTCCATGGTCTCACTTGTGTCCCAGGTTCTATGGAGTGGGATTGTGAAGCCTTGCAAAAGGAGTGTGTTGGGGATTCCCTATTTCCAGCTGCTCTGGAGACTTACAGGGAGTTTCACACTATTGTTGGTGCCTCAGGCCCATCTATTTTATGCTGTGTTTTTTTTTCCTTTTGGTAGTCTGCGCAGTGGATGCTAATGGACATTTGAGGCAATTTATCTCACTGATACTCCTTCAAAACAAATAAACCTCAGAAATTATTTTGTTTAATCTCTGGAGAATCATGACAGGTATGAGTGGTAAGAAAATTGTGGTGTTTCAGTACATTTGAGGAACATATCCTACACTTCAGTATAAATAAGCACTTAAGTCCTCAAGTGGAGCTGGACATGGATCCAAGCCCTCACTTGGAGAAGGGAGAAGCTGAACCTCAGCCATAAACTGCATGCAGAAGTTAGCAGCCCTCTTAAATTAATTCCAGGACAGATGCTTCTGGGATTTTAACCTGTTCAAGGAGACTATTTCAATTATGAAATTAATATCACAGTTCAAAACTGTACTAATGTCTTTAAATCTTTTTCAATTTAAAGCTGTTGTCACAAGGGGATTTGGAACTTGACTTCCTGCTTTGATCTGCTCAACTCAGATGCTGCAGTGACAGCTGTGAAGATACATGAAGGCCTGGTTCAAGGGATGGATAAGCACATTCTTGGCTACCTTAAACCAGCACATTTTTATGGTAGTCAATAGAACTACATGGAACCTCATGTGAGCTGGAATCTCCTACTGTCCCAGCTTGCACTGAGAATTTATCTTTTGGAACTTCTTCTTTATGTGCTTTATAAAAACCATGAATATATAAATTTTGAGCCTTGTGAAATAAGTGAGGATGTTAGCAAAGAACAGATAAATATAATAAAAAAAAGATAAAGAGGAAATATTATTTTAATATTTTTATAAGGCACAAAGAAGAAAGTGGTTTTATGCTTCTCAGAAATTTGCAGTAGACAGACTATAAGAAATCCCAAGGGATTCACACTAAACCTTGGAAAGGTGAAGTGGATCTGTTCCTGCTGCAGTAGGGTGCTATTCTTTCAGGATGTTTGTCTGTTCCTGTATTAGTTATGCCAGAAAAGTCCTGGAATCAATCTTAAGCACTTTAGTGTTACCTGAGAACAGATTGCTCTATTCTCTTGCCATGATACTAAAGGAGCAACTTTGTGATAGGTCTTAGGGTTTTACTGATGTAGATGTTTAGCCTTCAGGAATTCCCTGGCAGTCAAACAACAGTTGGAACAGTTTTGTGATTAGGCTGAGGACATAGGATTGCTGGTAAAATGACAAATTTAGGTTATATTCATGTGTATCTTTAATGAGCTACTTTGCCAGTTGTGGTATGGCAATGTAAGACAATTTATTTGATGAAACAAGTGGTACAGAGATTTATAACTGTGTTATCCTAAATGGAAATATTTCCATATTTAATGATAGGTGTTATATTAGGAACTATATAAGATGGGATTGTTATAACATGAGAGTTTCATTACCTAGTTATCAGTAGCAGTAGTAGTAGTAGTAGTAATAATAATAATAATAATAATAATAATAATAATAACAATAATGGCACTCTAGAAGTTACTTTAAAACTTGATGTGGATTTGTCTCTGATAACTCAAATTATTATTTCCTAAATCACTTTTATAGGATTTAGTTTATTGTACTTTAAAATGTAGCTGTAAGTTATGCAGAGATTATGGTCAGTGACACTTAAAAGCAAAAAGAATATCGGGATAAGTGGTTATTTTTCCCAAACATGTTTAAGTAATCAATTAATTATTTCTATATTTGCATACGTGTCTGTCTCTCCAGATGGTCAGAATCTATGTTGATATAGAAGCTCTAATTTTTAATACTGAATTACTCCCTTTTTTTTTTTAAACCACATCATATTAAGAATTATGAGAACAAGTTATCCAAGGGGTGATTGCTTTTACATAGCTCTTTACTTATTTTCTGAATAAATCTGTTTTACACAAAATTTGCTCTTTGTGATACTTAATGAGTAGTTGTTTATGAAGCTGAATAAGAAAGAAATGTTGATACAATGTTCAATAACAATTTCTGTCTAGTGCTTATAAGGTACAATATGAAATTGTTCTTGACTATTCTCCTGTGAGTCTTAGGATGTCTCTTCTTGAGCTGTTAATTAAATATTAAATGCCAAATTTGAGAGGTCATGAATATTTACAGTCATTGCAATACTGTATTAATAGACTACTAGAGAGAGGAACTTTGAGTTTTAAAGCCAGCACAGGAAAACTTAATGAAAGAATCAGCTAATTCTATCTCTTTAGCATTATTACAACCTGTGGTTTTTATAGGATTTTTGTTTTTTCAACTCTGAGATGGTGTGCCCAAATTGTAGAAGGATATTCCTAGCCTATAAAAAAGGATTGAAACTGATAATTTACAAAAAAATCCAAGGCCTTCATGAAAACAAAATTTTACAAGTAGATGTCCTTGAATAGTTCAAGATTGAAGTACATCCATTTTCAGAAAGCAAGGTGTACGTTTCTGTCCTCATAAGAATAAAACAATTAAATAGTTGGACATTCCTTATTAATGTTTTGTGGATTTTTATTAATTATTAAATAAACCATTAGAGAGATAACAGCTGAATTGTTAATTACAATAATTTTCTCCTTTAGGTTGTTTTCTGTAAATATGCTTTCTGTACATATTTCTACAGTGTCTGTTAATTACAGCCCCTCCCTGGGCAACAGTGATGGAAGGAATTAATAAAATATATACTAAACCTGACTCATTTATACAATTTCCACCATTTAGATCATGGTCCTCAGGGCCTGACACGCTCAGATAGTTCTTTCTGAACTC
Organism: Regulus satrapa; assembly: GCA_013396955.1. NCBI lineage: Eukaryota > Metazoa > Chordata > Aves > Passeriformes > Regulidae > Regulus > Regulus satrapa. The sequence goes on along the minus strand of VWZN01009655.1, from coordinate 25,960 downwards.
AGTGAAGTATTCCTTAACATAACAGAAAGCAACATCCTGCCTGCCAGGACCTCCTCATGCTGTCCCAGGTCCTGGAAGCCACAGTTTGCTCTTCAGAGTCCCATTCTCCTCCCAGATGGCACACAGCCAAAGATGATGTGTCTATGGCCTTCCTCCCCATATGCCCTCGGCCCCCAAGGGCAGCTGAAGGATCTGCTCTGTACTTAGTCATAAATATTGCTGATGATGAACTGTCATTTCAGACAAAATCAGGGGCTGTCATGCCAGTGGTAAATCTGAATTATCTGGTCTCACTTTTCAGCATGAATGCCATCCTTGAGCAAATGCAAAATCAATTCCAAACCAAAGATTATGTTTGTGCCAGCTGTTAACTATTGACTGCAGACTAAGTTACATGTTTCCTAGTGATTAACAAATTTTGGCAAGCTTCTGGGTGCCCAGCTTTGTTGGGAATTAAGATTATATATATGCTTTGCAAAGGTAGTGAGGTCAAGCACGCAGTGATTCTTGTATTGTGGTCTGGAACATAATGCCTCAGCTAATTCAGTTTCTCCATACCTTCCTTCTTTTTTCCGATGGTGAAAAAAAATGAAGTTATAAAGTCTGTTAAATGACTCATCAAGATGTTCCTTAAACTTGCTATTAATTACAAGCTACTGACCATGCAGGCAGAATGCTGCTGGTTGTCATAGTTCAGAAGATGCTGGAGGAGGATTTCTATACCTCAACAGGTCTAACTGAATGGGTGGACTTCACAATTGAATGGGTTTTAGATGTGTTATTCTCCTTTTATAGTATAATAAAGTATAATATATTAAAAAATTATCTCTATACTTTCTGCCCTAGGGATCCTGGCACCCTGAGTTACTTATAAAACAAAGAAAAGAAAAAGAAAACAAAAAACCCTCAAAACCCAACATACCCACCCCCCAGAAAAAACAACCAAAAAATCCCCCAAAACCCCAAACAACAACAACAAACCCTTCCAAAAAACACACAAATGAAACACCCCCATCCCCCCCAAAAAGAAAATACCACTAATATAAAGTGATGTAAAAAGAAATAAAAGTTCCAGAACAGTCTTAGAGTTGACTTCTTAACTAATTTAGTGAGATTTTTAATATAGAATGAGCATAAGTTAAAAAATAAAAGTAGCTTCTAATTAAGCATTAATTACACATAGGGGAATATTTTATATCTACTCTGACTGCTTTTATATCTTTATATTGCTGAATAAAAAACCCCAGATGGTTATTTTTCTCTGTTTTTGGCAACCTCCTGGAATTGGAACTGTGAATAGAAATTGTTGTGGTTTTACATACATTCTCTAGTAACTCATCCTTGTTGCAATCCAGAGAGCAATGGAAAAATCCTGTAGGTCCAGAGGAGGCCACGGAGCTGCTAAGGGGACTGGAGCACCTCCCCTGTTGAGCGAGGCTGGGAGAGCTGGGGCTGCTCAGCCTGGAGAGGAGAAGGTTGTGTGGAGAGCTCCCAGCTCCTTCCAGGGCCTGGGGGACTGCAGGGAACACAGAGAGGGACAATTCCTCAGGAACTGCAGGGACAAGACACAGGGAATGGCTCCCAGTGCCAGAGGGCAGGGCTGGATGGGATATTGGGATACAGGAATTGTTCCCTGGGAGGGTGGGCAGGCCCTGGCACAGGGTGCCCAGAGCAGCTGGGGCTGCCCCTGTATCCCTGGCAGTGCTCAAAGCCAGGCTGGACACTGGGGCTGGGAGAAGCCTGGGACAGTGGGAGGTGCTCCTGAACAGGGCAGCAGGTAGAATGGAATGATCTTCAATATCTCTTCCAGCCCAAATCATTCCATGATTCTGTGATTCTATGACAAGATTTACCATATAAAGTTTTAATACTTAATTCCATTACTCATTGATTCATACACAATAAGTGGTGAATATAAATATTAATTCAGCATCTAACTCATAACTCAAAATCACAAATGCTTTTTGTTTCTAAGAGTTTCTGAGGGCAGCTTTAAAATAATGATTGTGATATTTTCAGCCAGTGAATCTCTAGAGGCTTTCACACAAGGTCTGTGGGTTTTTTACTTCATTACCTGCAGGGTTTTTTGTTTGTTTGTTTGTTTTTTGTTTTTTGGTTTTTTTTTTTACAACAGCGGACCCATATCCAAACTACAGGACTGCATTTACCACGTGAAATCTGAACAGGATGGAGTACATGCAATGCTGGAAAAGTAGAGAATTAAAAGTGATGTCCAAGATGTAAAATCACAGAAGGCAATGGGTGTTCTGCAGCAAGCAGGCAGTCACACTTTATCACACTCCCCAGGCCAGTTGTTTTGCAGCCATTTACTTCCTCAGCAGGAACCCTTCACTCCCGTCACACTTCCTTAGCAATTCTCTACATTTGATTGATTATTCAAATAGCTGACTATGTTTTCAGACATGGTGAGTTTTTCAGATGCACTGGTGCAAAAATTTTGTGGGTTATTTTCTTATCTTAATATATAATTTATAGGACAATATTTCTTTTTTGTCATATGAGTTTTCATGCCATGGAAAATTACTGATTATCAGATATTTTAGTCCTCTAAAGCACAAGAAATTCATTGTTAACTGAAATGAACAGGTTAGTTCCTTTCCTTCCAATGCAAAAATGTAATTGGTATAGACTAAAAATCTGCCTTCTCTTCTCTATGGTTCATACATGAAAAATTCTCCTCCCATGTGACAATACTCTTTTTTCTACTGTTGTTTTCCTTTGTAGCATTTATTTTTTCTTTAGGGTAGCTCTAAAAGTGAACTAATTCAGCTTTCTTCAAGAGATTCTGAAAAAGTAACTATTTTAGGCGAGAAGGTAAAAGCTAATCAAGTCTTGGGTATTAAAAATTTGGATTTCATTATAGACTTTGCTATTTCTAATTAGCTGGTGTGATGGATGCTTCTTAAAAGTACTGCATTGTTCTTGACGTTTTAAGGTGGTTTGACCTCCATGGTGGACTGTCTGTTCTTACCAGTCTTGTCCTAACTCCAGTTCACCTGCCCTAGAAATTGCCTGTCCTGTAGGGTGGTCTTTAAAGGAATAAATCAACATAAGGGAAAATGATAAAGAAAAGATTTATGAAGTTCTACTAAGAATGATTTTAAAATAAAATTTTTTTAGCATATTACATACATTTGGCATAAAAAATTCAATACTTGATGAAGTATTTAATTCATTATTTTTATGCTACTAGTAATATATGGAAACCCTTTTTTGAACCTATAGTAATACATAATATTTCTTGAAAAAAGTTTCCAGCTTTAAATTCTGTTTTTGGAGGAATTGTTTAACCAACCATTAAAACTGTTACATCTTCAGTACTATTTTGCAAGATTTAAAAAGAGAATGCTGTGACTGCAGAGGTGAAGAGCAATGGTTCACCTTTCCACTGGATGTCATTTTATCAGGTATCTCCTAAAGCCTTTTAAAGTGCATTCTAAATTTGCCTTAACAGACTTCTCAGGCTTCTACAAAGACTTAAAAATTGATGTGTAGTTTCTGTTTCTCGTTGGAGGTGTGATCCCATCAGAATTGTGAAAGTTAAGTTCTGTGTCATGTGATTCTCACAGCCAAGCTCTGAGCATGGAAATTGCCAAACCTTTTCCTGGACCTATAAAACTGGGCATAAAAAACAGCATGTGAACATACAACTAACCAGAGGAGTGACTGAGAGGGCTACTTCCTCTCTACTTCAGAAATTTCAAACTTTGAGTCTCACACCTCATGTCAAAAGAATGTAAACTCACATTTTTTCCTTCTAATTTATTTTTTAAAGTTGTGGTTTAGTATTCAAAGAGAGGTGTCCATAGATGAGGTGTGTACACTGCATTACTCAGACCCAGCATAAAATGTAAAAACTAAAATTAGATCTAGAAAACAATGAAATCAGCAAGTGGCATCATGTTACAAAACTGTAAGGGAGGAGCTGTTGCAGAACACTTCGGCCCATTGTATTTGCAGCTCTTCAGCAGCCTGTCCATGATACAGTCCTGATGCCAGGAATATCCAGCTCTATTCCCCACTAAAAGGCAGGACTCAGAATAGCTCTCCACCTGTTCCCTCATAGAAAAGTCCTTGTTAAGTTCTTATTGCAAAGTAAAAAAGAGAAAATGCCTTTTCTTGAAGAAATATGTTTGAGAAGACTTTTTTTTTCAGTTAATCTTTTCAGAAAATGATAAAGGGGTTCAGCTTCCCCCCACTTCTCCCCAAACAGTGCTCCCAAGAACATATTACTTTTCAGTAGTTCCTCCAATTACACAGGAATGAAATGAGGAAGAAGAATCCTTTGAAAGTCATCTGGTATATTTGGGGGCCAGATTCTCTCCATCTCTTTATCTCCTTTCCTTTTTATTCATCAGCTTTATCAGCAGGACATTGCTGTGAGATTGTAATCTTTCTACAGTCATGGAATACTTCAGTAAAATTAACTTTTCCTTCCAGCTGCTTCTGTTTTTAAAAAGTCTGGTTTTTTGATGATTGAATCCTTGCAGGCTTTGATTCTAAAGTTATTAATAACATGCATGTTCATATAGTGCTACAGTTCAGTAGGAACTATATCTGTGCAAAAAAAAAAAAAAAATATTACCGTTTCAAGCTGTAGGAAAATAGAAGGTTCATCCGTGCACTCTAAGCGCTCATCAGAATTTTACAGTTCTTTCCTGTTTTGTTCTGTTATTATGATGTTTTTTGAATTGCCTAAGCAGCCAATGGGAGAACTACTTACCTGCTCTCCAGAGTTCTTGACATCAGCTAAGCAATGCATGAAAATGTTTTATAGAAAGAGACAGACGGGGGAAGAGATATGGAGAAACTAGAGATATAAAGTGACATTACACATTTTATGAAATGATGAAAGAAAACACACTGAATGTCAAGCTTTCAGCATCAGCAGCATTTTTAAAAGGCCTGGTATCACAATAAATAAGATTTTTCAGAGCATTTTGGCAAATGGAGTAAGATTTTGTCATTGTTTTATATTAGTAAATTATCCTTGAAAAAAGGGAAGATGTTTCTAGGAAATGGTAACTATTGTCAAGACAGTTATTCCTTAGCAAACAAGTAATGCTTTTGCAATAGAATCCTATCTAAAGGAAAAGTTTATGGCATAGTTATAGTGGGGATAACACCTTTGAAAATTGCATAATGGCTTAGAAGTGATAACTTCTAAGCATTTTTTTTTTTTGTGCAGTATTAAAATCTTTCCTTACACAGATGCTATGTCTCCATTCTCATTTTCATCTTCTACTTTGTTATTCTGCTCTGGAAAAATGGTGACTAAGCACTGCATGTTGGTAATGACTGGAAAAATTACAGACTACTCAGTTTTTGGAATGGCAAGGACAGGATTTCAAATAACTTAACTGACATTCATTTCAGGCTATTAGTGGAATCATAGGATCCCAAACTGGTTTGAGTTGGAAGGGACTTTAAATCCTATCCAGTGCCCCCCCTGCCATGGCAGGGGCCCCTCCCACTGTCCCAGGCTGCTCCCAGCCCCAGTGTCCAGCCTGGCTTTGAGCACTGCCAGGGATCCAGGGGCAGCCCCAGCTGCTCTGGGCACCCTGAGCCAGGGCCTGCCCACCCTCCCAGGGAACAATTCCTGTATCCCAATATCCCATCCAGCCCTGCCCTCTGGCACTGGGAGCCATTCCCTGTGTCTTGTCCCTGCAGTTCCTGAGGAATTGTCCCTCTCTGTGTTCCCTGCAGTCCCCCAGGCCCTGGAAGGAGCTGGGAGCTCTCCACACAACCTTCTCCTCTCCAGGCTGAGCAGCCCCAACTTTCTCAGTCTAAAATTCAGTAATCTGATAATATAAAATCAAATCCCTAAACTATCAGTAATCTGATAATTATTGATAATAAATTAGGGATTTGACACAGTACCTTTATTTACCTATTGAATCACTTTAATTCTCTTTCAGGCTGGACAAGCTGTGACTATTTGTGTGACTGATCCCTGAATGAATTAAGGCTGGGCTGTTCAGACATTAATCCCTAGGAAAGAAGAACAGTCCAACTGTATGTTCCACTATTAGGAGAGAAATATTATTTCACATTATTAAACAAAACAGTTCTTAGAAGATATAAATGGGACATGATTTGATGTCAGATTTCTGCTATATTTCATACAAGTACCAATGGAGTCTGGTTTTCATGCAAATTTTCAATATATTGAACTCAATGGACAAATATTCACACAAAATCTAAACAAAGATTATGAAGGATGTGCATGCTTACATAAGGTCATAACGAGTATTGTAAGGAAAAATTGGGGGAAAATTGTAGTTTAATGGTGAGAGAAGAGCAGTGGAAAACAGAAGTCTGAAATTCTCATCCTGGCCCTGCTGCTCTGTGTGCCCTTGGTCCAGGAGGGGGCATTCCTGTTTTGTACTTCAGCTGCTGTAAAAATCAAGTGTAATGCTCCTTAAACATCCCTTCTTCTCAGGGATGCTGTGAATCTGACTTAATGCTTAAAAAGTACTTTTGGATCCTGTAATTGAGGCATGTGTAAGTGCAGTGTATTAATATTTTACTGAATGCAGTAATTCCTGAATTTTAAGCAGGAAACCTGCTGTTAAATGGTATAGTTGGCATGGATGTAAATTGTTGCATCAAAATGAGGCTTTAAATCAAGTTTCCTTATAGAAAAGCTACCATAGCAATCATTCAATTTTTCAGCTGGAGTCTGCCTGGGTAGGATTTAGTACTAAGTAATTTCTGAAGACACAGATATCTCTTTAACTTCAACAATACAGACAGAATTTTGTTAGATATCCATTTGACAATTACAGATGGCAATCAAATTATTTTTGTAATGAGGCATCCAGAAATACAGAGAGCAGAGGGGCAACTAATGTTGCTTTTAATTAATATTTAAATCTCATTGTTTGAAACAGTCATATTAAAGGAAAATAATGACTGTTTTTTTAGTAGCATGGATGTCCCTAGAGTCCTTAAACTCTATCAGCTCTGTAAGTGTCAGTCTTTTTTCATCACTCCTTCTTTTATCACTAAGCCCTAGATGACAGCCTGAAGTTTCACCCTGAGGTGTAAAGCAGTTAAATATATGTGACTTATCTGACTTCAACTTTTAAAAAATTGCATGAAAGCAGAAGGACAAATGCTGTCCTGATTGCATTCAGCTTGCTGCATATCACTGAAAATGGAATTGGCAAAATGGAGAGCCCTGAGAAGTAGGAAATAACAATTTTCTAAATAATGACATTTTCTTTTACATGATAATGGTCAAAATCAGTAGTCATCTAAACCTCCACACTGAATTATAAAATGTTTAAACTGACAGAAGGAGCCTAATTCACATAAAACCAAAGGCAGGGCTCTCAACTGATGTGAAAGGACCTCAAATCACATTTTGGCTTGGGAAAATGGAATGTCTTGTCAAAAATACCCCAGAACATCTCAACACAGATATTCTTCTTTTCTCTTTTCCACTGTATTGTTTAAACTATGTTGCCTTCCTTCATTTAACCAAACACTGTCTTTAATAGAGATTTTTTAAATGATACCTTATGGAGTTCATAGGGAATTTGAAGATGTTTCAGTAAAAATTAATCACTAGGAGCACAAAAAATGAGTTTGCCCAACTTCCTATTGATATCTCTACTTCTCTCTGTACCAAGATGTATTTTTAAAATGTAACATGGCTTGAGTCTGGTAAAGTGAGTAAAGAATTCCCCCTCTTAGGTCAGATACCAAATGTAGACCTTGGTACACTTGATCTATAAGTTTTTTGAATAGTGAAAAGCTGCTATGACAAAATTAATGTGCAATTAATTCAAAGCCTGTCCTGTCATTTTGCCAAATATGTGACTAAATAGTGATATTTAATGCTATCAGCATCTTTGGCTTTTTATATTGTGTTGGCACTTTAAAGTGTTTGCAGTTATGATAAAAACTTTGTTCTTTTTGTTATGTGTTCAGAGGACAAAATTATTTTACCTTAATGTGAAAAATAATGCCCCAGAGCAGAAGATGAATTTTATCTTTAACTGTTAGGTACACTTCTGCTGTCTTAAGGCAATTATATTGCTGTTATTAATTCTTTTTAAGATACCACAAGTGAAACTGATAAAAATATGCCAAATTTTTTATAAAAGGAATGCATTTGTTAAGAGACCAACTCTGTGTTAATACCACTACACTGCTTCCTCCAAGCCTCTCAAAGCTGATGTGCCTCATGATATGACAAACGTCTAGAACTGTTTATAAAAGCTGAAGTATTTTTCTCCAAATTCTACTGGTGAGTCACGTGTGTATTAAGAATGCAGCAATATATTTATGATAATCTATAATGCCAGTATTTAATATGGATTACTCTAGATAATTGCTGTTTTCCTTTATGTAACAAGGGAAAACATTGGAATTGTGTACAGTTTAAATGTATTTGGGTGTATTGCAGCTGTGCGTCCAGAAAATTTGGAAAGCTGAAAAGTATCAGTAGAGGGAGCTCCTACTGCATTTTTCTGGGAAAGATGCTTTCTGACCTTTGGTGGACAAGCTGTTTGCAATTGCTGGGAAGAAGCTGCCCCTTGTGATGTGCTCCCTGACTGCTTAGCAGCACATTTGAGAGGAACAACATAATAATATGAAAGGAAAATGGCTTAATATCCATCTGCCTTGTCATTTTTTGTGGATTATGGATGGACTGCACGCTGCAGACCCCATAGAGAACCATTGTTCCATTTTCTTCTGTTTTCTTCAGGATCTCACATTGAACCTTTTCAGTCACCTCAAATGTCAAGGCAGGACTGAAAAAAAATCAATACTCAGAAGAATTTGGTGTGACATGGGGCAATGTAACTTGTCTAAGTAAAAGGGAAAGAGAACACAGCAACATGGTTTTTCCTCAACATCCCATGTCTTCTTGATCAATAAGATTTAATATTTGCCGGTCTCAGAGTCTAATGACCAATTCCCAATGTTCTGAAACATTTAAAGGTGTCATTTACTCATTTTCCTACCTGCCTTTTCCAATAAGTAAGAAAGCAGCTGGCAGAGATCAAACATTATTGAACTCTGTGCAGAGTTCCTCAGAAAATTCTCTCTTGTGGGATGGTTCCTATGAAGGAAAGGAATTTCCTGTTCCTAAGGACCAAATATCCCTGGCATGCCTGGCAGGGGTCAGAATGCAGCACAGGTTGAGTATCTCTTTAGGCTATTTCCATTCCCAACTCATTCTTGTGTGAGTGGCTCAGTGGCTCAGCTCTGAACTGTCATAAAACAAAGGAAAGCAGGGCTGTAACACTGAAACAGCAGGGCTGAAGCATGACACAATGCTTTAAACACACAGTGTTTTTAAAATCAAACTCAGCTGTGTGATTGCTTTACAAATTTGCCCAATATTTTCAACAGTGATATCTGCCACAAACGTAATCTCTTGCCTTAAAGCGTCTTTCAGCTTATTTCTCAGTTAAAGGTGTTGGCCATGCAAATCCCCATCTTCCTGTTTGGAGGAGCAAAGCAACAGATTCTTTGTGTTTAGTGTTAAAAGAAACTTCAGCCTTTAAATTATCTTGGGATATCCATGCTACAACTTTTAAAAAAAATACATATGAAGAATTAATTTTTTTTAATAAAGTAAAATATAAACTAGAAAGTTTTGGTCAGTTTAAGGCATTCCGATTTCTGGGTACATATGTGGGTATTTAATAAAGTTTCCAGAAACACTGACATTTCTTTCAGTTTTTAAAGCTTACATTTCTTGATGTATAATGCTTTCCAAGTCCTAGGCTTAAGTGACTAATGTGGTTGAGTGTCATTCTTAAAGTCTTAAACCCACATTTGGTTCATACGTTGATTCCAATTGCAGTTGTCTTCATGACTGGATTTATTGGGCATCTCATGGTTAACTGACACACTGAATTCTTGTGTCTTCTAGGCTAGGGATCAGCCAGAAAGAAGAGTTTAACCTGAAATCTGTCCTTTTTATTCAGTAGCTTAATAGATATTCAGGGCTTTTAAAAAATAATCAATTTACTCAATCCTCCTTAGTTTCTTTCTCCATAGTTTGCAGTATTGACAGTGAAACCTCCCAGTGAAAGAAATATTTTTCATAAAATAATGAGAAGTACTGGCAAGTATTTATTTACTTTGTTCCTAATTATTTCCCTTGGGCAAACTGAGGAATGTTTAAAATCTGATGATTGTTGTATCTGTGTTGTATCATGTTTACAAATAATCAGAAGATGTTAAAATCAATTTAGAAATTGACAGTAAAGTATTCAGTTCATCAAAACTCTAGATCCTTGAGGGAATTTAAATTTTGCCATACATATTTGGTTTTGCAACTTTTCAGGAAATAATACATTTCCACTTATTTGCATAAGGTAATTCTTCTTCATTTTGAAATCTTATTCTGCTGTGTTCCAGATACCTATGATGTCAAGGAAATTTTTGTTATAGGCTCAGTCAGCAGTGTGTGCAAGGTAGAAATGTTTATGCAAGTCTCCTAAGTTTAGTCCAGTTGAAAAAAAACAGCGACAAAATCAAAGAAAGGCCAGCTTATAGATTGGTGCTGTAGCCTGAGAACATACCATGAATACTGGGCTGTCCAGAGCTCTCATCCTTATGACATGTATTTTAATGAGTTTTAAGAACTGGCACATAACACATGCAAAATGGACACATTGCGCTGTTAGATGACAAACCCAGCTGAATAAAGGTGTGGCACAGGAACTGCTGGCTCTGCAGGTGGCTCAAAGGAACAACTTCCATGTTTTTAAAATCCCTGAGAACCCTGACACTAAATGGTGGCTGCAGTGCAGTGGCTTGGAAGTGCACCACAAGAACATGGAATAGTTTAGGCTGGAAGGGATATTAAAGATCATCTCATTCCACTTGCTGCCCTGTTCAGGAGCCCCTCTCATTGTCCCAGGCCGTTCCAAACCCCAGTGTTAAGCCTGGCCTTGGACACTGCCAGGGATCCAGGGGCAGCCACAGCTGCTCTGGGCACCCTGGGACAGGGCCTGCCCACCCTGCCAGGGAACAATTCCTTCCCAGTATCCCATCCGACCCTGCTCTCTGGCAGTGGGAGCCATTTCCCCTTGTCCTGTCTCTACACGCTCTTGTAAAAAACCTCGCCCAGCTCAGCCCACTCTCCAAAATGTATGATTTAAAAAGTGCCATTTTGTTTCTAGAGAGAAAAGGTGATAATTATTCTTAGATTATGGGTATTTTTATGCTCCCTGTAGATATATTGATGCTAGGCCCCTGGCCTGAGAAGTTTTATTCCATTCTTGAGTAAAGGCTTTCATATTTTTTCAAGGCTTTTCTTGGAGCCAGCCTTTAGCACTAAAAAGAAAAATTAGTGCTTGAGGTGCTGATTTAGCCTCAGCAATTTAGCCCAGTGCTCAAAGGCATTTAGGGGTTGTGACAGAGCTTTACAAAACTTAACTCTGGGCATCTGACCACCAGGCTAAACCCCTTGGCACTGAATCCTGAGTTTAGGCTGCTTGGGGGCTCTGCAGGCAGAATCCTGCACTTCAGATGTGCAGGTCAAAACCAAGCAGAATGTGCTGTTTCTTCTGCTACCTTTGTTTTTTCATGTGACTAAGGACACATCCCTTTCCTTATGCCTGATGCAAGTGGTGCTGGAAGAAGGATGGACTGAGGAGGCACAAAAAACTCAGTGGAAACATCCTGCAGTGCTGACAGAAAACTGGGAGCTCACAGCAAACCCTCTGCGCTCCTGGAAGCCTCAGGTCATTGTGTGGGGTTTCTTATGGTGGATTTGGCATTTGGATCCAAAAGTAGGTTACTTTGTTCAGCTGTAGCTCACAGCTCCCAGTCTCTCATGAAAGTAGAATTATAATTCCTTTGAAAAAATAACAAGAATAACTTCCACTTTCAAAAGATTAGTGACATTCTTGTTTTTTAGTCCTTCCTTCTTCCTCAAAGAATTATCCAGTCTTTTGGAAATTCAAGAGCTCCATTAGGAAGGATTTGCTTTAATACCTGTAAGTGCAATCCCCATTGCTCACCCTTTGGGAAAGTTCTGTAAATCCAAGACTACACAGCTTTGCTCATTTTTTTACCCCCATGTTCAGGTCATCCCCTTTCATTCTGTTATGTGATAAAGATCAGCTCATTAAAAAGAAGGTGGGGAGAGCAGTTCTTCTCCTCTAGAAGAGCTTATAACTGTTAAAATTGACCATATACCCTTTGGGGCATCCCAGGAATCTCTAGAATTTGCCTTGAATTTAGGTTTCAGTAAAAGTAAAAATCAAACCCATGAACCTTATTTCTCATTAATTCAGTCATGCACACTGAAGTCTCCTTTAAAGTTACTTGAAGAGTCTTGGCCTCCATTGATTCTGGTTTCAGTTTAGGTTTGGCAATAAAACTTCAAATGCATGAGTTGTGGTTGCTGTAGTTCTTATTTCATTTCTATGGAAAGTTCTTATAATACCCACAAGCACATAATAAGTGCTGAAAAATGCCTCATTCCTAGCTCATATTTTGCTGACAGAGAAGATAATTTGCACATGTCAGTACTTTCTGTGGGTAAAGTTAGATTTCCTCAGCTTTGGCTTTTTCCCAATTGATATCACAATACTGACCATGAAATCAGACGGTGCAGTTTTAACCAGGACATATTTGCTGACAGTTTTAAGATATCTGACTAAGAACTATAAGATAATTGACAGTAGATGACATGAATTTATGATAGCAAATCATGTTTGGCCAGTGTGATAGCCTTGACAAAGAAATGACTTGATGGATGAAGGCTGAGGAGTGGAGGCTGCTTGTCTTCAGTCCGGTGAAGTCTTTGACACTCTCCTGTAACAGAACAGATGAAATGTTGGAATACAGACTGGAGAAATAAGCAGAGGGTTAGACTGAAACCTGGACAAACTGTTGGGCTGAGGGACATGAGGATCAGTGACACAAAATCCAGCTGGAGGCTAATCCTGAGTTATGTAGCCCAGGTGTCACTATTGTCATCAGCACTGTTAAACATCTCCGTGACTGGCCTGGCTGATGGCACTGAGTGCACACTCTGAGCAGCTCACAGATGACACAAAAGTGGGAGAGTTTATTAACACACCAGGTGGATGTGCTGCCATTCAGAGGGACCTGAATTATTCAGGCCAGAGAATCAAGCTGAGAGAAACCTCTTGAACTCTAACAAAGGGAAATGAACAGAGGAAAATGCTAAGTCCTGCTTGTAGGCAGGAAAAATCTTATGCATCTGGATGGGCGTCAAACAATTGGAAAGCAACTTTGCAAGGAAGGATCTAGGGGTGCTGGTGCACAACAAGTTGCACAAGAGAAAGTGACAAACCAAGTTGATGAGAGATGGAGCAGCTCTGCTGGGAGGAAAGTCTGGCAGAGCTGGGATTGTTCACCTGCAGAGGAGAAGCTTTGGGGTAAATCTGCAAGTGTGGCCTTGCAGGGCCTGAAGAGAGCTGCAGGAAAGATGGAGAGAGACACTTGACAGGGGATGAAGGCACAGGACACAGGGAATGGCTCCCAGTTCCAGAGGGCAGGACTGGATGGGATATTGGGCAGGACTGGATGGGATATTGGGCAGGGATTGTTCCCTGGGAGGGTGGGCAGGCCCTGTCCCAGGGTGCCCAGAGCAGCTGTGGCTGCCCCTGGATCCCTGGCAGTGCCCAAGGCCAGGCTGGGCACTGGGGCTGGGAGCAGCCTGGGACAGTGGGAGGTGTCCCTGCCATGGCAGGGGATGGCACTGGATGAGCTTTCAAGCCTTCCAACCCAGACCATTTAAAAATTCTATAATTTCTTTATATGTTTAAATTTCTATGAATGATAAATTTATGGCCTCACAATTCATAAAAGGGAAAAAGCATCAGATCACAGGGAACATGCATCTACCAAAACAGCAAGAAAACAATTTCACAGATTATGAGTGGAGATGCACTACTTGTTATGCTTAGAGTTAAATAAAAGCATTGAGAAACAAATATTCTCTCTTTTCCATGAAGCAAACAGAATCCTACTTTGAATATGAAGTGTATTTTACTGTGCTACTGTTGAGAAATGATGAGTAAACAGAGGTTATAAGGTAAAACCCAGTATGTTTCTGTGGTTATGGAACCCAAGGTCAAGCAATGCTTGAAAAGACTGTTTGGGTAGGGCTATGAATTGCAGGGTATGTAAATTTTTTCATAAAGGAAATTCTGAAGAACATTTGACACTGTGATTCTGAATGCAGAGGTTTACTCAGTACTTAAACTTTAACTGATCTTAGGTCAGATAGACTGGGATTAACTACACTTAACAGGGAAAAATTAGTTACCCTGAATGACTGAGTTTATCCATTAGTTTTTTATATATTTAAGGTTTTATTCAATACCTCACATAAAAACTATCAGCACACTTGTGCAGAAATCAAGTAGTATATATGCAAAATATTTAAGGCAATTTCTGGAGCATAGCATGACTTTGAATGGCTAAAGCAATAACAAAAAATGGAATATCACATTATTTTCATGCTGTGTTTATAAAAGGAAATAGTTCTGGCCATCATCTATTCAGTTGGAATGTTCCTGGTGTCTATCTTGCATTTTCAGACTGTGTCTGCAGCTCAGTTACCTTGTGAAGCTCCAGCATGTTTCCGGTCCCCATTCTGAGCTCTGCCATGATCTGCAGTGCTGCAGTTTGACAGAAGCTCCAGGAAAAATCAGGAGTGCAAGTCTGGCTGCCCAACATATTGCAAAGTTGAGCCATGAGGAGTGAAAGGAGCTCATGAATTCCCACACGGAGGGAATTGCTTAACTGGCATTTTCAGCATCACACATGTGTGTACCTCAAATTGCTTTACTGGGTCTTCCTCAGCTGTGTCCATTCTCTGGGATGCTTCACTCATCAAGAAGTCAGGAGGAATCCCTCAGAGCATGAGGCCATACATGCACAACCTTAATGGTCTGAGTTTAGTGAGCAATCAAGCATCTTTGAAGAAGCAAAGTGAATTTAATTCAAGTTTATTTTAATATTTATTTTTAATTTTAAAAAATATTTGTAATGGCTCCTAGTATGCTGAACAGCACAAAGAATATCATGTGATGAATACAGATTGATAATCAGTGGATGCTCTGGTGAACTTACCACATGAAATCACAACAGACGCCCTGACACTTCAATGCATATCCTTCCTTTTTGAAGTATTCTGCCTTCCAGGCTAGCATTCTCCTTTTCTGTACTTCATTCCCCAGGGGACTGGGAGATTGAATTTCATGGTTAGCTGGGCAAGGATGAGCTGAACTCAGCTCATGTCAACTTAATCATTGTTCTCAATGAGAAAACTTATTTTGGGAGTGTTTATGCACCTGGTTTAGCCCAGTAACTATAAATATAATATGCAAAAAAGGGATTGTTTTGAGACCCCTTCTTGATCACATAAAAATTTTATTTAATGTAGAAGTCCCTGGTTAAGGATTTGCAGTCTTTGATGAGTTGTGTTGAGATTTTGAACCACTTAAAATCATACAGGACAAATTTAAGATTGCTCATGTAATAGACAAATCTGCTTTTTAATTGGCATGATTTTAAATGTCACAACTCTTTACATGATACATTCCTGATAGTTACATATATTTAATTGTAGTGAAGCATAGGATTTAATGCTGAATTCTTTGTGTGAATTCTGTTGGCTAAGG
Source organism: Regulus satrapa (assembly GCA_013396955.1). Lineage (NCBI taxonomy): Eukaryota > Metazoa > Chordata > Aves > Passeriformes > Regulidae > Regulus > Regulus satrapa. The sequence continues at coordinate 10,301 of VWZN01009655.1, read as the reverse complement.
CTGTGATACCATGAAGGACATACTAGGACATAGCAGGAGCAGTTGGCATCCTTTAGTGTAAACTCAGTGATTAAATTCCACCAAAGCTAACAGGAACATGATTAACAAGTACTGTGAAGACAAAAAACCCCATGAACTCAGAACTGAACTAGGGCATGACCCTGCTGAGCTGTGGCCTTAGACAAACCCTTTTCCTTCCCTATTTTTCAGCTAGTCTCCCAACCAGTACCTGTCTGACTCCAGTGAGGGTATTGAAGTCACTCCTCAAGATGCACAAGTTTCTCACTTTTCATCTTACTGTTCTCTCCCCCATCCTGCTGAGGGGAGAGGGTAACTGCTCCTGTGGTGCTCAGTTCCTGGTTGGGAGGCAACACCCCACACCAGTAAGGGGACTAAAGGGGAGAGGTGTGTGCATGGCAGGCACTGAGACAGAGAAAAAGGTGTGAAAGCAGAGCAACGATTTGGGGTCATCCTTTTTGGTGATAACATTCTATTATTTCGACTGCATTGTCTGACCACATTCTTGTGAGAAGAGCTCAAGCAAAGCCCAGGAATCAGCTGTAAAACAAAGCAAATATTCACACAGGTTTAGCTAATAAGAACCAAAAAGTTTAAGTTGAAGGTCAGAGACACCCAGTGCCCACCATTTCCTGCAGCAGGACTGGAATGCATCAGCATTGCATTAAAGCTCTGCCAGTGCCTTAGGACTCAGGTAAACCTGAAGAAATAAGTCATACCCAGATGATTGTGTCTGAAGATATACACAGTCCTCCCCAGGCATGAAGCCTCAAACAATTTCTATGAAGGAGAAAGAGAAATGAAGTTTCCTTTCTTACAAGCTTTAAATGAGCACAAGTTATTTCCCAAGTCAAGCTGTATCACTGAGTGACACTGTGCAATTTTTGCAACCTCTAAGAAGGTCTGGTTAAAGCAGCAGTTACCCATTTGTGTAACCTTTGCTTCTGGTAATTGAGAGCGTGCATTGCTCAGGTTGGAATTAGAGTTAGGCAGAGGGACCTTTCAAAGAAAAGATGTAAAAAGCTTCATTCTGAGTCTAATTAGAGCTAAGGTCAATCTTCTTTAGCCCATCTCAGTTCTCTCTGGCAGCAAAATTTACTTCACGACTCAAATATTTGGTTATTGGATATTTGTTTTGAATGGACAAGTCAGCTAATAGGGGAGGTGTCATCAAGATGTAAAAAGTCACTTAAGCTAATTATTGTGCAAATAACGTACATTTACAAAATTTTTCCCTCCTCTGTAGGGAATGGAGAATTAGAAAGAAATTATAAATATGAAAGAAGAAATTCAACTTAAAGTGTGGTTTGAATAGGAAACGGTTTGGTATGACAAAGCACATTCTTTTCCCCCATAAAACTCCTGCAAGAGATCCTCTTTCTTTTTCTTTTAAGGAAAAGTTCAGAGGACCCTGAGATAACCTAATTGAAACAAAACTAACAGATTCTATAGGTTGTAAGCAAATGTAGTTGTATTAGTATACGTAGAAAGATTGGTTAGTTAAAGAACTAGAATATTCAGTGTATTGATTATATAAATGAATGTACAAGTGAGCTCACTCACTTCTTACTCTCTTCTCTCTTCCTCTCTTCTCACTTACTTCTCCCTGCTCTGCTTACTGATCTCTGACTTATCTCTCTGACTCATCTCCTTTACTTACTTAGACCCTCTCTTATGCTCTTATTAATCTTCTCTTATATCTGCCCTCTGGTTCTCTTACTGATTATGATTGTATTCACCCTTTCTAACTCATATCTTATTGTCCCCTTTATGCCTGCTCTAAGTTCACTCTGCTGGCTCTGAGCAAGCTTTCCTAACCCACGCCCTGAAATAAACTGATAGCATCTAACTCAGCTTATAAAGGTCTCGGTTGTATAAATTACTGTCCGTCTTGAGTATTATTTTTTTACACTCCTCCTTTAATGGATGTAATCTTTTCATATATCTATGTAATGGCTGTCTGTCAGGGTTCCCTGCCTTTCTCCAGGGTGTCCCTGGCTATCCGGCACACTGTGGGAGGGGAACTGAACACGACCAGGAACAGAAAACGAAAGATCAGAGGCCTATCTCTCTCCAGGAAAGCCCAAGAGTTTAATCTAAACCGGGTCCAGGAGAAGAATCAGGATCACCACACATATACAGCAATAAATTTGAGTGAAACCCTGTGCAATCAAACTTCATGAGTGGCTGTGTTATTGTAGCTACACAACAGAAATAAATACAGAAGCAATTCATGTTCTATAAGAACAAAGGTAGATAAATTGCATTTCCCTTCCTGGGTGTACCTAGAATATGTAATAGGATATAGAGCTGAGTACTTCCTTCCTTCCTTCCTTCCTTCCTTCCTTCCTTCTCAGGAATAGGAACTCCATACATCCAGGTTATTTTAAAATTAAGTCCCTTTAAGATCCACCCATTCCATCCTCAGCCAAAACTGCATTTCCCTCCACAGGTATCTAAGGCCTTGAACCCTTCCTGGGTGATATCTCAGTGTTTCTTCTTGAAAAATTGAAACAAAAATCAGGTGATTGGGATAACCCTCAATTCTTAAAATCACTTGGGGGTTTCCAGTCTTCATATGACATTTTTAATGATGTTTATTTAAAAAATTTCAAGTCAGAGATTATTTTTAATACAGTAGTTTCAGCAGTTAGATATAAACATATTGTAAATGGCTTCTAATGAAAACTCCTGAGTTAAAGCTTATGAATCTTTTAAACTGGTGTTTAACAAGCATTAGAGTAAAGGGCTTCTGAGGAAATAAGAAGTGGGTCTCCTCTGGCTGCTGCTGCCATGAAAGGACAGACATCCAGCCTATTCCAGGTGCTTTGTGCCCCTTTAAACCACATTGTCCTCACAAAGAGAACAGGACTGGGAAGAGCTGCTGGTAGAACAGATTTTTTCTGAGCATTAGTCAGAGCAGATGTAACAGAATAGGATTCAGCACTTCTACACAAGAAATGTCTTTGCATTAAAGCTACAGCCTTTCAAAATCTCATCTTTACATCTCACTTAATTATTGGGCCTGCATTTCCTGTCCCTAACATTTTAGGGACAAATTGCTGTTTCTATGATGCCAAGTTACTGATTCTACAATGCAGATTGTAAAATTATCTCCAAGTGAAATTAAGTTTTCCAAGCAGCCCTTTATTTGACTTTCTTATCTTTACCTTATTTCCCTTTTCACTCATTTCCTGTATAAAACTGACATGTTGTAAATTTTGATGGAGGAAGCCTCCCAAAGCAATCTCTAGCAAAGGGTCACTGCTGGCCATATTTTTTGTATGTCTTTAGAGTTTTAGTAGTAATTTTAACTCATTTCCTTTGTTTTGGTAGAAGGAAAATTTAAAAGTGGATATTAAAAACTAAAACACAATGGATCCCATATATCCAATTTAAGTGCTCCAGATATGAAAAGCAGGAAGTGTCTTCCATAAATGTTTCATGGTTCACATACTTTATTTCTGTGATTCAGAATGCAAAAACTCTGAGGCATGGCTTCTAGAGAGGATTACTATATTGGTAAAACAGATAATTGTATATGAATTTTTCTATAAATTCTACTAAAGTACTACCATAGAATGGTTTGGTTTGGAAGGGACCTTAAAGTTCATCCCATGGGCAGGGACACCTTCCACTATCTCAGAATGCTCCAAGCCCCATTCAACCTGGCCTTGGACACTTCCAGGGATCCAGGGGCAGCCACAGCTGAGTAATAACTCATAAATGTAAAACTGTACTTAATCCAATGGAAAATCATGCTAACATGGTCAAAGTTGTAAGGAACTATATTTAAAAGGAAGAAAAATCTTGAATATATGAGCTAAACCACATAAAAACACTTCACAAAAATAAGACATAATTGTAAAACAGGCTGAGTAGTAACTAGAAAAAAAATGATATATATATTTAATGTCATCTAATAATCAAAAAAAAAAAAGGATGATGAAGAAAAAGATTAATGTCGATAAAGCATTAGGTTAGAAATTGTTTCACCTCAGGAAGAAGGGACTACTACAAGGAGCAATGGCAAATTGCGTCTCTTGCAAGTCAAGACTGGACATATAGAGAGGAGCACAAAAAGGGTTTATTTGGCTTGGTGTGACAGCAGAGCTAATTTGTGGGCAGGCTGTGACTGTGTGTGGAAGGCATTAGGAAATGAAAGGATTCATTGGTCATTGGTCGGGAGTGTTATCCCCACTGGAATCAGGACTATGAGAGGAATGGTGGCTAGAGAGATGTCAGGGTTTGTTTTTCCTTCACTGTACAGGCAAGATTTATGGTGGTTTTGCTTTTTTTTTCTAATTGTGAAAGATAAGGGAAAAATAGGAATCAATAGCTTGGTGATGGGTTTTCCACAAAATCCTCACATGCTTCCATGAGCACAGTTTTCATTCTGCTTGTTGAGTATATTTTGAAAGAAAGAAATAATATGGGTTTTTTGAATGAATTAATGAACAGTTTAAGGACAGTATTTAAGCAACCTGCAGTCTTATGTGTCATACAGATACATGCACAGAGTATTTTTATTGTTTTTCTGAAGGGCAAAAATATTATGCTATGGAAGAGACAAAATTAGCTCTTTCCCTTAATTATAGTTGGAAATGAACTACTGAAAGAAAGACTAATTCTGAAGCTATAGTTGGAAGCATGTTGCCCTTTTGGCCTTGAAAGGTGATACAGGAGACCTTTTAATTCCATTTGGTTAGGACTGGAGAGCAGGGTGAGAATTTTGTATCATTCAAAATGTAGTAATAGCTATTAGTATAATAAATTACTGTTATGCAAATAAGTTTGAGCCCTTTTGCTTGAAGAACTATTAGTATGTTTGGTTAATTTTTCAGTGGCAAAAATACACTTCTCTTTTATATCTGATCTATATAATGAGTATATATCTATATCTATATCTATATATGAATATATATATAATGAATATACTCCAACAGTATTTTGAACATATATAATTATTACATTTCAATTCTCTCAGGCTCTACCTTTATCTTTAAAAAAGCCCCAAACACTAGCTGGTGAATACTGAACTGCATGAATGCATGAGAAAAAAAAAAAAGAATAATTTATCATTTCATTTGTAGTGGGATGCTTGTGAATAAAATAAAAGTAGTAGACTAAAGGATGCCACAGAAGATTTTGCTTACATTCTCAATTTGTCTTCTATTTTTTGTACCTATATATTCTATTATTCTATATTTTGTATCACCTCTACAATCTATTTTTCTATACTTACTTATTTAGGTATAAATAAATAAGTGTTTAAATAAATATACATATATATATACCTATATATAAATAAATAGGTATAAATAAATAGGTGTTGTCCTATACCTTGCTATTCATTGAAAGTGGTATTCAGTTTTTAAAGTGTTTCTTCAATCATTAACACTGAACAAGTATTCAACCAGTGTAAACGTTTAAAGTGAGAATTATATAATTAAAAATCCATTTGCTTCAATGATTTTGAGTCTAAATATAGAATTTGAAATTAAAAGAAATTACTTCATACTAAGTAAAAATGTGTAAAAACATTTAGCACAACTACCTCCTGACTCTAGTGTTCAAGGACATCAGAAATGCCTCACTGAAAAAGTTCTTCCAAGGGACTCTTGCTCAATTCTTCATGATGTCAAGATTAATTAAGTTGACTGTACACATGAAACACAACCTTCCCTATTCTTTGAGTAACCTCTCCCAGTTACCCAGGCCAAGTCATCTCTATGGCAACAAATCACTCCCAAATCCATCAGCACCAAAGTGATGCAAATGATCCATTTTCTGGTGTTATTTATAATTTCCTGGAAGCATTGGTTCTTGATGTGGTGCACAGCAGTTAGGGGATGCAGGGGTATGGGAAGCTGTGTGTGAGGATATACCTGGGATGTTTCCAGGGTATTATTTCCTGTAAATCCATTTTTATGAACCAATGGCAAAGTTCGGGAGGGTAAAACTGGCACTGGGAATAAAAAGCATGGACTAAGACACAGCATGAATGTGAAAACCAGTCTGACATGGTCCTCACACCAATATATCCATGGCTTCTCAATGGGCTGAAAACTGCTGACCAGCCCTCCCGTGATTCTTATCCCCTAGAATTTATAAATTACAGCCTTTTACCAATGCATGCAACCCCCTATGAGATTGACTTCTAATTTTAGAATCAGCAGCTGCAAAAGCAGAAATGGCTGAAATGAGCTTCACATCACATCTTGCCTTAACCCTCCTAGAAAAAAAAGCAATTCTGATTATTCAAAATACTTTAGAATGTTTCACTTATGCCCTTTATTACTAAAAATCTAATAAACTCCTTCTGTTAAAGGGATTAGTAATACCTGGACTATTTTCCAATATTTTTCCTAATCAGCCAGCAGCAAACTTTTTTCTTTTTCTTTCTACCTATTTTCTTTTTCTAACTTGTGGAGTCAAATTGAACTAGTTCCTTTTCCTTCAGGATTGCTGCCACTTAAAAAAAACATGTGTAGTTTCACTTATCCCAAAAGGTGATAATCTGATTAGAGGTGAGTAAATATGATTCTACATCAGGTACTTCCTGGACTATGAGATAAATTAGGAATTAAAATTATTTTTCTGTGGTTCAACCTCTTAAGTGTGTGAAAATTCTGGAAATTGAAGTGAAGATTTAATACAACTATATGCAACTCTGTCCTTATGTATCAAAAAATCATATGATCTGCACTGGGAGAGGCTTTAAACTCATCTCGTTTTACCCCCTGCCATGGCAGGGACCCCTCCCACTGTCCCAGGCTGCTCCCAGCCCCAGGGTCCAGCCTGGCCTTGGGCACTGCCAGGGATCCAGGGGCAGCCCCAGCTGCTCTGGGCACCCTGTGCCAGGGCCTGCCACCCTCCCAAGGAACAATTCCTGTATCCCAATATCCCATCCAGCCCTGCCCTCTGGCACTGGGAGCCATTCCCTTTGTCTTCCCCTTGCCAATTGTCCATCTTTCCTGCAGTCCCTTCAGGCCCTGCAAGGCCACAGTGAGGTCACCCCAAAGCTTCTCCTCTGCAGGTGAACAATCCCAGCTGTGCCAGCCTTTCCTCCCAGCAGAGCTGCTGCCTCCCTCTGCTCATCCTGCAGCCTTCTCTGGGCTCTGTCCAGCAGCTCCAGGTCCTTGCTGTGCTGCAATCTCAGGGCTCTTACATGACTGTGATGGCCCTTTCCTGTGATGGTATAAATGGTATCATTTTGACATATTTCTTTTGGGAATTTGCTACACTCTTAAATTTTGTAGATTTTTTTCCTTTTTTTTCTTTGCCTGCTTATACGCAGAATTTGCATAAGTATGAATTATTTCTGGGAAGCTGCTGTGGTTGATCAGTGGGCCAGAGAAGGGGCAAGTTACCATTCCTGGAGCTCAAGCCTTCCTATTATAAACATCTTACACTAAAAGGTGATTATATCCAGTTTATGTAGTGAGCCCTAATGCCACAGAAGATATAGTACAAAAAATAGCAAAGAAGAAAAAAATCAGTGTTGCTGTGATACCAATGGAGCAGCAGTTGGGGAGCCATAGTTTGAGGTAAAATATATGCTAGATAGCCAGTAACACAATTTAGAGAAATATCTGAGATAAATGCATTTTGTTAAACAGAAACTAGAGCAGCATTTTTTAAAATCTAGCTGACAAACTATAAGAAAATGGAGGAAGAAATGCATAAGTATGAATTTTAGACTATAGACAGATAATTTAATCTTCTGAATAAAGTGTATGCAACAGCTGGAAGCTTTTGTTTGATTTCTATGAACATCACTGTTGGGGGTTGCTTGCTTTTTTTTTTTTTTTTTTTTTTTTTTTTTTTTTTTTTTTTTTTTTTTTTTTGTCTTTCTTATCTGTAGAATCTTTTACCATTAGCCTCCTAGGAACTGATGTGGGTACTTGAGGGAAACAAAGACTTTGGGCCAAGCCAGATAAAAGACAGGGTGAGGACACGGTGCAGGACTCTGCAGAGGGAGAGAGGAGAAGGTGCTTGCTCTGAGAATCCCCACCTGCAGCTTTTGAGTTTTCTCTGGGTGTGTCTGGGAACTCGGGACCAGCCTTTTGCTGCCTTGCTCGGAGCTGCCGTGGACACTGCAATCCCATCGCTTCTCCAGTGCTGATCCAGAGTCTCCCTGCCTTTCGACACTCCAGCCCCCAGCCCCGCTTGGACATCTCCATGCTCTCCAGCCAGCACCACGGACACTTCGTACACCTCACTCAGCCTTGGGAATTCCATCGCTTCCGTTCTGGGCCGGGCCGCCATTTGCCTCATATTCCCTGTACCGGAGCGCCCCTGCAGCTGCGTGGGATCACTGTACTGCCCTGGAGCCACCAGCGCTCTCTGCCAGCTGTGACTGTAACTATACCAGAGGGGAGAACCCTAGCTCTGTTTGTTATTTGACTGCTGTAGTTGCTGTTGTTTGTTTGCTGTGATAAATTTACTAATAAAGAACAGTTATTCCTATTCCCATACCTTTGACTGAAAGCCCATTAATTTCGAAATCAAAATAATTTGGAGGGAGGGAGTTTTTTTCAATCTCTATTTTTCAAGGGAGACTCTTGTCTTCCCTAGCAGATACCTGTTGTCCAAAACCATGACAGATTTTGGTGCCCAAAGTGAGGACTGAGGGCATAAAGAAGAAAAAAGAATAACAGTTCTCAAATAACCTTTTTTTGTTTGTTTGTTTGTGTGTGCAGAATATAGAAGCCTCATCAGTCAGAACCATGTGGTCTAGCTTACCCAAGTTTGGATGGCATATAGTCACAGCTACATGTCTCCCATTTGTAGCGCGTTATCTAAATATGAGTCCCATAACTAAGGCTACTGTGGCTGCTATCCAGTTTGGTTTGTGGGTTGACAAGGTGAGGAATTTATGGATTCTTAACTTTCTCTGGAAGGTCGCACATGGATTCAGAGCTATAGAACACTAACTGTATGTTTCTGGAGTTACTTTAATAATGGTACATATGGTAAAGGAATGACCCCAGGGGAAACTTTATTCTGAGCCTTTAAACCAGTTTCTTGGGTCTACTCAACCAGTTTTCGAAAAGTTCAAATCTTCTCTAAATGCCATTGATATCATACAGTGGCTGAGGTTGCTGATAGGACTATTCTATTTAGCATTCAGAGATAGGGTGAAGTTGACTTGGATAACCACCCTGACATCTGCTCCAGAGAATAGGGATACTGCCCCAGAACCTGGCACTTTCCCAGAGACTGGGGATATTGCCCAGAACCTGACACTGTCCTGGGGACTGGTGATGCTGCCCCACTGCCTGACCCTGCCCCCCAGCCCACCTCAGAAATTAACCACCCAGATTGGGTGGGGGTTCTGGTGAAGGAGATACGGGACATGGGCCAGAGGCTAGAGGAAATTTCCTCAGCTGTTAAGAAACCCTCCCCCTGCCTCGAAGAGGAAGAGTCTAATGAGGCAGCAGTAGAACCCACAGACGTTACAACCATCCAGGTCCCAACTGATCCACAGGGGCAGTCACAGCCAGTAGCAGTCACCCCTGTGGAAACAAGGAAGTCTAAGATGAAAACAAAGCACATAGCTAGCAAGGATAATAAAGGAGAGCCCTCACAACCCACAGGGGAGCCAGAGGTTGAGATTATCACTGAGTCCCTGATACATGAAACTCTTAGTAATCTGCACAAAGACATTTCTTGACGGGGGTGTAAGGCTTATACAACCTGGTTACTTTGGGTCTGGGATCTTATAGGTACAGGCGTGCAACTAGATGGTGGTGAGGCAAGGAACTTGGGACCCTTAACTCCCGACCCAGGTTTGAATCAGGTATTCATAAAGGAACCAGGGCCCTTTTCCCTGTGGGAGCAGCTTTTAATCAGTGTTAGAGAGGTTTGTCCACAGAGACAGAATACAGGAGCCTCATCACAGAATGTGCTGGAAGACCCTTGAGGAAGGGATCCAACAGCTGAGAGAGGTGGCAGTATTGGAAGTACTCTTTGACAGGGGTGGACAGCATGATAATGACCCTGACAAGGTCTGGTGCACAGGGCAAATGCTGTGGAAACTGGCAAGTCGAGGGCCATCTCAATACACCACCTTCATTGCAACGATTAATGCCGAAAACAACCGAGAAACTGTGGGGTCTGTTGCGAACAAGCTTAGGAATTTTGAGAGTATGATCCATGGCCAAATGCAGGCTCAGGTCTCTGCTGTAATTAAGAGCCTCCAAGATGAGGTGAGGGAGGTGAGGGAGGAGATGAAGAGGAACTGTTCCCACATGACACCAGTGTGAGTCACAGGCCCC
>VWZN01009654.1:22818-41552 GCA_013396955.1 Regulus satrapa | reverse complement strand
GGGGGGGGGGCAGAGGGGGAACAGGATGAGAAACTGATATTAATGTGCACACACAAAATAAAGGATCACAGAAAGAGACAGGTTTACAGTACCACTGAAAAATTCCCTCATATCTTACATAAAATGTTACAATATTAAAATACAAAGTGGTTATATTCTTGGTACTTCTGTACACACTAAGATGCCTCTTCTGTCCTTGGTGTTGTGAAAGAAGCAGTAAGTGACAAAGGAAGTTGAACAATGTGGATTGTAAATAATTATGGTCAAACAAAGGGGCTAACACAGAAAATGCCTTTCTTCTGCAGCAAAGTTTGCAGCATGCCTTTCCTCCTCCCTAGAACACTGGAAATAGAGTAAGTTCTGCCTTTCATACTCTGAGTATAGTAACTACGCCTTACTTGATTGCATATTTCTGATTTGGTCAATAGCCTTATAAAATCTCTAGAGTCCTTTGCAAGAGCTGAGGGGGCTACTTTGTAGAAATCAGAGGCAACCACAGCAGGCACAATTAGACATTAGAATAAATTAAAATTCAAGTCAGTTTCTAAATGCATATGAGCTGAGCTTATTCAGCCTGAACAAGCAAATCAAGCTTGGGAACAGCAAAATATTTTGGCCCTTGAAAAGATTGATCACACACACTCAGGAACCTTATTTACATCAGACATTCTAAAATGTAATGAACCACTTTACTGTTGTTGGGTTTTATGAAACCTAGTTTACAATACAGTTCAAAATTAAATCTTCAATTATACTACCTCCTTCCCTCTCCTACCTGACAGCTGCATTAACAACCATATTAAGGAGAAGAATGTAGTTGAGTTTCATTAGGTTAACTTCAAAAGAAGACCTTGAGAACAAAGACTGGATTTAATTGTTTAATTTTTGTCTCTTGAAACTTCTTTCTTGCTTCTCTCACCCACCCCTTCAAATTATTTCATAAACTGAGTAAAATGAAGATAGGAGTTCATGTTCCACAGCTGGAAATTATGGTAGACAACCTGTATGCATACTTTCATTTAAACTGCTGTGTACGTCAACATTTTTTTATTCATGTGGCCCCAGCAAAACTATTCTGGTCAGCTGTACAGCCTATATCCCTGCCCTCCCTTATATTTCAAAAGTTTAGATGGTGTGCATGTGTGTGTACGTGTGTGCATGAGGTGTGGGAGAGCTGTGCCTGACACTGGCTTCTGCTCCTGATGCCAGTCTTCAAGTGATTCCATGTGAGGCTGTGCTAAAACTTTTCCCTTCAAGCCTTCCCCCCGGCAGAGCCCTACTCCTGTCTTACAGCAGTAAGACACAAACAGCACATCGGCTGAGCTGCTGGGCCAGGCAAGGCATCCCCTGGTGTTCTGATCTGTGATACACCCCACAGCAAGCATGCAGAGAGAAGAAGAGTTCAGCTGCTAACAGTTTGTTAAGCCAATAAACCTTCGCTGAGCCCAAACCACCAAGAACATCACCTTATTTATAGAGTTGGGCTCCTGTGTTGCAAAGATGGGAAGAAAACTGAGTGTTTGAAGTTGCACATTCTTATGAAGCGGAGGTGGTGTGTTAAGGAATGCATATGGAAGCATTGTAAAGAGGTGAAAAGGAAAGAGTTTCCATATGAGAGAAGAAAGAGCCTGCGGCTTCATGCAGAAGCAGGGATGAAGGAAGGTAGCAGTACCTAAGTAACAGATGCAGTGAATGTTGCACCCACACAAAGCTGCCCCTGTCATCTCATTCGACACAGTTCTGAGTTAGATAAAAACACTGATGTGGCAAGAGCTGATGTCCTGGGAACTGCTTACAGTTCCTGAACTAATATAATTACAAGAGGAGCTGAAAACTCATCTCCTTCATCACACTAGTCTGTGGCAAACTTTCTGCTTCATTTCACTATCAGAGAACTGTATAGGTGGGCAGAGCCCTTAAGGCAGACTGCTTTTCCAGAGAAAATGGTGACATTCTGATCATTATTAGCAGCAAGGCAATGAAAAAAGGCCACTTAAAAATTATATCCTGACTTACAACACATTGTCCATAGGTGCTGTGTAAAAGATCTGGCTTAAAGATTCCTTTCCTAAAAGGAATTTAGAAATTCTTACATAGCAAAATAAACATTTCACTTCTGTTAAATGGCCTTCACAAATATTTAAGAATCAGTTTCAGAGAAAATAAATGTGAAAACTACAGTCTATACATTTATACTATCAGAAGAGTACCTACAAAACACATACCAAAATAAATACTACAGAAGAATCATCATTAATTTACCAGTTGATTTAAAGTCAATTTCTTTCAGAGATTCCAAAATATTTTTTTTCTTAAATTTATCTGACCTATACAAGTCTGCTGGCAAACTTTCTGTGGATTTTTTAATTTATTTTATGTCTTTGCATTTGTTTTTTTTTTTTTTTCTTTTCCTCTATGACAAGAAAAAAAATCCTAAAACATTTCCTATGTTTTATCCTCAAAGAGAGTTTCTCAGTCTTTTAGGCAATTTTAAATACTTGTAATTAGTTTTCAAGATAGGGCTATATCTTCTCCCTTACACCACTTTATCTATGTCTTTTGCTTTACAGTAATAAGACAATTTATTTAGCTTTGCTTCTCATAGTTTCATATTAGCAGGAAGACTTCAACAAATATCCCAGAATCATTTAGTCCATGAAGAAGTGGAAAACAGAAAGAGGAAAGAGAAAAAATCTCAGCACATTTTCCATGCAAGGTGACCTGGATTTTTAGTTTCTACTTTGACTGTTATGTCCTAAAATAATGTAAGCCTCTGCAATTTGGTTTTAAGCCTTGAAATTTATTTCTACTATCAAGGACATGATAGTAGTAAGGAGAACGGGTTACAGAACTGCCTTAAATATGTAGCTAGCTCCTTCAGATTAATATCTACTCTTTTGGATGCTTATTTGAACTGAGGCTGACCCCTGAGTATTTGGAGATATGCCTGTCACTGCTTCATAATCATAAGTATAATAATAAAAAAGGAAATTGAATCAGAGGTTTAAGGAGGTAATGGCATTGGACTTAAGGAGGTAATAGCAACAGATTCAAGAGGCAGGAATACGTGTCAGAAGCAAATATGGGATGTTTTTTAAACAGTCCAGCCACACATTCTGTGGAGGTATTGCTAGCTTAAGTGAAAAGCACTTATATTGTCAAAAACTGGAATGCAGCCCAGCCACACAGGGATGTGTTCAGCTTGTCATTCAGAGTCTCTTCAATCAGATACCAACATTTTCCAATTCAAGGGACAGCAAGTCCATTCCTGCACATGAATTGTACACTCCAGTCTAAAAGAACTGCAGAAAAAGAGGAAGAGCAAGGGAGGGGAAAGCCAAGTTATTAGAAGTAAAAAATTAGATTTCAAAAAGTTAAAAACCTGCTAATGCAGCTTGTTCATAAAGTACATGGAAAATATGAGCTTTAAAAAAAAACCAAAAAAAACGAAAACTGCAGGGGAAAATGTTCTAATGCATTATAATCAACCCAAGTCTTCAATTTCAGCAGAACGATACTTCCACTGCAGAGGACAGTATTATGTCAGAGGCTGAGGTTATCTTCCAAGAGATAGTTTTCAGAATATAGAATAAGGTCAAGTGAGTACAGGAGAGCATGTTAAGAACCCAGTGACTGTGATTTATACTCTTGTAAAGTTCAAAAAGCTTGGGATAAAGGGTAAAAGAAGAGCTGGATAGTCTCATGGTTTAGAAATTGCTAAATAGAAGAACCAACAAAATGGCTGCATTTGTTGGTCAGTGAGAGAAAAGACCATGGAATACTGAAACAGTTCTAAAGATCCCACAGGTAGCAAGCAGAGAAGCCACAAAAAAAAAAAAAAAAGTGAGTGTATATGTATAAGATCTCCTCTTTATCTAGTGCCATTTGCATTTTCTAGCATGGAGGTTATTTTCTTGCAGAAAAGAACCATTTTAAGATGTCTTGAAAGGCAGCACAACCTAAAGGTAAGATGCTTGGGGGAGAAAATAATCATTAGGATCCCAGAAATCACTTTGAGATTGAAAACAAACTCTGTCTACATATCTGTGTTTAAACTCTCAGTACAATAACCCTGACTGCTCCAATCAGATCTGCTATAGGAACTCATGCACAAACTGCACATGCAGGTACCTGATAAGGAGACAAGATCATTTCAGTGCCCAAATCTCAAACCAAATCTCACTAGTAGACACTAGAAGAAATTAGGGATGCCTGAAAGCATCAGTACTATGAAAGCACTAAGGTTCCCTCAGAGACCTCTAGTGCACTACAGAAGCAGTTAATTAGAATGAAAAGTCATTTGAGGAAAAAAAATTGAGTATGTCACGGACATCATGAAGAACATGTTTTAGCCTCAGTGCATCTATGTGGAAAATTTTGGTTTTATGCTAACTGAAACTCAGCTCAAACCATTTACTGCCATTACTAAGGATGGAAACACCAAAAAGCATGTGAGCTGCACTCCCCAATTTGGGAAATCTATCTCAGTTCTTCTGCAGCGTAGTGGCTACAGCACCGGCATACACAGATGAAAGGGGAAAAAAAGGGGGAAGAGGAAGATCAAATAGCCACGATACTCCACAGAAGCTTTATTGCCATCATCAAAAACTTCTTAGTAACTACTCTGGCATATTTTTCCCCCCATGTAGTATGATTGAGAATTTGATACAATAGGGGATGGAGGGGATAGAAGCCTGAAAGTTGTAAACACACTGACTGGAGAACCAATTAAACAAAAAAAACCTGCAGCAAAGTCTACAGCTACTTTACCTTTTGTGTCAATAGCTGAAATAAATAAAGTATCAGCAAAATATGTGTGGCTTGAAGTGATTAAACTAGTGCCAAAGATGTGTCAAGATGGTATAGAACCACAAGCTAATTATGGGTGTAGTACCACAATTGTCTTTTCCTCAACCACTACCATCACTTTCGTAAGAAGCTCAAGTACCAGATGAAGTCTTGGCGACTAATCTGGCAAATTTTAAGGTATGAAGAAAAGTTTATTAAAAGTAATAGCTGAAAGTTATATACTGGGACTTGAAATGCTTGACAGAATGAATGATTACATCTTATACTGACCTCAAGTGAAACATTTCATTAAGTAATTAACTAATACTTGAATGGATGAGAGTTAAAGTCCAAATAACACCCTGACCAGTTCAACCAGCCTATTGAAAGTCCATTACCACAAGCTGAAAGGACCCCAGGACCACAACGGCAGGTGGAAACCCAAATTAGGGACTCAGGAAGGAACACCCAGTCTGGGTCCCCTGCCAGAGCTGTCTGGAACAGCTTCAGCTGCAGTGTCCGAGTGTGAAACCCATTACGGTAAGAAAATGCCATAGCACTTTTGGAGTGAGAGGAGATCAGTGTGTGGGAGCAGGAATCACACAATGGAATGCAGTTTTGGATTGCACAGGGCCTGCAATGGGCTGTTATGGGATGTTTAGGAGAGGAACCAAAGGCAGGGGAAGGGATTCAGTGTTTTGTGAGGGGCAACGAGTCTCAGAAAATAGAGAGTTAAGGTGGAAAAAAAGGGACTGGCTACATGCAGGTTTCTAGTCAGTGTGTTTGTCTGGCCAGGACCCTAGCCCAACCTAGATTTGGAGATTGGAGACTGGGATTGAGGGATAGCTGCTGGGCACACTGGGTTAACTGTCGAAGCCCCACTGCTGGAGGCACCCACAACATAGATCTATACATATACGTATACTCTAATGAGTGGAGTTCAATCCTGATCAGCCAGAGAGGGGAACAGGATGAGGGTGTTAGTGCTCTGTGTGCTGCTGTTGGATTTATGCATGGTCCATCATGTACATGTAGTGTGCTCTGTCTCCATATGCCTACTGGGGATACATGTTCACTCTCATGACTCTTCTGGACCTGGGCACACAGAGCTGAAACAGCCTCCCCTCTCTTGGGCTTACAGAACCAGTTCACTGTATTTTCCCTCAAAAAAAAAAAAGAAAAATCAAAGCAGATGATGCATTACAATGATAGTGCTAAGGTTTTGGTTAAAAATTACACTATGTACAAGCAAAAGGCTGCTGATTATCTATTTAGACACAGGCATTTGATGAAAGTAGGTTGAAAATCTGTATTTTACTAACTCCTTTTTGGGAGGAAAGAGATAGACCATAGTCTCAGAAGTGACACCACTGATTCTGTGGAACAAACCCCATTTAACACAAAATATATAAATTGGGGCAGCTCATTTAATTTTATTTAAATGCTAGTTAAATTATCTTCTCTGCAGTATCCAGATTATGGAGTTTTTCTTAGGATGGACGGAACCATCCTCTCCTTCCCTTTTCTACCATGGAATCTCCACAGATCGGCTGATTTTTAAAGAGCTAAATTTGAAATCAATGCCCCCATTAGAAACTAGATACAGAATGAAATAGATCTGTCAGTGTACTTGCACTGTAAAGGCTAAAATAGATTCATTAGCCAAGTCACCTTTCTGTGGCTGCCCTTGTCATTATGGCTGCTGGACACAGAGTGAAGTTAATTGCTACTAAATAGTCTATAGAGTTTCAACAATAACAACATAAAAAAAACCAAACCCAAACCTATTAAAATGATACCTATCTTCCTTTTTACATGGATAAGTGCATTCAGAATGAGAAAACAGTAATAAAATTAGGAATGCCCTAATAAAACATGCTTTAACTCTTGGTCAGTCATGAAGCAGTTAGGAAGTGGGACTACATGATCATTGCAGGTGCCTTCCGACCAAAAATATTGTATTTGAAAAGCCAAACCTCACGATTAATAAGAATGCTTTCTTCCATGCAAATAATCTGGTATATACAATTGACACTGTGCATGCATCTTCGGAGTTATTAAAGCCTGACATATACAATCCTGGGAAAACATCACAGTATTCTTTCCCAAAAGCAAGGTTCATTTTAATATTACTTTTTGACCCTACTACTCCTTTCAGAATGCTGTCATGATTTGATATGCTTTAGTCAGTTTATTTTCTCTTCTCACCTACTTTATTCCAACTGATTCTCAAGTCACAATTTGTTTTAGCTGCATTTAGTTCTTGATTTTAGTGCTTGTCCAATCCTTTCACTTCCATTTTTTTCATGGGATCATGGTCACACTTAAAGTTCTAGACAGTTTTCTTGTTTCCAGTCCTACCTTCCTAAATGTTGTTTGTGTTTTTCAGCATACAGGTAATTGTTATGATTTTTTAATTATAATAATGCATTTAAATCATTTCACAATTTGCTGTAAATGTTTCTCACTGTGTCTCAATTGCTGAAGCTGTTAAAATCAAATTAAAACAACTGTTCATAGACAATAACTGAGTAAATAAGATGTCCTTGCTAATGTCTACAGATACATATTATTTGCTTTCTTTAAGGCAAATTGGTATAAACGCCGAAAACACTTCCCTGATCCGTAGTGGAGGGTGACTGAAGTACTTTGCGTTGATATTATGAAACTAAATCTAGGCAAAAATTACTCTCTTACCTAACTAAATCTGAATTGAATTGTTTTTCATTGTGGTCATCTTTACAGCTTCCATTCTCCCACACACCTTTTTCCCATAGTTCTACATTTACTCCTTGATTCTGCTGAGCAGCACCAGACAGATTCCTGTCTCCACTAACATTTTTCTTCATGTACGGGCTTTCAGATATAAACAATTCAAGAAAAACAAAGCTCACACAAAACATAGCTGCCTGCACCTACATTGTGCCTAAAGAGGTAAATGGGAACAGAGGTGAGGTCTAGTGATGAATACATTTGTGCAAATTCTTTCATCTACTACAAAGTCCATAAGCTGAATTGATCAGCTAAATAACTTATATTTGACTATAAAATTCCTAAAACTTCAGGGGAAGAAAAAAAGATGGGGAAAAATAAAGTATTTGCATATAAAAAGCATTAAAAGTTCATTGATTTTCATTGTATTATTAGAAAAAAAACCAAAAAAAATCTGATCCTACCTCTTCACAGGCGGTCCTGAAATCCATGTGCTATGACACAGCAAGTGATATTTGTCTAAAATGGAGAGAAAGATTTCATTAGAATGAAAAATATATAGAAAAACATTTGTCTGAGATGAGCAATTGCACTTCTCTTTATTAGGTACAATTATAGCCATTGCTAAAAAGGTGAAATGATCAAAGCTGCAACAGGATTAAGAAGATGTTAGAAGTTGTTCCTGTTCTTATAACTACACAACCTGGTTTCATTGAATATAATCAAAGGAATGCTTGTGTTCCCACCACCTCCTCCCTTTCACAGGACATTCAAACAAACTTTTCTTACTGGAAGTGTAAATTTCTTTCTTTTTGTGTTTTCCAATGTTTCTTTCATAAGTATAAAATAAGAGTGTACTCAAAGTAACAAAAAAGAGACAAGTAAGTGTTGTTATTTAGAATGCTCCTTCTCTTCTAAAACAACCTTTTCTTTTCTCCCCTAATTCAAAACCATCACTCACCAGTACATTTCGTCTCACATTTTATTAATGTACCTAATCTCTCCACAGAAGCCGCTGTCATTTAACAGTGTGCTTACTTTGCAGAAATATTTATGAGTTGAAAAACAAATGTTATAAAAGTCAGGAATATGTTTGAGTGCTGGAAAATGTCACACCAAATCCTGCGATTATTACTTTTCCTGGCCTTTACTTCAAGTGTATTCATCGCCATGCACACTTATACATTCATTTATTTATGTGATAAAGTAGCAGAGGCTACCAACAGTGTCCTGCTGCTGGATCTGCAGTAGAAACACCCATGCATCAGTCAGTAACATTTTCAGGAAATACAAAGCAGTCCTGGGCAAAACAGCAGTTTCATTCCCTGGCTGAAAAAAAAAGCCATCCTGTGACAAAATTCTCTCCATAAGATATTTTATTGCTATTTTGTATTAATAATGTGCTTGCCATTATTTGTATAGGTATAGTACTTGAAGTTCCAACATTAAATTTGCACCATTAGACTAAGTTTAAAATAAAATTTTAAATTTTTCACATAGTACAAAAATTTAGGTCTTAATACCTATAATTAAACCTCTTAAAAAAAAAATTAAATGTTTTCATTAAACTTCCTGATTTATTTTGCTGCCCTGAATGCAGTTGAATGGAACAGCAGACATACAAGGTTAATATTCTCTCTTTATTGAGCACTGCCTGGTACACAGCCTGTACTCTAGACTAACTTCTAGCAGAGACAGCCAAGGTTGGCTGGATTACAATTTAGAAATTCAAAAAGGACCCATCATCATTTCTTCCTTTTCAGCTTTATACGAGCACCAAGATCCAATAACAAACTGTATCTGTAACTGCTATCAAAAATGCTTATAAAATGAAAGTCACTACTACTGTTTGAAAGATTTTCTCTCTGGTGAGTCAAGTCATTATGTTACAAAATATGTTTCCTTGTTATCTTTATGAACTCTTTTTTCAGCTGAGTGCACTGAAGTGGAAAAGAGACTTTACTCACCTTAGCCAACTATTCTGAGGACTTCTTAGCGTTCTGGAACTATAAGAGCATGCATCTTTGAAAAACAAACTGAAGTAATGCACAGTGCTCTCCTTTCTTGGGGCCTGGTTATAGCAGGTGACTAATTCCTACGTGTGTTATGTTCTGCCTTATTTATAAAAGTTCTGCCAAGTTTGGCTTTGGGCAACTCTGGTTCCACAGTCAATGACAATTCCACTTTCATTCTCTTTTAGCTACTCTTTGATCTAAACCTTTTCTAACCCTGTTCATTTCCATAACTCAGTATGACTTCTTTTTTATTCTTGGTTTTAGGTATAATGCATTCATTTACTCATGTCAGAAATACCTGTATTATCACAGAGAAAAAAAGAATTATTACTAATAAAATATTGATGAAAATGTAAAGGTGGAGCTACATTATTCTCAACACAAAATAAAATTCCTTGCAGAGAGTTTATATGTTTGTCAAGCAGACATCTCAGTTACTAGTCTTTGCATTACAGCTGCCACTGCTTCTGCTTCCCTCTACTTTCTACTGATTCTCATCTGCAGCTGCACAGAGAATGTAAGCCCATTATCACTGTTCTTTTCCTGACTATCAGCAATTTTATAACACTTGATATTTTACAAACAGCACACAGAAGGTTTGATTACCAAGTGCAGTACCTCATAAATCATCTCAGAAATGTCATTGTTTCCAGCATTTATATCCCAAATAAACACTCTAGATAATTAAATTACAGGAATACATATCATGCATCATGCAGAAATGTTGTATCTTTTGCTGGTAAAAGCCCCAGTGATTACTAATTGTCTCCTCCTGTAATATATGAAAAAAGGCAGAAAATATAAACCAAAGTGATTTCAAAAATAAAACATTTGTAAAATTATAAACTGTGAAATCCATTGCTTACAGATATCCGTGATAAGCTTCTGGCTAATCTCTGCAAACCCATTTCCAAATGACAGCCACTTTCACCTGAATAACTTTCCAGCTCTCATAGGAGCTTTTTTCAGCCTTTTTTTTTTTTTTTTTTTTTTTTTTTTTTTTTTTTTTTTGCCCCTCCCCACCATTAGGTTGCTCTGGGACAAGCTGTGCTTCAGAATGCAAGAAAGGAGCTGCCTGTGGCTTTGAATTGAGGAGGTGCAGAGGAAACAGCTCCAGGACAGAGCCTGGTTTGCAAGCACAGAGGGAGGCATGAACAGTATGTATCACTCAACGAGAAACGAAGGCTCCAAAAGCAGTGTGCCTTTCTCTAAAGGGGCTGGGAGCCACTGCAATCAAAGATATGTAAACAAGCCAAGCTTGGAAAAGTTACTTGCTGTACTTTCAACTTGACTTGCAATCTGCATAACCTCCAAAACTGAGTTATCAGACCTATTTAGCTCACCTCTGCTGATGCATGTGAAAGCAACAGTGTGTGACAGACAGGCTGGGAAGAGACTTTGACACTCCCTTGGCAGAAAAAGCAGTTTTTCAATACTGAAGAAACATTTAGCAAGCAGTATTTTTATGGCATTTGTGTTCTAAAGGGAAATCAATGGCTAAAACATAATGGCAAAGATGAAGGCAATGGCAGCCCTCAGAGAAAGAGCTTCATTTAGGATAATGCACTGAGCACTTGAGCAATGCTCTGATCTTCTTATAATAAATCAGGTCATATTCCAGTGGTATAATAGATGTAATTTCACAAAGTACTTCCATGACTGAATACTCCAGTATACAACAGTGAAATAAGATAGCAAACAAAAAGAAAATTTCTTTGTGCACAACATCAAGAAGAGACATTTCATGAAGAGTAGGAAATACCACAAGCTAAAGTGAAATACTACTGATAGCAGGAAACATTTCATTCTCAAGGTGGCTGGTGTAAAGTAAGAATACAATACTGTATGCACAAATAACAAGTGTATGGAGAAATCATGCATTATCCAATGAAAATTTATTTAGCGTATGATATCACTGCATATCACTTGCATATGTCTTACTTGATGGAGAAAAAAACACAAGAAATTCTTATTGTCTGAGAATGTCTGAACCGCTAATGGGGAAATAGAGTAAAACCATATTTGAAAGGCACAAATTGCAGGTCAGCAACTACTTATGATAACAGTTTATTTCTAATGCTTGCCTTTTGAAGTCCTTCTGCCTCCATTCTTGCCAAAATATTTTGGGCCTTACATTGTATAACATATCTGAAAACAATAATATCTGTCATGTTTGTGTGTGTTAAGGAATTAAACATACATACATTTGTAACTCCACAAGGCCTTTAAAAAAAAAAAAAAATTAAAACTAAAATCCAAACCTTCTCTGTTATAAGTAGGGAAAGTAGATTTAGAAATTATCCTTACATATAGCACAGCTAGTCCTTTGTACTTTATAGGAAATAAAAATATTTCTGGAAAAAAAAGAAATATTATTTCAAATCCAAATTCCATGAATGCATATTAATTCCATCAAACTTGTCACAAGGTGTTTGCTACTGGAAGAGTGGTCAGAGGCATACAGATACCACAATAAATCAAACAAGCAGTTGAGTAATTGTAGATTAATAAACCCTCATTCAGTTATTGCTTTCCCAGCACACTTGAATTATATTTTGTTTGACCACTGAGTTACTTATGTTCAGTTAACATAATGATTTTTAGTAATTTACATATTGGATTCATTTGCTGAAAAATTTCTCAGCGAGTTGGCAATAGACTCTAATTCAAGTACTTCCTCATACCTCCTCAGCAAATTCAGTGACAGGGAGTCTGTACATCCATTGCACAGAATTACAGTTTTAATAAATTAATGTAAGAAGAAGGATGCTCCCAAAGCTGGAGGACCCCAAGCTGTATGTACCTCAATCTGCCTGATAGTGCAAGGACCAAGATGAACCTTGGAGTCAGCAAACCTGTGCAGTTCTTTGGCAGAGAGGAAAATAATTACCTGACAAAGTTTTTTAACAAAATGTCCAGCTCTTAGCAAAGCTCATGCTTCAAAAGAATTGAAGTTGGCAATTAGTATCTAGCATGGTTTTTAATGTTTTGTTCATTTTGCCTTGGTTAAAACAAGTATGGTATTTATCTGCCAGTCATAATTTATTATTTTAGTGGCAAGCATATTAAATATGCAAGCCAAATTAATGATTCACTCTACAAACAACAATTTTTCCATAGTCAGTGATCCAGAAGGCAGTACTAATTGAATGAATGTATCTTAGACTTCTGTGTGTTTATTCAGTACTGTTTGCATTGACAATTATCTTGTGTCCCCCAGAACAAACACCCACAAAATAACCTAACAAGTCACCCAGTCTGTTCTTTCTTGGCAAAAAAAACCAAAAAAACCAAAAAAGCAAAAAAACTATTGAAAATGTCAAAAAACAAAACAAAAACAAACCTCCCCAAAAACAACAACAACAAAAAACACCAAAACAACACAACACACAATCCTTTAGAAAGAAAAGCAGTACTAGAGGAAAATAATCTGAAACCAGTGGTATTAAATGGCAATGGGCTGTCGCTGCATGTCTTTATGTGAAATGCACTATGGCAAACTGGAGCATGAAAGCTTGGCTCTGGGTCAAAGTCTGGAACGCCATTAGGGGGGAAAAATAAAAAATCTTATGTCTGTTTTTTTATTTTTCTAATGTTACCCTTTGGAGATTTGGTAGCTGTGTCTAAATATAATTATGTACATGGTTTCAAATAGGATATTGCATATAGCTCAAGCTTGTACTAAAGGTTTCCTTATTCTTCACTGCTCTGGAGGCTGCATTGAACTGTGACATAATTTAGATTATTTCTCAGTTTTGTCTAAAAAACAGTGCCTTTTGTCAGAGATAGAGTAGCACTTGGACTATTTGGCGTGGCAGTCTGGATTTTCCCTCCATTATCTCTCCACACAAAATTTTCATATACAAGACATACTGGCACTCCTCTGCCAAAGCAATTGTTTCACACTCAAATGTAAATTTTATGCCTCTGGCATTATGCCTAATGCCTATAATTCAGTGAGACTTTCCACATTACACTTCATCTTTTGATTTCACTTCAGTTAAAAGAAACAAGCAAAAACATTGTACCAGTGTCCTAAAGAAGGTTAGATAATAAATTAATGGTTGTTAATACTTGAGAAGTATTTATTTGAGATTTTTACATCCTATATAAACACCTGACAAATATATTTATACCTGAATATATGAACATGTATCATGTCCAGAGTTAATTGTAGTTCTTGATGAAAAAAAAAAACCAACCAAGAACATTCACAGTGAAATTTTAAAAATCTGTATATCCTGCTTAAGAAAAATCTAAATAATAATATACAATGAATAATGAAAACTGAAACCAGATAAAATGAATAAAAGGATATGATATGAGACGTATTACAGAATATTGAATTAAAATAATACGAATGTGTTTTATGCCCCATTTAGAAGAGTATGAAGAAGCACATATTTCTATTTTTTGAATTGACTAAAATTTTTCCCATATACCATGGAAAATGCAAATCAGAACTTTCCAGTAGATATAACATAATTTCTGTTCATTTGATACTGTTTGAATCACAATGCCAGTATGTCTTGATAGAGCTTGAACTAACAAGATAAGCATACCTGAAAGAAATGAAAAAATCTATTTTCAGAGAAATTCTGAAGTTTTAAAAACTTCAATGAAAACAATAGGAATAAATAATTTTTCATTTATCCAGGACAAAGAAAAAACCCCCCAAAACCAAAAAACCCACAATATTTCATTTGAAATCCCATAACACTACCAATATTTGGTTATGATCTTTCCTTATCTAAATGGGATTTAAATTAGTTGAATTAGGTCAAAATATTTTCAGTCTGTCTTACCATTAAGTCTTATGAAATGATTCCTACCATTACAAATAATATTTTTATTTTATACTTACAAGAAAGAAATAAATATATATATACTTATACAATCAGAAAACTCTATACTTTACATTACAAACCTATGCATCACAATGTAACACATTTGTAATGGCACTAGACCTTATCAGTCCTTCCCACTGAGATGGTAACAGAAATCACAGCAGACCACTAAAGCAACTGGCATAATTTATCTTTCAGTGCATATTTTCATATTGTTATTTGGAGTTTTCCTTCTATTTAGAAATTGCCACTATCACCAGTTTTGCAACTGCAGTCAGTTGCTTTGCTGAAATAGAATTGGACTATCTGGTAAAAAGGTTTGGGGAATATGACTGGAAGCTACCAAAGAAGATGAGCAGAGAGGCAGTTTGAGAATCTAGAGAAGAAAACTAAGTCAGTGGAAGCTGTAAAAACAGAAGAAACCAGGTATTTATTTTTGGTAAACAACACCTCTTGCAGAGACATTGAATTCAAATTACTACACTCTGGTACCAGAATCGCCTAGATAAAACACCAGAGAAACAAACAAACAAACAAAACCAAAACAAAAAAAAAAAATCTGGTCATTATAAGAGCAAGACCACAGATTTCCTGTTTAAAGTGGATTAAGGCATCTCTGTGTTGCACTGCTGCGTAGACAACCTGTTGTTGTTTATTGTGTCATGTCACTGATCCCTGAATGCCACTGATTTTCTTCACATCTTTTTTTTCCCCTTCCTTTCTTCTATAAAATAAGAATTTACAGATTTCCCATAAATAATCCAGTCCATTAAAAAAAATTGTTTCACAGAAATATTTAAATCAATGTGTTTAACTGACCATTTGACAGATCAGGAATTAAGTCTGAACTGCACTGTAGCTTCTCGTACCAGATCCTGTACTGAACAGCAATATCCCTGTTTGAGACTTCTTATTACAACAAGCATGCATGCCATTCCAGTGATCACCAATAAAAACTATGCATTTGTTTTGTTACCTCTGGGGCAGCATAGCTACACCAGAGAGAAAGACCAAGGTTTATTGCAGTTGCTGCTAGTTTTGTCTTATCTGAAAAGTCACTTATAAAAGCTACCGGTAAACAAAACACTTCCTCAGGTTAATGTAAAAAAACCACACAGACAAACAGAAAAATAAACAAAATTAACCGACCAACAAAAACAAAACAAAAGCCCCACAAAACAAAACAAAAACCAAAACCCTAAACAGTAACCATTTCAAAGAGTTGCCAGCAAAAGAAGGAGGAATAATGCAGTGCATGAACTAGGAAATTCTAGCCAATAGAGATACCATATTCATTGTTTGCATAGTCTTCGCCACATTTTTTTTTTTTTTTAGAGAAGATGCTTCTGTATAGAAAAAATTCAGTACTTGTAGAAAACAAACACCAACAACTTTGCTCAAAATTAATCAACATAATTAGATCTTCCACTTCATTTTTTAGATGATTGCAGCAAAAGCCTCTTTAACTACTCTGGAATCCAGAAAGCAGGAATTTGTAGCAATGCTGTTGTAATATCATCAAGTCAAGTTTATTTACTGTCAAACTATTCCTGCAGTAGTACATTGTCAAAACGTATAAAAAGGGAACTTGAGATATGCAAAAAATGCCACATAGGAAAACACAGCACTTAGAGCACTGTATAATTAAAACAAACAAAGTTAAGTAGCCAGTGAGAAATATTCTACAACTAATTAGAAAATACACCTGTGAGAGTAGCAGCCCTCACTGAAAATCCTTTTTTATGGAAGTGGATTGAAATGGGATTGTGAAATGGTCATCCCAGCTGTCCACACAATCCTATCCTTCAGGGTGTTAATCCTGCTATAAGGCTATCACAGTAAGTCAGAAAAAAACACCAACAGTGTGCTCTACTTTTAGAAACAGAGGTTGATTCAGACAAACACAGGTTAGTGGTAAACTGTGCTGATCCAGGAACACTGAGTTTCTACACAATGAAACCTGTGCAGGGCACACATGGATGGATGGATAGCTGTAAGTAGCATCCCTATTTAATCAGTCACATTGTGGCAATTACTCATTTTGGTTATCACATTTTCTGTATAATTAACTACTGTTCAGACTAGATTTTACTTAATGCATTCATGAGCTCACTGAAAGCCAAGATGACAGACATTGAAAGTCATAAGGATTTTTCTTTGTAAGATCCTGTACACATTCATGATGCAAGGTAACTAATAAATGTGAGACTCATATCACTAATTTCTTCTATGATTGTCTTTCACATGCCACTAAATGAAAAAAGATAATGAGAATGTGAACTATACAGTCAAGCAGTCTGGAAGACGCTGAAATAATGATGAAAAGGTTTTACCAGGAGTAAAGTGAAAATGGTGAAGGGAATCTCAAATTATGTAGGTCAGCAGAAACTGAGGTCAAACTGAGGAAGCTTTTGCTTCCTTGGGAAGGTTGATGAGGATGAGGAAGAAGAAGACAACCTTCAAGAGAGCGAATGTTTAGCCACCATAGAACACTTGATTCTAGGGAAATTCACCCAAAACCAAACACAAATTCCACAGGCATGGCAGTGTGAGACCTCTTCTTCCATATAGAATACAAAAATTAAGCCATGTCAGCAAATTCATTGTCTCTGTTCTTAAGTTGCTAGTATGGAGTCTTATACAGATTTAGTCCATGACAAGTAACACTCTCCAAAACAATGGGCATCATGACTCAGAAATTAGTAAAAGGGTGACACTTAATAGACAGTTTTCTCACAACCACCCTACTGTATAGGAAAAAGACAGTTAAAAACCATGGATATAGGCTGTTTTATGCAATTACCTCAATGCCAGAAGCCAGTTTTCACTGATAATAATAAACATGACTGAGGAACTTCATATTTTGGAAACTCACACTAAGTGGCAGAATGTAACAGCCAGTACACTAGCTCATTACAGGTTACTTTTTATGTGAACTTTTTTTCAAAAACTGCATTCCAGTGGAAAATTTAGATTGTGAATGTGTAATGAAACTGAGTAACACTGCATACACAAATATTACTTAAATTTGTATATATTTATTTAATTTAAGTATTTGAAAATACTTAATACTATCTGAAAGACTTTAAACATAAGTCTTGAAATCAAATGGGACTCAAATTTCAAAATTTCCAGTTATATCACCAAAATTTACTGGTATAGTAGGTTAATATTTATATTGGTGCACTAAACACTAACTAAACAGTACCAAAGGACTTCTCCAATTCAGATACAGTCACTGAAGCAAAGCAAGAGTTTTGCTCTTCCTTTTTACTTTCCAAGTCTTTCAAGCAACAGACTAAGGAGAGAGGACAGACTTCAGGTCACAATCCCTTTATTCACTTTAAAATCTATTTCAGGCAATGAAAAGTTTATAGTTTAAAGACTCCATCCCCACATCCTGTGGGGAACTAGAGGAAGCTATAGGGTTCTTTTTCAGCTTACATTTTCCCCCAAAGTAATAGAAGCAGGAACAAAATCTGAGCGAAAGAGAGAAACGTGGTTAATAAAAGTATAACACAGCAACACAGTGCCAGTCCAACAAGACTAATGAAAGAGGAAAAACAGGAAGAGCAAAACATGATAGAAGAGGGAAGACATAGTTAATAAGACGACCAAGGAAAGAAAAAATGTGAAGGAGGAGAAAATGGAAACATATTTTAAAACTCATTTCATTTCCCCACTACACATCACTATCTGCTAAGAAAAAATTTGTAACTTTTTTTCATCAATAGTATTCCATATGCTAATTATGACTGGTTAGCTAAAGGAATGTGCTTTAGGCATATGGAACCTAACTTCTTTACATATTGTTTTCTTTTCTCCTCTCTCTTTCCTCCTAGCAGACATCAGTAACAAAAGATAGAAACTGGAAAATGAGAAGTATATGTAAATCTTAGGGATAAGATGATCATAAGCAATAATATTGAGGAAAGAGGGTCAGAGACGCATTAAGAAATAATTCCCCTGCCTTTTCAGTCACATGGCTATGGTAACTGGGCTTTATTTTAGAAATCTTTACACATGATTACCAGAACTATCAAAGTTCATTGCTCATGACATGCCTTCTGAAAACAAATTACTTCAATGCAGTTTTGGGTACCACCTAAATCACAATTGCTTAAAAGCATCCTTTATCATTTTAGAAATATTAAAATGAAAGAGAGATATGTAAAAAGAACAAGCTCTGTACAGAAGTCCAGTGCCAAACTGAATTAAGGCAAAATAAGTCAATGGTAGCACAAGACACTGATGCAGGAAATGAATATAGGTGTTTCGGGGCTGTACAGCATGTTTGAGGATCTGAGATTTGGCAAACCTGTCACAAAGGAATGATTAAGGCAGGAAGTTCAGCTAAATTAAGATCATGCAG
>VWZN01009654.1:6859-17374 GCA_013396955.1 Regulus satrapa | reverse complement strand
TTTTAAATTTTCCAAATTTTTTTTTTTTTCCTTTTTTTTTTTTTTTTTTTTTTTTTTTAAGGAATGCAGGTGATTCTCAGCAGCTGACCTCTTACTCTGGCAAATCAGGCAGAGAGCTGACTGTGATTTAAACAATGCAACCGGTTTGAGAAATTGCTGTCATGCTTTTTAAGTCAGAAACACAATGATGCTTCAACCCCACTATACTCTGTGTTCTGCAATCCCCCAGGTAGTTCCATTCAGAGACACTGCTCTAAAACACAGAATAAAGGATCTCAGAAATGTGTCCTACTTTGAGATTAAAATTCAGAGGGCCATTAAATTAAAGCATTGACTAATACTCCTTCTTCTTCTCTCAACTGCCTCTCCTTTCACATTTCATGAAACCATGTCATGACTAGCCTGCTGAAGCAGAATTAGAATTCCTGGGAGAAGATCTGAACTGTTTAAATGTTAAACATGTCTGTGTGAGAGATCCACACTTCTGCTCTACAGCTATAAGCAGTACAAGGTCTAACTGTCTCTTCTCGATCCTTGGGTGAAAAGAACAATTGATGTCAGTCACATCCAGCAGGTACCTACTTACTATATCTTACCCTGACAATCCAGACAGAAATTAAGTGCTGCAAGACCATTCATAGTCTCTGAAACTGCAAAGATAGGTATAGTACAAAAATTGAATGAAATATATACAGCCCTTGTATATTAAAAGCCCTTTGAAAAAAGTCGTTAAGAGACATCATGGAGTTTTCTTCAGAATTCTCTTGATAATACAGCCAATTATGGGAAAAAAAATTAGAGAAAGAGCCAATATATACAATTCAAGAAAGAAATCATTCTATTATTTAAAACATTTTTGCAGTGGCTACTGTGGAGTTCAGTCAGATGAGCTCTAATGCCAGTTAATGTGCAGTAAAGAATATCCTTCTTTTTCTGTTCACTCTTCCTTCACTAAATAAATTCCAAATCCTTAAATAGAAACACCTATCTGCATGTAACATTTAATTTCAAAATCCCAGTTCTAAAAGGCATGAATGGCTGCCGCAGCAGTATCTCAGGACATAGTTCCACTGAATAACATTAGAATGAACAATGCATTCTGATGCATATCAGAAACAGATAATGTAGATAATTTGCTGCTTCTTTCAATGCCCTAATGTTAACTCACAGTCATCTAACCAAAAGCAAAAGGCCATCAGCTCTGCCACTGTCAGACAAATAGCTCATTTAAGATTAGCAATAATCTATTTGCTTTCATCTGTTGTAGATAAAAGGGGATCAGTAAAGAAAATTAAACACCACAGGATTTCATTCAGGTTCAGCCCACCTTTTCAGCAGCGAGAAGCCATTAGCTCAGCTGGGTTTTAATAAAAACCTTGGGGTGAGATTATTGCCACATGATACCAATGTGCTGTTCCTCCTTTGGCTCTCACTGTTCCTAACTCCTCAGCACAGGGACAAGGAAGAGGGTGACATAGAGCAGGAAACAAGTGATGCCAACCCCACCACAATCACACAAACACCAACAAACACCACTTTTTGATACTCTCAAATTCATACACAGGATGTCCAAAGTCATGGGGGTGGAAGAAAGTGTTTAAAGAGGGATGGGGGGGGGGCCACACCAAGGCACTGCTCATATATGCCACCAAGGCTGCCCCTCTCCTCTTGGCAGTGAAGGACACATTAAACCTACCTAAGCTGATACACAAGGAGCATGCATGACCTGAAAGACTCTACAGATGGATCCAGTTAATTTTGAGTTGTTATGCAACCAATGCATAACAACATATGTATGTACAGTTCTCTTATGGAATTAATTTCTTTATGCTGTGTGTATGAAACTGTCAACAGTTCGCTACTCATTCTTTACTCAATAAAACAAATAAATAGTATTTAAATTACACTTAGTAATTACAAACTTTTTTTTTTTTTGCTATGCTATATATCATTCAGCTTGCTCCAAAACCCTAATTTTAATGCTTCTCCTTTCCTTTACGTGTATCATAAATGCCATAAAATTTAATATATCGCTGCAGCAGGAATTATGGCTACAATTATGGAGGAAGACTCAATGCCTTCAGCAACAGCACAATATAAATGCTGCATAATAATTCCACTTCCCCTCCAAATGTTCACTCAGATTAATTTACACCAGCACATTGCCCTTTTCCTCACATGCCACAGACTCACTGTCACCCTAGAGTGATAGACAATAGTTTTTTGCACTCAGTTTTGTGCAACAGATTGAGGTGAGACTTTCTTACTGAGATGCAATGATTGTACTAGCAACTGTTGCACAAGCGACTGGATCAAAAGTTGTTTCTATGAAAACGTTGACTTCTGTGACTGCTGTTACAAAAACTTTGCATCAGACACATGAATAAAAATGGTTTCACAAATGAAAATTTACATGAGGCAACTACAATGCACCGACCCATTTCTCTGGCTAAGGGAAAATAATGACTGAGTTCAGTAAAATCAAACCTC
Organism: Regulus satrapa; assembly: GCA_013396955.1. NCBI lineage: Eukaryota > Metazoa > Chordata > Aves > Passeriformes > Regulidae > Regulus > Regulus satrapa. The sequence goes on along the minus strand of VWZN01009654.1, from coordinate 14,884 downwards.
AGTGAAATATTTTTTTTTTAAATGTATGGTATATATTATAGTTTTGTATCAAATACAGCAGTAAGTATGAAAAATAAGTCATTCTGTCTTTATAGCAATGCAACTGAAAACATGGCCTGTTTTAAAGTTTTATACTGCAATGTCTAACACTAATTTTCAAAGGAGTGGGCAGATATTTATTTTTATATTCAAATCTTCAAAAGCCATGAGATTTACTCTAAATATTGAAAGGATTAGATATACCTTCAGTATTAGAGGTTGTTCAACACTTTGAAAGAATATAATTCTGGTAATGATTACATTTCATAATTTTCTGTTCATTTTATGAAATCAGATGAAGTCAAACAATGAAGAAAAAAATTTTAAAATAGTGTGTATATATATACACATACATACATACATGTCGGAAAACTTACATAATTTACAAGTGAAAACTGTTAACTAACTTGCCCTGTGTTTCATTAATTCAGCGCAACTCTAACCAATTCCAATAATCTTTTACTACCAATAACTATGGGTTTTTTGTTCAGAGTTTTGAAGACAAGATTTTTCCTCTGATGACTTGAGTAGAAGTTTTTTCCATTATCTTCAAGGACACAAAGAATTTCAGGTTTCTCACCAGATTATTCTTGTTTAACAAGAAGGTGTTGAGTCTAACTATAATTTCACACACTGGAGCCTCTAAAGCCATAGTAACTGACAGCACTAAGAAATCATCCCTGAAGTTCTGGTTCTGTAAAGACTGACCAGTGTTTTATACAATGGTACACTCATGATACTAAAGCCCACAGTTTCACTTACAGCAAACTTGTAGGAACACGTTAGAGGGACCATTGTTGTGAGGAGAACCTTCTGCATTTGTCCTTCACTGGGTGGTCAACATTCCACTAGCACCAGTCTACCTTCATAAAAAGCATATAAATACAACTAATGGCTTCACTTAAATAATTGTCAGTCATGACACTTGTTTTCACAGTAATTGATTGGGCCAGCTGTTACAATCCATCAAAAGAACCCTGCCCACCAAAATGCTTAGGCAGAAAGACTAAGTTCTTATTTTCAAAACAAAATGTAATTCATTATGATTAATGTAATGATGAAATGTAACAATATTGACACAAAATACTTTAAAATTATCAATATTTTTAAATATACACAAATTAAGAATATTAAACTAACAATTTGCAGAAAATAATTTATCACATGTGAAGAAAAGAAACAGTATTTTGCTTTTTTTATGGCCACTAGTGAAGATTCAACTTCCCTAAAATGCTTTTTATAAAGGTTTATTTTAATTTATAGGCTGACATATGCTTCTCGTTGGAGACTGAATGATTTCTACTTGGCTTGGAAATTCTTAAAGTCTGCTTCAGTCCCAATGTGAACTGAAAAAATGTTAAAGTCACCCTTACAAACTATGTTTTACCATCTGTACTAGAACGTTTATTTTGGGACCAAAACAACGGAAATCTGTCAGATACATTTGAACTATATTTTAATAATAATATTAATGAAAGAAAAAACAAATATTTCTACCCGCCTTTCCATTTCAGTTTTGGGGGCCAAACAGTTATGTTAGTCCAAGCAAATTTTGGATCAGCAAACAATACTTTAGAACTACCTCTCTTAAACTTTTGTAATATTTTCATAATTGTCACTCTTTTTACTTCAGTAATAAGGAACAGAATCATTAGGGGACAAAAGCATTGAAGTAATCAGAAGGCCTTGATCATAGCAGACAAAAAAGAAAGCTGTGGGGGATTGACAGGGAAAACACGAGAAGTCTTAAAAAGAAAAAAGCAATTTTCTCACATTCCATCAGTCATATGAAGATTATCCCAAATTACATTCCTCTTACATCACCATCGAAAGGCACCAAAGCAGTGTCTTTTATTTTCACTTTTGGGCCATAATATGCTTTATCTGATTGTATGAGGGCTTCTCCTGCTCACCATATTTTGAAAGCATTTCTGTAAGTCAGTATAGGCATTTTGATGATGCCAGCTGTTTAATGATTTTATATATAAAGCATTTATGTTCTGGTCCTACCTCCTAAATCATCTTTTGTTTTAGAAAGGCTTTTCTCAGCTGAAACCACATTCTTTCCAAATTTACAAGAAAGTTCCTTGTTTTTTTTCTGCAAAGAATCCTTTTTGAAAGCTCTTTAAGGCTTTTTCTCTTACTTTATTTTTCAGTAAGGAACAGATTGCATTTCAGGTGTGGGTTGTTTTCTGTTCTTTTTTTTTTTCAGTAAGTTATTAGTTAAGGCACAATTAACCATAGCTACCACTTATAAGTAAGATTAACATTCTTCTGATATCCCCAGAAAGCACCACTTTCCACAGCATAAGGAAAAGTTCATGATTGATTCTCTAGAGTACTTTCTACACTTAGTATGTAAGCAATACTTGACACCTCTTCACAGTTTTGCAACCACTTTTGATGGAGAAAGCTTTTAGGGCAAAAGCCCTAAAATATTATAAACATGAAACATTTATCAACTTTATTTTATTATAATAACCTTTTAGAAGACATAAAAATAGTCAACTGGGAGAGGTTCAATCCCATTCACTCCATTCTAATATCAGCAGAATTCACTGGGGTTTTCCTCAATGAATAAAAACCACAACATAATAGTCTTGATATTTATTTCCTATTCAGAATTTAATTTCCTGTCAGCCTTTTGTTTTTTCAAAGTGCTTCAAACCGGTACATTAAACTGGCAGCTTTTGATATTACTTACGGAATACTAGCATTCATCTAGTATATAAGAAAAAAAATAATTTTTAGTTTAATATAATTCCCTGGAACTTTGAAAGCTCTGAACTAAAAATGAAATTAATTTTTGTTTTCTTTTATCTACACCCACAAGTGTTTCAGTTCTTGAATACAGCTCTCTGCCACTGCACACAATACATATTAATGTCATCACTACTAAGCAGAGGATGGTAATTCTGAGCTTTAGAACAGAGCATATATACCAGGTTAAGCACTGTAAGAAAGAAAAAAATCACACAGAAAAAGCATGAGAATATGAAAGAAAATTTTAAAAGGCAGGTCTAGTCCTCTAGTCCTCAAATGAAAATGCAGTACAACAGGATCAACTTCAGTAATAGCTCTGTCTTTTGTGTAATGCATTATCAAGGTAGTCCTTGCTATGGGGAGGTAGAACACCCTCAGCACTGAACAATATTTACGCTACTGTGTCTGAATGGTGTCCCACCAAAGTCAGTGCAGTATCAAACAGGAACAGCAATCTGACAACATGCAAGCAACTGCTTAATGGAAGATGAGATATTCTACAGAACGTGAGAGAGAACATAGCACACTTTTTTAAATTATTTTTCCCCCCCAGGAGTAAGCATTTAAAGGTTTAGAGACTTGCTGAAAATACTATATGCAGTACCATGATTATATTGTGCCTATTTTGTAATACAATTTTATATATATAAATATGTATAAAACCAATCTAGGTTTTTCAAGAAGTTTGAAATACCAAACAGAGGGGATCTTTGCAGCTTAGCATTGTAATCTGGGTTTCCAAATTCAAAAATATCAGAGCAACAGACTCATAGCAACAGACTCAAAACTCTAATGCCGGACTTAAATTTTACTTTACTGAAAATCTCTTCAAGTTTTTAAATTTCTCAATTATATGACTTTTCTTTGAGAAATATTAAAGGAATTTACCAAAAATAAGTTTTCCCTTAGAGCAGAGTATATTTATCTATATGAGAAAGCACAACAAAGAAAGAAAAATGTAAGGTAAAGGGAGATGAACTGGATGCATTAAAAGTTACTGAGGGTGCACTCCAACTCCCACAATCACATCCATGATTAAGCCATGAATTCTCCAAAAGAAAATAAATATCCCTTATTGTTCCATGTATCAATATCTCAGTAAATGGACATTATCAAATTAGCACCATCAAAAACAACGGTTCACTGATCCTAGGAGATTAGGAAATGTCAGGAGCTGCATTACTTTGTGTCTTACCTTCACTAATTTGTGAGAACCTCTGAAGAACAAGCCTGGTCAGATTAGTAGAGTGGTTTTGTGAACACACAGACATGTGCACACACACACACAGAGTGTATTGTAGAAACACAGCTGTCCCTGCACTGCTATGGGTTGGAAGTTTGGGGTGGGGTAGGAGGTGTTGAAGTTGTGACCTTGACAGTGATGCAGTATCTGAAATATCATTGACAGTAATATTAGTTACTGTGTACAGATTATCTTTACTTCAGAAACTGATATGTAATTCTGTCCCCCAACACATTACCAATAGAGTTTTCATTATAAGTTCAGAAACAAGGCTCTTGGAGCAGCTGAAGTAAGGTTTATCTAGCTCACATTGCCAATGGAGGATGGCTTGAGATAACTACAGTAAAGAAGCACTTGTTCCATCCAATCTGTTCAACCACTACAAAAGCCTCCTGTGGACTACTGTTTATAGTTTTGGGTACAATATATCAAGGAAACAAACATGGAGCAGATGGACACAGTTCAGGGGACGTCAATAAGAATGATCAAACATAGGAAATAAGACCTATAGACTGAGAATTGAAGTCCATTTAAACAGAATAGAGAAAAGGCAGCACATGCAGACACATACTTTTAAATACACACACATAAATGCATATACACACACAAATATGTGGAGCTAATTCATAGTGAGGATGACTTGAGTTACACATAAGGAAGAATTTTTCAGGAGTAGAAACCATCAAGCAGTTCACAGGAATCAATTAAGAAAGCTATGAACTTCAGTTCTTAGAACCTATTAAATAAGTGTTGGAGAATTTGTTCAAATATAGCTGATCTAATGCTCTAGGGAAGGATTGTACAGGGTGATCTCTCAAAGTTCATTCTGACAGGTACTTGTAAATTACCATTTTTAAAAGCTAATTTTCACATAAATTAAACGTCACCTTATATGCTTTTTATCTGCAGAAACAAAAACCAAATCCAGCATTATATTCACAAAAATATGTCTATGGATACATTAATTACATGTAAAATATTCATGAACTCTGTTTACAGGTTGTACATGCAGATTTAACAATTAAACCAGAACTGCACAAGAAAAACAAATGAGTTGTGTTACCAAATGTTGTTTTCTACAGAAATGCAGAAGAAAAAATGAACTAGGAAGGTACAGAGCATTTTGAAAAGCAATTTAAAAATATTGATGCTTCAGCCTATAAAGCTATGGAAACTGGGTGCAGCCCAGACACCACCTTCAAAACAGTTTCATTTATTATAACCAAATACACAAATGTGTGAAAAGGAAAAATTCAAGCTTTAATTTTGACTCAAGTTATTTGGACTCTATTTTTTTTTTAGGTTATTTATTACTACTGGTGTTATGGACAATATTGAAAGTTGCCACTGACCATGTCTTTAAAGAAAACATAAATTTGCTTGTATTGAACATCAGACCTTCAGTGCGTGCTTTGTATTTCTTCTTGGCAGAGATTCATTGATTTTTGGTTCAATTTGTGTCCATTTTACGTTCACTGTGACAAAGAACAGGAAAGTGCAGAGCACCGATGAATGACTGTTATGTCTAATTTCTAAATGGGGATGGTTACATTTCTGTTGTTTCATTCATATAAATAAGCGGAGATACCTACAAAAAGCAAGACTTAAATACATTTGTAAGACTCTGCTCTCTTTGAAGGATTTTTAAAAATTATTTTTCCAATGATAACCTATTCTATTAAACCTCTGCCTTTTATCTTTTGCTTAAGTGGTATTCTAAAATGTACATTTAGCAAAAACCTTACTCTTCATAAAATTGGCAGACATCCACCAGTGCCATGATTCAGATGCACAAGGGTACTCAAGTACAAGTAGTTTGCTAGCTGCAAGATGTAAATGTTGTCCAAAAGACTAAAATTCACTCTCGAAACAGGACTTGCACGGGGCATAGACATTGTGCTGACAGAATTTATCAGGGCTGAACTCCAGCAGAGATAATTCTTACTGTGATTCAGAAAAAATTCCATTACTGGAGCTGCAGAAGTTTTGCTGAGGAGCTGGCCATCATGCACTGGTAAAAAAAAGCCAAAAAAGTGCTGGAGGGAAAACGTGCATTATGTCAGAAAAAAAGCCTGCTTCATATGACATTCCAAATGTACAAATTATATGTTTTATCACCAGTGTTTCATTAGCAATGGTGATGACACAATTTTTGTTAAGATATACAGGAATCTCAATTCATATTTACCATCATAAATAGCTCTAATTTACTGATTTAGGCAGAAAGTCCCCATAGCCTGAAACAGACTGAAATGCTCAAAGGGAAAATAAATCAAACCATAAAATTATGAAGCTGGTATCTCTAATTATGATCTCCCCGGAAAACATTTAACCTTCAAAACTAGCATGCCTAGATTATTTCCACTCATGATCTTTTCTTAGGAAATTGTATCTATAGAAAAAGACAATGATAAATAACACATTTGCTCTGTTAAAAAATAAATCTTTTCCTAAATGACTGGCAAAAGTCCAGTAAGAAAAAGTCTATAGTCATTGACCAAAAGAAGATTAAATCTTGTACTCTGAAGACAGTGTTTTAATTGAGAAAACAAGTGTAGAAATCCACTGATGCATCATAGGCATCATAAGAGGGCTTTTTATAAGCATCAATCCAAGCATTATAATATCTTTGGCCAGTATGATGGATGAAGTGTTTCAAAACTGCAAAAGTCTAGAATTCTCTGGGATCTAGTATTTTAATGAAACAACTCTCAAGATAACAATGAAAAACTTATGGCTGACATTTAAAAAGACTAAAAAGACAGGACCCATGCTACATAAGATTAAAAAGTAATGCAGCATGATGTGTGGTTCCATCTGGATATTTACAAATTATTCCCAGTCCTCATAGGCCATGCCTAAAGTATACGTATTTTTTCATTGAAAAAAATGCAAATTTTTATAGCCCCTACCAAAGTTTCATGCATTTTTGCACACTTAAGATCAAAATAATTTCTACTTATTCTCCTACTCACATAAGACAGCAATAAACATCGAGCTAAAAAGCTAAAAATAGTTATAATCTTCATGACAACCTAGTTTGCTGTAAGTTCCAACTTATCGGGGAAAATAATTTAAAATTTTAAAAAAATACCACTTCCTGTTTGTTTCCTACAGCAAAATAGACCACAAAACAGATAAAAACTATTTCATAGAGGAAACAGTTACTGGAGATGGTATATAGCTATCCAAAAGGTTTTAGTTCATTCAAATGTCAGAAACTGCCATCTTTCCTCACACGGAATCATATGCAAATACACTGAGCAATGGCTGGATTACATAAATTCAGCATTTTCTGAGGTTTTTTTTTTTTTTGTGTATGGTAAATTCAGTGTCTCTGAATGCAGCGTCTCTGTGATATATTTAACACAACCAGCAACTGTATGATCTGGATGATGCTGCTCAAGGTCAGAAGCACTTGTGCATACATTTCTGATGTCCACTTGTTCCGCAAGTCTGTGCCTCCTTGATATGTCCATCATGCTGCTTTGAACACTGCAACTGGGCAGTACAAGCCTAAGGAACATGCAGCACACTCAGCAGTCCTTCAACTAGTACTACACTATAGGCCTCAGGAGCTGTGACAGATCTGCAAAACTCAGAGAAGCTCCTCAGATGTTGCAAGGGGCCTGAGAAATCTCCCAAGAATTTTATAAAGAATATATTTAGTCTTTAAAGTATGGAAACACTTTATTTTTCTTTCTGTAAGATAAAATAAAACCCTGGTAAGTGTGTCTCTCTAACCCTGTTGTAATTTGATTCTTCTGTTAAAGAAGACCTGGCTGTCCTATTGGGGTGTGAAACTATAAAATAATTGTTTATCTTTCCCTTGAGCAAGGAAATTCCTCAAAAGCAGTTGGACCACCTCTGACTGTGAAGGACGAAAACTTCTAGAGCACAATGGAAGTAATAATGAGTTCTCTGAAGTCAGACTTGTTATGGTCACAGATGCAGGCTATGCAATCTAATTAAAAAAAAAA
>VWZN01009652.1:43139-63942 GCA_013396955.1 Regulus satrapa | reverse complement strand
AGCCTCATTAGCAGGCAGCAGGGTTTGCTGTTTCCTCTGTGGCAGAGGATATTTTTATGTATTGTGATCTATTTGCTAAGCAAGATTCTTTTTCTAAAGGCTAGTTCTTTGTGGGTTTTTTGCCCTGAAAATAAATTTTTCAGTTTCACCCAGTGGACAGGGTGGGGGAATGGTCTGTGGAGTTATCTCTGCATTCATTTGCTTGGATGATTAATCTGGTTGCTCAAGAGGTCTGAGCAGACTGCTGCCTGCTCCTGGAAATTAGATCAGTGACAAATCAACTCCTTTATTTCACTGGACTGTTAAGGGTCTTAGCTATTTCGGTATTTCTGTCCAAAAAGAAAAAAAAAAAGTAACTGAAATCTATAAAAAATTTTCAAAAGATAACAATGTGTCATGCTACTCATAAGACACTAATGTATACAATAAAAGGCAAATAAAAATATAATAATGAAATATTAAAATGGGATGTAGAGACAAATAGCTGGTTTTAACCTCATTTCTGAGGGGGGCAGCCTCAGAGTCCTAAGTAAGGAATTCTGGCTTCATATCACAGTTTGGTGCTTGTTTTCACATCTCTGCAAAGTTATGCAATAACTGTTTGTAACAACAGCTAAGCTGTTAATTCATCCCAGTGGCTCTGCTCTGCTCATTGGAGATCTAAGATGAAGGCAGAAATTTTGTTGGCAAGGAAACTCATACACTGGGAGATATCTATGCCATCTTTTCCTGCTGTATAGATGAACAGATTTTTTCTCCTAATGGGAAGGTGCCTTCTCCAGACCCTTTCTAGCCCTCAGGTGGACCCCTTTCAGTTGATACAGAAACCCTGAAATCCATTTGACCTGACAAAAATTCTGGGCTTGTCTTCGTGTTTGTAGACCTAGCAATCTTATCAGTGGGTTTCCTACCAGGAACTGTGGAGCACTATGCTGAATTCTCAAAACTGTAAGAAGTTTACTTGCCAAAGGATGTGACTTGAACTTTTAGATGTGACTCAGAGTTTTAAATGGATTTAAAACAAAGCAAAAGTGACAAGGAGCAGGACAGATTCCTGTGATAAAATGCATATGGCTCTACTGAGCTGGCCACAGAGGTCCTTCCTCACTGTCAAAGAAGAAACATGGACCTGGATCATCTGGGGTGATTCAAATGCCCTTAGTTCTCCCTCATGACTTTAAATGATCTGAAAGCAAGTAGTTCAGAAGTAAGTGTGTATGTTTTAGTAATTTAAAGTTGGACAATGTGAATGTCACTCATTCTGGCCCACCTACATTAAATTCCAGTCTGCTCACCACAAACTTGGACATCTGAGACTTTGTGAGCTGATGGCTATTGCTGTGACAGTGCAGTCCCTCAAAATCCTTCCCTTTTTATAGTTGTCATATGGGAATTAAATGCCTTCTCCTTTGAAATAACTTAGTCATCAAAATCATCTATGTTCATTGGGATAGATGAGGCATTTTCTAAATAACAGAATTTTTTTTTCCCCCCAAGAACTTCTATACGCAATACAGTTTTGTCTCCTTCTTGGTCACTTCTACAAATCCTCTAGATGCAGCTCCACTGTAAATTTGATAGTTTTCTGATATAAAAATCATATAGATGCATAATATTTCAAGATATTGTTATTATATTGAGATTTCGCCCTTGGTTATTCAGAAGAAGTTTTGTACTTCTAAGCAGATTTATTTTCTATTTATGAGTGAATAGTTAATTCCGAGCAATTGAAATTCTAAATATACCATTGTACATAACATATTGTCCTTTCCTGTTGCCTTTCCAATTATCTTTTTATATCTTATTAGTAAAGAATTTTTTTGTGTCCCTACCATCATACAATTTTAACCACTGGGAACAATTACTGATATTAAAATTATTAGGGAGTGCAAGTAAAATGTGTTAAAATTATTGCAACATTTTTACTGTTTTTTAAAATAAAGGAACCAACATAATAAACCTGTTAAGTTTGTTTTTCTTTTATATCTGTTTGCAAGCTATTACATTCAACTGCTTTAAGATCTCTCTAGTCCTATATTTTTTGGCCTATTTTTAATCCACTCTTTTTAATATACTGTCATTTTATATCACATCATTTATCTCCATTTTTGCCATTACTCTGGCAGCAAAAAATTATTGTTAACTAGGAAAATCTTTCTCATAAACTAGAACACAAGGGTTCCTTTTTTAATGTCTCTGCTTGGATAAGAAAAGGAGAAGAGTTTCAATCTGTTTTCCCTGGTGTCCATTTGTTTGGAAGTTTTCTTTATAAGTACTCCCATAAACTGCAGTGATGTCTCAGTGCATGTAGGTCTTGTCACCATCTTTCCTTTTTTACAAGCTTTATTTGGAGAGCCTCGTTCCAACTGGTGTTAGTGAAACCTGAGAGAATGCCTCTTCTTATATATATATTTATGAACTCCATCCTTCAAGAGACTGTGACTCAAGCCCTGCTTCATTTTAGCAATTACCTCTGTGTTTTCTCCAAACTAGGGCAGAGCAGAAAGCATCAGAAAACCTGTGCCTCTGAAGATAATACTTCTAGATTATGTAGGGAGAGAACTGAGGATCTACCTTTCTCACAGCACAGCTCCCTTTTTAGCTTGTGAAACTTGCAATTAAGGAAAGAGATTGTCATTAATGATAAAAAAATGGTTTGCTATCAAGTATTCTTGTTAATCCCATAAATTACTTTTATTTCTATACCACTTAATATCTGTATCCATAAGCAGATAGCATAACCTGCATATATTAGACCCTCCACAAGCATACATTAAAAAGAAAATCTCTTCTGTACCTCCAGATTTCTATGAGAATAGAAAGAAAGGGAACAGATGAGTGCAATCAAAAGGATAGCACAGAGGTTCTCTTGCTTCATCATAGACCTTAGCAGGGCTCAAAGTGCATTGGTAGTCTAACAAATGTCTGGCACTTTCAATGGGTAGGTATTACGCTAAAGGGAGGATTTGCTGGAGAGCAAGGAGGTGATTTTGTGGCTTTTTACAAGGAGCTGCTTCCAAGCAGGAATGTTGTTTGACCTGCAAAAGTCTGCAGCCTGTTTAAAACACATTGATCAGCAAAAGGCTAATCTGCCTGTACTATGAAATATTTAAAGTAAGGTCTAGGATACATAAATAGTGTCAGAGTTTGCAAAAATGCGCAGATCAGATGGGCCAGGATAAAAGCGCATTGAGAGTTTAACAGGATTTTTAAATTTTTTTGATCAAAAGGCTAAATCTTTTTGAAGGTAGGAGTGAAACTGACCTGTCATTATTTAAGTAGCCATAGGTAGAAAGACCCCATTTGTTTTGATCCATCTGCTGGCACAAGCAATAGAGACCAAATTCTACATTGCTATTTGAGAAAAGTATTTAACTGGACAATTTAAAAAGAAGAGATGAAAGACATCTATCACATTTGTTGAGCTGACCTACTGTTCCTGATGGGCTTGGTGCACTCTGGTGCAGAGGTACAGCTGTGTTCCATTTGCATCTGGTGCCCCACACCTCGTCCCAAAGCAGCACAAAGCTGCTGGGAGGTAGCAGCTTCTCCTCTGTGTGTGACTGGCTGAAGCATTAACTTTCTCCATGATGTCTCTGTTCTTCTTGTCAAGTCCCTACTGATGTGTCATGTTTCTTCCAGCACAAACAAGATGCTCTGGGAAATGAGATTAACTTGCGAGGGAAATGCATTGTTTGAATTGTGTTCTTGTGCTGTGCTCATACCTCTTTCATTTGTACTGATTAATTTAAAATAACATACCCACAAAAGGGAGAAAGCTGCTGAATTTCCATGCTGAGCAAAACAAATACAGTTTGCAATTAAATAGTGCTTCCTATGCCACAAAGTTATATTTATGGTCTTTGTTGCATTTCTTAAGCAACAGAATTCAGAGACATTCAGTCATGTTCCTGGACTATCTGAAGCTACTGATGAGAAAAGATAAAATGAATGCATTTATATGTTTCAAATTGTCTTCATTAAATCAACCCTGCTAAGGTTTTACTTCACAGGAGCTCAACACTCCAACAGAACAATAATTCCAGGGAGAAAAATAGTGCCGTTTTTCACATTTTGTCCTTGTTGATGTTTCAATTCTGTTACAGTGGCAGTTGCTAATTGCTAAATAATACAAGTCACTTGTTAGGAGTTTCTATTAGTGTGTTATTATCTCTGCAGAAAAAGAGAGATTATCTTAGCACTTCAGCTACCAGATTAAGGCAGGATTTCATACACAAAAACATCAACATGCAGAGTACAAAGTTTTGTCATAAGGCCAGATAAGTAAAGGAACTTTTGGTTTTATGGCTAGTATGAAATAGCAACACGATATAGATACAAAGTCTTCAATGCTAAAACTTTAGCTATAAAATTATCATTAGAAATTACAGATATTTATTTTCTTTTATTTAAAATAAACCTCAGGAGAATATTTTGTTTACTCTTTTTAAATTGTTCACTCATGCAACAAAGTCTCTCCATTGTCTGATGCCATCTGGTTACAAGATGAAATCAATGTTGGAATAAAATTTGTTGTCGAACTCATACTACACAATGTTATGTTAGAAGAAAAATGTAATTAGTGTATACCCTTAATAGTACTGAGAGATCTCATACATCATGAAGTCGTAATAAAGGAAATCTTGTCTCTGCTATTCATTTGGCAAGTATGAAATTTCCTGCTATTTTCCCCTATTTTGTATACATTCAATTACCCTGATTGAAAAAATCTGACTGCAGCACTAGAAAGACAAAGTCTTACCCTGAAGAGTTTATAGTCTAAAAGGCAGTACACTACAAAGAGGATTAAAGCATGCAGATTTCTGTGTGATTAACACTATGATTCATGTCTTTAATGATGGTGTCTTCTGTAGATTCCCAGTTTTTCCTGGATTTTTATGCATCTTAACTATTTTGACTGCATCTCTCATCTACTTCTAGCACAGATTTATTCTCCAAGATGTATCCTCAGCTTTCCAACTCCCTTAGCTCCCATCTTCCTTGCAGTGTCCTGGCTTTTGAATACAAAAAGCAAAACAAAAAATTGCTGTCAGAGGGAGACCACAACATAAAATTTAATCCTGGACATGGAAAATATTTTATTATCTATTAATTCAAATGAATCTCATTTCTTCACATGGTAGCCATATGACATGANGGGGGGGGGGGGCAATACGTATGGGAAGCAGAGAGGGGCTGCCCATAATGATGGAGATTTTTTTGTTATCCCTAAATTATATGACTGATTTCCCAGAGACCTAAGAATCAAAACTTTTCTCCTGATATGCACTTCTGCATAAGCAGATCACAGGCTAACCATCTGACGGTGACATTACAGCAATGGCATGATAAACTGTTTCTGTTCCTAAGTTTGAATGAGAGGCAGTCCTTAGAATGGCAAATCCAGACAGAAATCCTTCATACACAGCAGGTTTTATGCTTTTTACTGTCATTTTTGTCTGATCTTAGTTCAGTATCAATGTCCATACAGGGTTTCATTTTTAAAAATCATCTCAGCAAATCAGCTGGAATAGATTCTCTAGATATTTCAGGAATGAGCAAACCTCATTCCCATGTTCACTGACATTCAGAAGAGCTTAGCATCGAAGATATGGTCTCCTTAGTCATTGTAGACAGTTCTCTGCCCTTGTAGGCAAACAGGATACACAAATTCCCTTCATAAAGTTTTAAATTCAATTCGAAAGAGGAAAAATGATTTTGTTAATGTTACCCTTTCTGGAAAGTTGTTACAGACTTCCAGTGGGTCAGTGGGTAGGTTTATTTCAGTAGGGTCAGAGTTAAAAGATATTACCCCCATTTATTACCCCCATTTATTCTTTTTCAAGCATTATTCCTTAACATAAACAGTTTTATTTCCTCTTAGTGTTTAACCCAACATGTCCTGATAAGCAGCCATATAATTCATTAACCTGTATTTTGTCAGCCAATCAAGCAAAGCATTTAATGCTCTGGGTGATGCTAATCTTTACCTTTTTCAAGTCAAAGTCACTCTTCTTGAGCATTGGTGACAAGTTTTGTATTGTATTACAGATGAAGTGTCATGAGCACTTTCTATGACAGGAACAATGCTTCACTACTTGCACAGCTAATGCTTCCTAGTGTTGTGTTTTGTTGTTTCACAAATAAAAACCAGCTATTTTTTCCTCCTCTCATGATCATTTTCATTCATTGTCATCTAACTCACAGCATAAGTTCCTCTTACCTCTCTTCAAAGAGTTTTCTTAGGGCAGTGTGCTGCTTGTGTAGCCTATCAACAGATATAAGAGATTCCAGCAATGGCTCAGAACATAATTGCTCTCTAAACATGCTCCTTTCTGTCTCATTTTATTGGCTTCTGGGCAACAGACTTCCTAAATAACTGAAGAGACATGCCTGAGCTAGAGGTGATAAATACAGATCTGTATTTGTTCATTCCCTGTGATCCATATCACAGTATCACAGAATCAGTTAGGTTGTAAAAGATCTCTGAGGTCATCGAGTCCAACCAGTGGCCAAACACCACCCTAACAAAAAAACAGACCACAGCACTGAGTGCTACATCCGGTCTTTCCTTAAACACCTCTAGGGAAAGTAATTCCACCACCACCTTGCTGGACAATCCATTCCAATGACTAATTATCCTCTCTATGAAGAAATTCTTCCTCATGTCCAACCTAAACCTCCCCTGGTGCAATGAAACTGTGTCCTCTCAACCTGTCACCTGGCAGATGAGACCGACCCCAACCCGGCTACACCCTCCTGTCAGGCAGTTGGAGAGAGCAGCGAGGTTCCTCCCAAGCCTCCTTTTTTCCAGGATAAACAATGTGGAGAAACTCTCTCATCCACTCCTTATCAGGCTTGTTCTCCAGACATCATTTCTCTTCTCTGGATCTGCTCCAGCCTTCATTATCCTTCGTACATTGTGGGGCCCAGAACTGAACAAGGTGCTTGAAGTGTGGCCTCACCAGTGCTGAGTACACGGGAAGAATCACTACTGTACTGCTGCTGGCCACACCATTGCTGATCCAGGCCAGGATGCCATTGGCCTTTTTGGCCACCTGGGCACACTTTGGGTCATGTTCAGCTGCTGTTGCATCCCCAGGTCCTTTTCTGCTGGGTCACCTTCCAGCCACGCTGCCCTCAGCTGATAGTGTTGCATGGGGATGGTGTGGCCAAAGTGTAGGACCTGGCACTTGGTTTTGTTGAACCCAGTTTAATTCATAGAAATAAAAGTGATAAGGCTGAGATCTAATCCACAGCAATATCTGCATTCTGTTTGTATACTAACTTTCAACGGCTACCTACTGCCTCCTTAACATCCTCCACCTGTTCATCCTGCGGTGACCCAGGTCACATATATCTGTCTTCTTAAGTATGGGTAGTACATGCAATACCCTCCAGACTTCTGGGACATCGCTCACCAGACAATGGATGTGAAACTCTGAGCTACATAGTAAACACTGTCAGTACTTCTAATTTTGGCTAATATTATGAGAGATGCTTATTTCAAAAGGATGCGAAGAAAAGTTGTTCCACATGTGACCATGCCATCTGTACCACCCTTCCCCAGAATAATTCTCTTTAACAAAGTTAAGATCTCCAGTAAAGGCAAAAAGTTAATGTTTTTCAAGTGCAACAACAACAACAATGAAGCTGAGGAAACAATCAATGTCCTGGGTTTTCCTTTTCATTGAAGCACAGTAAACATTGGTTAAACAAGGTGAGCAATATAATATTAGAAAAGCCTGACTGCAGAATCTGCAAGTTGATATGGCAACTCTAACAAAGCTTTAGTCAAAATTCACTCATATCTTGAAGTTTTGTTTCCATTTAGATTGAGATAATTTCCATTCCCATAATGATCCTGCTTTGCCCCCAAATTCAACATCATTAATTGTATTGACAAGTGAGACAAGTGTTCATTTAGTTTTGAGGACCTTTTAAGATTATCTTTAATCTTGACCTTCTCAACGAATTTCTTTTTCCTTGCTTTATTTTAATTAAAAGGTTTGAGAAATATTTGCCACTGTTTCAAATAACCTTTGAAAGCTCTAGCAGAGCTTGACTTGCTGTCCTCTTGAACTCCTGATATATGGTTGTTTATTCTAGCATTTCAGTGGGAGTTGAATGTTAACCTCTTCAGAAAATCTAGCTCCAGGAATGAGTTTTAAGCTCATAAAAATGATAGCCTGAATTCTTAAGTATTTTCAGAAGCATGCAAGAAATGATGAAGGTTAATTACAAGTGACTTCATGTAAGTCATTTAGATATTTTTGAAATTCTTTTCAAGGGTATAAAAAGTGTCAGTCACATAATACTGATCTTTTGTAGTTGGCTCATTTTGTATACAGTGAAGAAAAACTAATTTATACCTTCTGCATTTCAAGTGTAAAAGAGTCAATTTTTTTCAGAAGCAGCTTTCTATATATATACTTATAATCAGTATAAGTTCACTGCACATTCCTAATTTACCATCTCACTCTTTTGTTTTGTGTTAATACAAAAATTACAATGTATCAGTTTGTACATTGTACTTGCTGGTTTATCTAAAATTCGATAATTTTCCAAATTACAAATTTGTAAAAATTACCATATTTTAGGATCAAGAAATGAAAAGATCAAAGCTGTCTACTATACCTTTTGGGGGTTTGCACCAACAATTATAAGACCATTCCATGCTGCCTTTGGGAGATGTCCTGTCATTTACAAGCCATTGGATGTGCTCTCTCTGTGTCTATACTCCTGACACCCTCAGGCTGCTTAGTGAAGGTACAGCCTGCTGGTGTGACACATGACAGGAGTGGATGTTTCCACTTTGTCTTTCCTGTACTGCCTGAGCCATGACAACTCTGATTCCTTCAACAGGCCCTCCCCTGAGGTAGAGGGAGAGGTAGGCACTGTGCTTCTGTCCCAAGCCTGGAGTCAGGGATCTCATCCTGGTGTCAGAAGTAAGGTGTGGGGTCCCCTCTGTGTGCTCCTCTTCACTCTCTCCAAAGCCCCAGATGTCTGTCAATGCCATGGCTGTGGTCTTACTCCACTTTACCCTCACACAGGTGAAGCTTTGGCAGAGGGCTGCAAGGGACTGTTCTATAGGTATAGGACAACTGGACATATCCTCTTATTAAAATCTACCCTCTTCACTGTAAGGAGCCCACATTCCCAGAACCATGCAAATATTCAGCAATTGTCCAGCAGCACCAGAATAACTTCTGAGTCCCCACTTTCTTTGTCAAGAAGGTCACTATGGTCCTACACGGCAACTTTCATTGATTGACTTACTCAGATTAAGATGAGAAAAGCTCTCATTGGCTTGAATATAATCAAAGTACAAAACCAAAACTCTGTCTTAAAACTAATTGTAGTATTATGCTGAGTGTAGCAGTCTGTAGCTACTATTAAAGGGAAGTGAGAATGGCAAGAAAGATATACCACTGACCCATGTATCCTCTGTATTAGAGGTGCCTCTGGGTGGCTCATCTGACCTCCAAATGCCCAGTCCATGACAAGCCACCAATAGCTGACAGACAGGTTAAGTTTGGTAACTTGTCATCTGCACAAATAAGCACAATTCTTGACTCAGTGGTTCCAAATGACACAACATACCTTGACAGGAATACTTGATGGCAAAGCAGCTTTAAATGGAAAGTTATTTCTAGTGGCTTGATCCTTTGCCTTAGGCACGTGGGGTGTGATGTCTTGTGTCTCAGTGGCTTTGTAGCTGGGATGCTCAACAAATCCGAGCAAGTATTACTATCCAGTCACTGAATCACATTTGACTACTGAAAAGTACAGAAAGATGGTTCAAGTCCCATGAGGAACTTCAAGATTGAAGACAAAATCTCCTCAGAGGTAACTGATCTTCTTTTGCCAACAAAACAGTACTTAATGGTAATGAATACCTCTTTTTTTTAAGAGCAAGAGAAAACTCTGTAAAGAATTTACACTCAAACACTCAGAATGACAAATCTGAGGTTCTCTCTAAAGCCTGTGAAATCAGTAAGGTCTGATTTATCCTGGTTGAAAATGTAGATTTTGATACTTACAAGTAGCTTCATGAACACCATTAAATTCATGTAGTGTCTCTCTTTCCTGTGTCTGCACAGGAACAAGAAATTTGGTACTGGTATAATATGGTCTTATTCTTTGCATTGTGATCTAAAGTTCTAGACACTTATATACAACTGAAATAAACATCATTGTCTTGGTTGTCCAGTACCATGAAAATATCATCCAGTATTCTCATGTTACTAATTCAAATTTTTTTAGGGATAGAAAACCCTTCCAATTTTACTAATTTTTTACTCTTTAAGAATGTGGCTGTGGGGTTTTCTTTAATGGAATAACCATGAAAAGAAAGAAAACCAGCAATGGAATAAGTATTTAATTCATTCTGGTATATTGCTCTCAAAAAGTAATATGAAGGACTGAAAAATGCTATAGTGTCTCACCTCACTGAATAGTAATTTACAATAAGAATATAATATAATTTTCCTTAAGCATAGTAGGCTTTGGGGAAAAAAAAAAAAAGGCAGGTAGTCAGTCCTGCTCTGTAAACACATGAAGAAAACTGTCCTTGAAGCTTCAACTCCAATCGCCTTTTCCTTTGACAACTTTATTTTCATTAAGATTACATCACCTTGTTTGTTATAATGACTGTCCTGGCAGTCTTTTGCAGGAACTGTAACAGTGGTAAACATTAATATAACTCTTAAAATAGATCTTAAAAAGCATAAAATAATTGATTCATTTTAACAAACCTTTCTGTCTCAGTTCAAAAGAGAGTTATAAGGTTTCTTATGTTTTAAGCCATGGTGAGGAATAGCTGTGTTGGTAATTGAAGGTCTCAGTATCTGTCCCAGCAGAAAGTCAGCCTTAGGCTCCTTCATGTGTTTTCTGAGGAGTGGTAGAAGGAAGGATGGAGGAGCAGAGAAGGGGTGGACAGGTCCATGTACGTGCTTGTCCACTACCACAAGAAAGAAACACGGCTGTAGGAGTTAACTATGAATTTTTTTCTTACCAGACTCCTCTCCCTGGCCATGGAGCACAGCATTCCTCCTCTGTAGCTGCCTGTATGCAAGAAATTGGAAAGCATTTCAGCAAAAATATTGCAGTCTATTAAATGTTTCTCACTGGTCGAATTGATTTTTCCCTTTCACCTTTGACTCACTGGTAGTGCTAGCATATTTCTTGACTATGGCATCTTTCACACTTTCAAGATTTATGGTTATGCAAAACATAGTATTGGCACACTGAGTAATAACCCAATAAAGTATCTTGCTGTTATTTTCAAACCCAAGGCAGATACTTTCAGTGGCTGAGTGACACTCAGATGATGTGGCTTCATGTCCATTAGGGCTTCAGGTTAGAGCAACAGTTCCAACTGAATATCCTCATTTCCCACATCTCAGAATTTCCAAAGCAGCTCTGGGGGTGGGAACTGGATGTCTTTTGGTGGAAACTCAATAGGAATTTCCCATCCAGGGCACATCGCATGCACTGCAATCACAAATGCACACAGGCATATGAAATCAAGAAGTTTCAAGCTCTTCAAATAGCTCTTCAAACAGCTCCAAGCTGCATGCTTCATAACCAGGTTCAATTCAGGAGACCAGACTATATCTAACCAGATAATATCCATGAGATACAGGTTATATGGGATTAGGGGGCTCAGCACTGCCTCTTTTGGTCTCCTAATCCACCCCTTTAGCGCAAAATTAGGTACTTGCATAGACATAGCCTGGGTCTTAGAGCTAAATTACTGTCTTAGAGGAACTATCATTCTGTATATATATATACAAAAATAAAATACTGACTGTAAATAGAGAGATTATCTGCAAAATTGAAATTAAATATTTTTCTACTTCCCAAAAAGACTATAATTGTTATTATTTTAGTATTTTTAGTAATGTTATCCATGAAAATGTAGTGCTTACAAAATGTGATTTTCCATGAGACTGTTATTCAATCAATTTTCCAGGGGTACTGACTGATGTTGAGTGGGTGGCAGTTGAGTAACCTGCCAAGGTCACACATTGAGACATTGCTTTTCCTGAGACTGCAGCCCAGCATCTTGCTGACTAGCAGTCCTGCTTAATAGAGGCAGCCTCTACCTGTCAGAAATTACTAGGAGTGGCCATATAACTATCAACCACTGAAGAAAAATGTAACAAACACTGAATAACCTCCACATTAATGGATCTAGTTTTCAGGTGAATATTACACAAAGGCAAAACCAATTCTTTCAGTTTTCTTCTGAGGTGATCACCGGCATGTCATTCTGCTGGCCAATTCAACATGTCCAATGCACTTTTAGGATGCATTCTAAAACACTCTTAAAAAATTCTAATAGGTATTTAGTTTAAAAAATATAGTCCTGTGCTGTTCTTAGTCATGACCTACTTTGGTAAAGATGAATGCTAAAGTTTCCTGTGTACATTACAATGTTTAGAAGAAAAACTGCCTTTTATCTGTGTTTCTTGTTGTGAAATTATTTCCTAATGACACCTCATCTCCTGCTGCCCAGGTATGTTGTTTTGCTCCATATGAAGTCGATATGTGAAGAAAATTACACTTTTTGCTATTCAGACCAGAATATCTGAAGTATTGTTCTTTTTAGCCTGAATTTCTGGAAATATTTAATGCCACTTGAGTTTTCTTTGTGCTAACAATCATAAACTAAAAGGATAAAAAAGGGTTAGTGAAGCCTGTAAATATGTTGAGAGAAAATAATTATGAAATTCTTGATTATGTCACTCACTGGCAGCATAAGCATACTTTGAAGGTAACTATCAGCCTAGGGTTCCAAAATCAGGGGTGATGTAGAGAAAATAAAATGATCTCCCAAAACTAGAAGAACAACACGAAAATAAGAAGAACCTAACATGGATCATAAAAATTAAATAGCTTAGATTAAAATAAACAGTGACAGAAAAAGCTTTCCCCTTCTTAAAAAAACTTGGTTTAAGTATAGACTAAAGTGTCCACTTAAAGAATTTGAATATTAATATTACTTTTACCTACATGATCTAATTTTTATTTCCCTGACTAATTAAAAGCAAACTTTCAAATGCAAATATGCAAGCAACCAATATATCTCTGAAATCACCTAAATAGGGGGTTAGGGCCCCAAATTCAGTTAAAGATCTTCCACAGTGCTGGCTATAAAACAAAAATTTCCCTGATATTCAAATGACTGCAGTGTGAAGCCACACTGTGGTGGATTGACCCTGACTGAACACCAGGTGCCAACCAAAGCCACTCTGTCACTGCCCTCCTCAGACAGACAGGGGAGAGAAAATTAAAGCAAAACCTCATGGGTTGAGGTAAAGGCAGGAAGAGATGACTCACTAATTACCATAATGAACAGAGCTGGGGAAAATTAATTTATTACCAATTAATTATTATTATTAATTACCAATTTATAAATTTATTAAAATAAATTTATCAATTTATCAATTTATCAAGTTATAGTAGTACTAATGAGAAATAAAACCAAATCTTACAATATCTTTCCATCACCCCTTCCTTATTCACAGGCTTGACTTCACTCCTGACTTCTCTACCTCCTCCCAGCAGTGGTACAGGGGGAATGCAGGTGCAGGGAGCAGGGGGCTGCAGTCTGTTCATCACATGTTGTCTCTGCTGCTCCTTCCTGCTCAGGGAAGAACTCCTCACACTCCTTCTCTGCTCCAGCCTGGGGTCCCTCCTACAGCAGACTCCACAAACTTCTCCCACCTGAGTCTTTCCCGTAGGCCATAGATCTTCACTGAGTGCTTCAGTGTGGATTCTTCAGGAAGAGGCTGCTCCTTCAGATTTCCACTTGCACCAGCATGGGATCCTCTGTGGGCTGCAGGTGGATCTCTGCTCCACCACGGTCTTCCAGAGGCACAGCTGCCTCACCATGGCCTGCACCAGAGGCTTCAGGGGAATCCCAGATCCGGCACCTGGAGCACCTCCTTCCCCTCTTTACTCATGACCTTGATGTCTGCTGGGCTGTTTCCCTCACAGTCTCCAGCTTCTGCTGCTACTTCTCCCCTGTTTCTTAAGTCTGTTATCCCAGTGATCCCACCATCACTGAGGGCTTCGCCTTGGTCTGTGATGGTTCTGTCTCAGAGCCAGCTGCCATTGGCTCTGTAGGATATCAGGGAAGCTTCTGGCAGCTTCTTCCAGCTTCTGGAAACTACCCCTGTAACTACACACTACCAAAACCTTGCCATGCAAACCTAAGAGACACATAAAAAGCATTCACAAAGGAACAGGTTTTGTGTGACTGGTTCTGAACATCTGCTTAATAAATAATTCACTGCTAACACTGAGCATTTATTTTCTCAGTGTTTGTGTTTTAAATCCAACTCTCCAAGAAATATTTTCTCAGAACAAGCATTTTAAGTAACATCTCACATGTTCCAAAACAAGAAATCTCATGTTCCAAACCAAGAACTAAGTATTTCTTGTTAACTCCAAATGATCTCTAGCAATTGTTGTAAATTAAAATACACCACATCTTTGAAATAGATGATTCAATGTAAGCTGTTATGTAAAGACTTCTTTTCAATCATTCCTGAATTTTGCTTTACATATTCTCAAGGATAATTCTTCTGCATAGAACAATTTTCACAATTCAAGATGCACTTTGTAAATAACATTGTCCTCTACAGACCAACAGAAATTTTGAAGAATCTGATAATGGAGGCTGGAAAACCTATGTAAGTTTCAGAGCAACCTCATCTAAGGCATCCTCCAGACTGTATGGTGAAGTGTTCCTAAAGAGCAGTGAATGTATGCAGCTTTATCAGATTCAGCTAAAGCTAGTTAATCATCTGGAAAAAACATAAAAAGAGACCTTTTTTCCCCCCCTCACAACCCTCTTCCTCTTGAACTATATATATGCCAGGAACTGCAGAGATCTCTCTAGCTCCACAATCAAGGGAAGGATCAATACAGCTGCTTTACCAGGAAATCTTTACCCCGATGTGAAGAGCCATGCATTACCCTTGCTGAAGGTCTGGGGTGCTTTCAACCCATAGCAAATGTGTGGCTCTATTCAGAACTGTTTTGTGTGGACAAAGAACAGACTCAGATGCCTTAGAGAAAAGTAAGAAATGGGGAGGTCAAGGATTTTAGATGTTGTTTGGGAGTATTTTGCTAGTCATCTGCAGTCTAACCAACTCAAAAAACCATCCTGCCTAGTGCAATTGTCTGCTTTGCAGCACCAGGTATCTAAATCTCTAACAGGATGCTTTACTGTGTTACTAGAGCCTTTGTTTCCTCCCATTAAATGGATAAATGAAAAAATGATCCTAATAAGGAAGTATAGATAATTTATTCATTGCTACATTTAATAAATAAGAACAAGTCCATGCAGAGAGCTAGCAATGAGAACTTCACCTCCTAAAAATATTTCAGTGGAGCAAAAGTAGCTGGCTGTGTGTGGCTGCAATAATTTCCCCTAACCAAGCAGATTAAAACAGCCAATGAGAAGAAGTCTGGTTTAAGTTACTTTTTTCATTGGGGAGCTGTGATACAGGTCTAGCATCATGCTTAAAGGACTAGTAGCCTTATGAATATGGGGAAAATTAGATCATTTACCAAGCACCTAGTTATTAGATACAGCCTAAATGGGATGCTCAGAAGAACATCTGAAAGTGCATTATTGTTAATGCAATAGATAATGTTCAGAAAGAGTTTAAATGAACAAAGTTGCTTGAAAAAGACATATTCAGGTTCTGAAACCTTTCCAGAGCTTTGTTCATTCAAAGACAATAGCTGGCAGGCTGCCTAAGAAAGGGAAGGTGATAAAGAGAAAACTATTATATCTGGCACTTCTTTTGCAGGAAACTGTAACTCCTATGTCTCATTTTTCTGCTCTGCTTGATAATGTAATAACTCTCATGAAAGGAATGCGCAGAAATATAATGAAAAATGATATGATTGTGCAGTGAAAGATAAAGCAATTTGAAACTTCATGGTTACAAAGTATGTCACGGTACTTTAGCTGTGTGCCTGTCCATTGAAGTCAACACAACACATTTACCTCCAAGTGTTCACACTACCTTGAAAATTGAGTTAAGCTGAGTCTTAGTCTCTCTCTACCTGGACATATCTCTAGGTATTTATTTCAGGCTCTGTGTGTGCATGGAGCAAGTATCACTGTACTGCATCAAAATTTTAGCTCTGATCACAGACAAAGCCTATTCAAAGGGGAAGGTTGAGTGTTTGTGTGCATTTGAAACTACAGTGTTAACAGTTCTTCTCCTCTTTCCTCTACCACAATATATTTCTGCTACACCTGCTTCTCTTTTAAAAATATGAAATTTGAATATGTACAAAATGTTTCTAAATAATACTTAAAAAAATTATTAGTGCCATTGGACTGTTATAATTCATGCTGTTATTATCAGTTAACCAATCAATCAATCAATCAATCAACTACAGACAAACTTCCATTTTGCTTATAGGCATTCCTGGAAAACAATTAATTCAAAATTTAATGTAAATTGCATCAAGTTAACCAGCAGGGTTTCTTTCTTTGTTTATTTTTATCCACTGCTGTAACCAGATTTAAACAAACTCTGGACATCTCCCACTGTACGAATGCATTGAGAATTTGATTTACCTGATTTATTAAAAGAAGCACGGACCAATTTTTTTCTTATGCAGTATCAGCAAGTAGCATTCAAATCTGGAAAATATCATCAAATGTCAGGATGTCTCTATCTCAAATCACAGAAGCAATTGGAAACCCTTGAGAGCCTTTGTAATAATGAGGACAGAGTGCTCTTTGCAGGCAAAGCATGATCATGACTGAGGTACTCAGCCTCCTGCTGAGTGGGTTGTGCTGCCCAGGCTCCTCCTGTGGAGAAACAAAATTCTCCCACTGGGTTGCAGGGCTGTGCAATGAGCAATGTACTGCAGAGTCAGAAACAGAAGGAGATCTGAGTGCTGCAAGTAGTCTTGCCATTGCAGAGCACAAGACCTAAGTTCAAACGTCAAAGATTGATTTCATTTAGACACATCCCCTTAGCACTCAGAATACAGAGCAGCCTCGGGGCAAGGCCCTTCAAAAGAAGTGCTATCTGCCGCTGCATCCGAACATTGCTCTTCAGAGATAAACTGAGTTTCTGCATTTTTGTGACATTATAGTTACCAGATTAATTTTAAGCTAATCTCGAAAGTTCTGAAAACAATACTGAGAGTAAAAGATTGAAGTCGTTTAAAGGTATTCATGAACCCATAAATAACAGTTTCTTGTACAGATAGATGACACTTGGGATCTGAGTTAAAAACTCTCAAATCAGCATCACTAATATATCACCCCAAGGAGCAACAATTCAAGAACTTATCCTTGAGGGACTGATTCAAGGCTATAAGTAGCTTTAGATCACTGGTCTTTAAAAACAATTATTTTATGTGGACCTGATTAATAACACTTCAGCCAGGCTAAGGCCAGTTCTGGTACATGCTTATCCTATTACCATCTGATACACTGGCAAAAATGTTGCTTACTAAAGCAATCAAATAAAGAAATATATTTCTCTATGAATATCTGTTATCTTAGGATCAAAAAATCATGAGGAGAGGCAAGGAGAATGCAACATAGAGCCATAAATCAAAATCTTGGAACATTAAAGTTACATTAGTAATTGTGTTAGCAGTATAGGAAATAATATGGAAGCACTTTACGACTGTTAGTAGAAAAGACAGGGAGAGATCATTACAACAAAAATAACAGCCTGACCTGGGACAGCACATCCATCAGCATCAGCTGGACAAGCAAACAGAACAAGAAATGGACAGTTATACAAACCTTTTAAGGCTTAGGGTTAAAGACATTTTCTCTCTTGTAGAGTTAAAGGTTTAAAAATGAAACTTCCTTAGTTCAGAGGAAAGGTAAATAGACTGTATGTTACTGACTAGGAGCAACAAAATATTCTCATTAAGTAAGTAGCTCTTAGTCATAAAATGAGAAAGAGTTGTGGAATCAATCTTCCTGTAAAACATGGGAATCATCTTTAAAAATGAAAATCCACATTTCATTATAAGTATAATGAAATGTGAGCTTGCAGATCAAACAAACTCACCATTAAAAGATGTAAATCAAAGAAGCATAAAAGCAAAGATATATTTGATAATCAGATGCAGATATTGAAATTGCTATTGGGCTAATAGAGTGTTCTCTCTAATACAGAATATTTTAGGTATAAAGATGCTATCATAGGCTGCCAAAAAAGAAGTTTTAAAAACTGATAAAGAAATTTTCTAAATTACATAAATCTCCCACACTTTTCTTTTACGGTGTTAGGGTTTACTTCAAAACCTGCGCAGTCTTTAGTACAGAATAAGGAGAAGTCACTTACGAGAAGATGCTTATTGCAAAGATTGGGTTTAAAAACCCAAAAAGTGGTAGGGGTTGGAAGGGACCTCCTGAGATTGTTTAGTCCATCCCTACCTGCTTGAGCACAGTCAGCTAAACTGTGTGTACTAAAAACTGTGCCTCATCAGGTTTCGAATCTCTACAGAGGGAGATGGCACTGGGCACTAATGACCAGATTCCAGCTCCCTTATCTTAATTCCCTCACAACAGGTATCAGTACACATTGATAAGATCCCCCCTAGACTTTTCTCCAGGTTTCCTCTTAAACTCAGCAGACTAAAATATTATTTTTAATTCCAGAGGATATTGGTCAAATCTCACAAAAACTTCAGAGTTAAAATACTTGAAAATTGTGCTCCCAGTGCTCTAGATGTTTAAACCAAGTGGAATTGCCAGAATTTGTCCCACCTCAGATTTTACAGGACATTTTGAAAAATCTTTGAGAGACTCTCTGCTCTTGGCCCTTTAATTGTAATAAGCTGCTAATGAAAAGATGTGAGCATGGTTCACTTCAAAAGGGTTGGTTTCATTTGCTGAAGGGAGGATCCCAAATAGTGTCTCTTTTTAGTGCTGTATCTGTCAGCAGAGAAACATTTTACCCTGAAATCCTTACACAGATCTAAATACAAAAGGCTATACATAAATGAATATTATGCAAATATACCAGAGGGGCCATAGCTTGGCCTTTAACTATATTCCCACTAATAATATTAAATATTAATCATTAGAAGGAAAAAATAGATGCTTTCCTGTATGATTTGAAGGTGTAATTTACCTTTTGTTCTTTGGATCACAGACTGGGATTTCTACCATATCTAAACTCTAACATTTATGTCCTCAAACAACTTCTTGGAAAGTGACACATACAACTAATTTCAAGCCTTGCAGATTCCTTGGATCATTTCCTCAGTGGAGCCCTGAGCTAAGCCAGCTCCTAGTTCACGGGAGGACTGAAGGAGTTGAGGCTGTCCACAGGCACACAGCTGCTCTCCAGAGGGTCCTGGATCCCTGGGATCCCCCTTGCAGCTGACCCCATCCAGAGACAATCAGGTGTCCTCTACTTCTAAAAGTTATGTGGGGATCATGCCCAAAGAGATGACACAAACCCCCTGAACCCTTATATAATATTGGAGATGCCTTGGACACCAACAAAAGGCACCCATTCAGGGCTTTTTTAATAAGTAGCAGTTCCTTATCTCTTGAAATTAGTCTTGATTTGAAAACTGACAAACTCCAGGAAAAAAGGAAGTATAGTAGCCTTCTTTAGTGATCAGAAAGCAATTGATATTCTGAAGTGCTGTGTACATTCTGTGTTTTAATAAGAAAGAAGTGAACATCCTGATGAAAATATGAAGCAGTATGTATTATGTTGCCAGACATGCTGGAAATACCCTTTGGTTGGAGAGCTTACCAGGCAGTTTATTCAGCTGCTTTCCTGTCAGGAAGAAGGGAATGGTGATATTTCAAGGTGGCTGAAAAAGATTCAGAGCAGTTTCACATACCTGAGCACTCAAAATGAGATAATAGAAATTTTGGCATTAAATCTGTTAATATATTGGTTGGAATTATTTTTACTGCATTATTAGGTGTTCATTACCATTTTAAAATCAATGTTTCACTTTCATGAAGTAAACAGTGGCAATAAGATATTTCCAACTAAATACTTAATAGTAGTTTGTTTTCTTTAAAATGGAAGTTAACATTCCCCAACTAATTGGATTCACAGTTCAAAAGCAGCTATCAGAGCATTTGAGTAAAGGTGTTCTTGGTTGAGCTAAAAGTGACAATTATAATGAGGATAAAACGGCCAAAGCTAATAATTTTGGGCAGTATTAAAGACTTAGGAACACTGAACACATCTTTCTGTATACCCACACTTGTGTAGACAGCAAATAGTGTAATAATTATTAGTACTATTATTAAAATAGTACATGGTAACTTAGTACATTAAGGATAATATCTACTCAATGTGAATATAGTTTGCAGATATGCCAGGAAAGTTTATTCAGAGAGTAGAAATCTCATTAATTAAAGGTGAAGATGATAACAATCTCAAAGCTTTTCTTACTTTTAGAGAAGAAAGCAAAAATGCCATGAGAATACAGAAGTATTAATATATTCAGTAAATGAAAATTTAGAATTCTTATTAGAGAAAAGTGAGCTAATAACAGATCTGCTTGAAAATTGTCTGTGATAGTCAATATGAGAGAAACATGAAAAGCAGAGGAAATAGAGGGTTAAATGAGATTAACATATCAAATGATATGTTAATTTGCAACATGATACAGAAAAAAAAAGATGAGGACTGTCCATGAAGCTGCATTAAGCCTGCAGTAAGCTATTGATGGTCTCATGCTACACAGCTCTATCAGAGCAGTTCCTGAAGTTCTGCCTTTATTTTCGAGGTTTCCTTTAAATGAATAAAGTAAA
>VWZN01009652.1:0-43098 GCA_013396955.1 Regulus satrapa | reverse complement strand
AAAAAAAAAAAAAATTAATTCAAAAACAACTGTGGGGAAAGACTCTTAAAACAGGAGCTGCTTAAAGACCTCACTATGCTCTCTCTGGCCAGGTGGTTACTGTTACTGAGGCAGGGTCTGCAGTGCTGTGTCAGATCATGGCTCAGAAGAGTAAATCTACGCGTGATCGCTGTAAGACATGTGAATCTGTGCATGTGGCTTTTTAAGAGCTACAGACAGCTGCATGGAAAATACAACTTTGGGTTCTTGCAAAGAAAAATATTCATTCCTTTTCCAGTTCCATGTGTCTGACACTAGCTAGTAGTTTCCCCAAGCTGGAAAGCTGAATGTGGCACATGGTGTTGCAGAGGGCAAGGTGCAGCACCTCTCCCTCAAGGGAGAGTTAAGGAAGGTGTAAAACTGTGTGAGATTTAAGTGGTTGGCCCAGAGGTCTGGGATGCCTTGCTACAAACTGCTTAACCTAGTGAGACCAGCTCTCATCTGATGAGGGGCACTCTGATTTCCAAGAACTCGATGGGACTAAGGTAGAATCTGAGGCTTCCTGTCCTGGTAACCCCTCAACAACTCTCTGAGCACTGGGAAACACTATCAGTGCTTTAAGAAAGGAGAAGATTTTTTCAATTTGGCATCTGAGAAAAAAGGAAAAGTAATAAACATGAAAAGGAAAATATATGTTGGGAAGTCACCTACATGTGACTAAAACCAAATTTGAGATTTCCAAACAGTCTGAAGAGATCAGATGCAACTGTGAAAATTTTTCCATTTTGAAGTTATATTTTTGAATGCTATTGAAAATCTTGGGTGCCAACATTTAATGTCAATACCTTAATCAATCAAAAAAATTAACATCCTGCATCGTCACTATTACAATTATTGTTGGTATTGGTACAGTAAGATTATCATTCAACATGATAAACAGACATGGGAGAGTGATCCCAAAATCCAGTCTTAGGACCCAAAGTACTTTGGTATGTTACACAACTTGTGGCATTTGCCCAGCAGCAACAGCTAAGAATAAAAGGAGGGGGGGGGAGGCACTTGTAATTTGGTTTGTCTTCCAGAGAAAGATAGATCATGGTGGAGAGAACTATTTCTAGAAGTATAGTTTTGATTCATTTAATTAATTTTAAAGTAGTATGAAATAACTAACAGCATTTTTTTCTTTTTTTTTAAGTTCTAGAAGGAATGAAACAGTAAAGCATGTAAAGAAAGACTATGTGCATTATAAGACATTAGACATATTGGTTCTGAATGAGAAATATTAATGGAATGAATGAGAAATAATATGTTTTAAATTGTGCAATTGATTTTTGCATCAATTTCTAAATAAACAGCAAATTCAAGAGATGTGGATTAGTGTTACAACCGATTTATTCTGTACAACTTTTCAAAAGGATAGTCCCAAAATAATCTGTTGAAAGAAGATGTGGATTGTTTTTCTACTAGGCTGTCCCTTGGTAACCATGGAAACTGCAGACTTGCCCAGAACATAAAAGAGAACTATATTGCATTGGACACATTTTTTTGTTTAGATTCGAAGTTTTACAGCAATGAAAGTCGTATAACATTGCGCGTCCATTCTCTGTCAGGACCATGACCTCCACACTGCAGCAATACTCCTTGGAAACAAGGAACTCTGTAAATCTCTGGTGATCTGGTGCAACAACAGCTGTTATTGCTGTCAGCTCTGTGCTCCTGTGAAGCAGAAAATCATTACAGATTAATAAATCAGACTTCTAAGGAAATATTGGAAGATGATGGCCTCATCTCTCTTCCATCTTTGCAGTGAAGAGAGATGCAGCGAACATAGGGGCTGCCCCAGCAGCATCTCATCCCTGCAGAGATGCACAGCAGAAGAAGCCCTCAATCCCTCACTTCCTCTTTATGAAAATGGCATGTCTCACTCAAAAATTATTAGCTCATACAGGTGGTCCTCATCCCCAAAGTCTGGAGACAAAGAGTCACATCAGTGCCACAGGTACTGCCATCATACATGATGACTCCACTTTGCTCCAAGGTAAAGATGATAGGAACTGCATGGGAGTGAGGAACTGGCCAGCTGAAGCTTAACTAAGCTGTTACCAAAGAAGGGGAGAAAAGTTTAAAAGCAATTTTAATTCAAATTTGTCTGAGAATTACTCATTGCAGTGTTCAGTGATGAGGCAGTTGCACAAATGTTTTTTTCCCAAATGACAGCGTTGCAAGAAGGGATACTATTTTGATTGCCAATTTTGTCCAGTGTCATTTGGAAAAAATTTTTTAAAGAAGATCTATTTAAAAAATTGGGGTTAACTGTTTATACATGTTCACCATACAATTAGATTAATAGCTAATGGTTAACATTCATTCACAAACCATGAGTGCATTAAAGTTTATTGAAATTAATTGAGGGTTAAGATATGGAATAAAAAAAATAATATTTTATTTTGTTTAACTTCTATAGTTTTTGAAGACTCTCTGAAGAGAATGATGTATATTGTCTGATGACTGAATCTTACTATCTGCTGCCATGCAGGTTTTTAATCAAAGATGTGCCCTATCCATTACTGATCAAACCAAAGTATTCTGAATTGGAGCCATTTCTGTCTTTCCTTGAAGCTTCCCTACTGCTTTAGGCAACATCTGGCCAGTTGAGCTGTGCAGATAATAGGATTTTCAGCTCTGTGACCAAACAAAACAACAAAAAACAACAGCAGAACAACCCCTTCAAAGAAAGAAACAAATAAACAAACAGAAAAAAAACCAGAAGTATTTTGTGTTAGGAGTTGAAGTAAAACTCTTTAGCCTGAAGTTGTTGTCTTTAAAGAATTTCTTAGGTTGATTTCAAAATTAAAAAGAAAATAGGTAAGATTTTAGAAGTATCTATGTTTCTTTTTTTTTATACAATCTGAAAATATGAAACAAATACTGTTTGGAGCATGAGCAGTTTTGGTTATTCTTTGCATAATTCTATACAATTATTAGTTGTATAGTTAAAGCATATGTTTTGCTGATATCTGTTGAGCACTTTGCAAAATCATAATAATCTTTACACAGAGCACAGAATTCTAAAGAATTAGTTCCAAAGTGGTTTTGTTTCCTTAGTATGACCCTACACAGAAAAGTGGTTTGGTTTTTTGCTTGTTTGTTTGTTTGTTTGTTTGTTAGGTTTTTTTGGGGGTTGATTTTTGTTGTTTGTTTGTTTTCTTTCCTCATTAAATATCACATGCATTTATTTGGAAAATAATATGCTATTATTTTTAATTAGCAAAGTTACTTTGCTTGCTTTTAAATTCCAGCTTTTGGGACTAAAATGTTCCAAAATGGTGCAACCTTTTCATATAGTGTTGTGACTTCATTTTCCCTTTCAGCCATTTAAACAGCTTCTCATATTTCTCATATTTTAGGTGAAAAGATATTTCATAGCATCAATTTTGAAATAAATGTGTAGGCAGAGAAGCAATATTGGTGCAGGCAGCTTATTTATGCCTTGAAGAGTTTTGACCTAATCTTTAAAATCTTATTCCAGCAATTCTTTCTTAGCTTTAATATGAGTTTGGTTTGAATGTGAATTTGGGAAAGGGTCCAAGGAGAAGGAAGGAAAAGGTGAACTTTCTGCTATTATGGACTGTATGAATGAAAATTATTAAAATTATCTGGAAAGCTGCCAATACTGTGAGAGATATATTTATTAATCTTGCATAATTTTGAAAGAAAACAAAATAAATGCAAAATAAATAACAAGATTGTCAAAGAACAAATATATGCAATCTCGACATGTAAAATAAATTAAAACTGTATTTAAATTTCAGATATGACAGATAAATAAAATCTTTTATCATGCTGGACAAACAAAATTCTTTTGTTATTTTGGGCCTTTCAGGTAATAATAATAATAAAAAAAGTAACTGCATATTCTAAAAATCTTGCACAAAAGAGAAATATTGTGTGAAGATTGTAGAAAGTAATTAAATGCCAACTCCCTTGGCAATTAGCAATATGAAAACTCTGTAAACATGCTCTTAGGATTATGGGATTATTATAATTTACTAGCTCAATGCATTCCTTTGTCTTTATATGCAGGAAAAGCATTTGACAAGGTTGACTGGTCAGTTTTTAATCAAATAAACATTTTTAAAGTGTTTCAAGGATACAGAAGTGGAAAATGAGTTTTAAAAAGCAGTGGCCTTGACAAGTTTTCCAAAGAAATTTATTTCCAAAGAGAACCTAAAAGATTTCAGAAGTTCACCGTTTTTTGAGAGTTGTATTTCATTCCACTTCCCATATTGGCTGGTGTCTTCCAAAGCAATCACAGCAAAAGCAGAGCATTCTCTTAAGAGGTCTACAAGTGCCATTTCCATTGTAAAATCTATTCCTTTGAGGATGTATGTTATATAAGGGAATTTGAATTGTGATATGTGAGCGGAAGCCATAATAAAACTTCCCGACATATGGACTGTACTTTTCTGAGGACAGGAACACACTGGTGACAGAGCCCTAAAGAGCTGCACATCAGCAAGCCTCAGGCCAGACAGTCAGGTCTTGGCTGGGGTGAGCCGTAGGATGGGAACTTTCCAGTTCCAACCTGTGACTTATTGAATTGTTGATAGTGGGGCAAAGTGGGAAAAGTCCTGATTGGGTCATCAATCCTGTTCTCATCAGGAGTTAGGGAGCAAAGAAAGATTGAATTAAATTCTCTGCTGCTTCTCATGAGAGCGAGAGCACAGGATGTACAGCTCAGAGGGTGGAGGTGTTTATGGAAAGGGATGGTTGAGGAAATCCTCTAGAGCAGATTAAGTGAATCATGTGGGAGCAAGGACCTTCACAGGTGGCAAGCCTTTAACACTGACAGAATTGTATGAAGGGTTGGAATAGAAGACAGTATCAGGCCCATTTATTTTCACTATGGACTTTAATCCTCTTTATTTTTTGTTTTTTTTTTTTTCAAGAAAATGTATGGTAGTAAGTATTCAGTATAGTTTTATTTTAAAAGCTTCATTAAGTTCTATCATAACTGAGAATATTGGCTGAGAAAAAGAATGATTTTTCTTATTATTATGCATTTGTTGTTCACTTACTTAAATGTATGCAGCACTTGTTACAGATTTAAATCCTTTATTTTCGCTAAACTGGACGCTGAAGAAGTGCATGATTCCTCTGAGGTTTGGGATTGCTTGCATATGTCATTCTCTTTGTGAGTGAATGAGAGCATCGCATTGTGTTGCTCATAAATATGCCATTGTGATATACAGTAGACTTAAGTCTCTCAATGCAGCAACATATCCATGTATTTTCCTTAATCATAAACAGAAATTAAACTTGTTAGCTCATCTCTTAGCATAACAGGGGCATCCTCCCCTATAATTGCAGAAAAAGTTTCAAAGCGTCTCCTCTGCTTAAAAGACTTCATTAGGTTCATCAAGGTGCATTAAATTGAATAAGGGTTGTATCAAGCTATTTGTCACTCTCAGTAAGCCAGAATAGCAGGAGAAGTAGATTTACTCAGAGTGCTTTTTCCAATGTATTTACAGCCTCCACATTTCCTTGAGATAAAGCTAAGCCAATTCCTAAAGCTTTTTTTCTCTTTCGAAATGATTTACAGCAAAGTCTCCCTGCATATTTCTGTATTTTCTCTCTTGATTTCTATGTCTCCATCTCTTATTAATATTGAAAAATCTTTCCCTGGCGCATGGAACTGCTTCCCCTGAGAACATCTCTGAGGTCTTTTTTTGTGTCACTTCAGAGGACACAGGTGCTTTTTCTGGGGCATCACAATTAACCAGTTTTGTCTTGAATTTGCCTTTTATCTCTTATTTTGGCACAGAATTAAGACAATATTCTGCATTGCCAGGACAGAAGGTATACGTTTTTTCTTTATAGGAAGAGTGGTTTGGTGAATTTTTTCTAGGGCCACATCTGCACCGTGTTTCTGTGCAGTTGTCTGTGTTCAGTGAAAATCTGTGAGTGCACAGTGTAGTGGCTTAAGTACAAAACGAGGTCAAATGCCACCCTAGGCTCTGATGCCAGGGGCTGTAGGCAGACCTGGCTTGGAGTCATCTCCGCAGCGCTGGAAAGGCAGTGGAGGTGAAGCAGGAATGTTGGCTATAAAAGCCAAAGAACATAGAGAGAGTAAGTAAGTAAAGTAAGGAGAGAGAGTAGTACATCTGCTGCTGCTGCTAATCCCTTGATCTAAGGCCTTGCTATTTTTTCCTCAATATTAAATGAGGGTATTTGGTTGTTGGTCGCTTTCGAAAGACAACAACAACAAAAGGAGTATTACCTTGTAGATAATCTTGTAGTGCTTGTAACTTTGCTTTTTCCCTGTCAGAATGCTGGAGGAACTTTAGGTCAAGATAATTCTTCTTGTACATATGGATACAGAGGTAATATAAAAACCATTCCTTAAAGATTTGCTTTAGAGTAGAAACACTGATGCAATATACAGTAAAAATTAAATACTGAATATATTTATGGCAAACCAGTAACACAGCTAAGATTACTCAAAGAAATGGCTGTTACACTATTTCTCTTTCTCAGTAGAAGAGGCTGGTATTACTCTATAATTTCACTGTAAACCAAAGGAGCAGCCTTGCTGGCTGGTGGCTGAAGGTCTAGAAATTTAAGGCTCTTGGGTGATGCGTGTATTTATTTCCATATTCACAGCAGTAATACTATAATGTTCACATTTACACCAAGAAAAATGAACAGCCAAAGTTGTCCATTTTTGTGCAGCAAAAAGATGTGAAACTGAGGGTGACTGCAGTTAAATATGGAAGACCTATTAAGTGATGTGATCATAGTACAACACTGTTACACCAGTAGACCAGGAGGCTAAGAAAGAATAGAAGGATGGTTTGGCCTTGAGACAAGTCCTTCTCCAGGACTTCCTTAGAGAATTCCAAATCCAGGAACTCACATGACCAGAAAAACTCACCTATGTCCATGCTCCTAAACCTTAAGGACAAGAACACTCTTAGATGTTCAGCTGGACCAGGACTGAATTAGCTATAACACTTTCAGTCTGATCTCTCTGGAATCCGAGGAAATGCTATCTCCACCCTATAGGATTTTTTTAATAACAAGCCTACTTGGGTGTCTACCAACACAGCTATACCAGGGAATAAAGCACATTATGCTCAATAAACTGAAAACTAGCAAGAAAGTTCTTCTTCATCTCAGAACTTGAAATGTCAAGTCCAGTGAAGCTCACAAGAGCAATAGACTTCAATTTTGGGAATATTTTATGTTTTGAATCACATGAACCATAAAAAATATTTCTGAAATCTGTCTTAATTCCAAAGTATCATTCATAGGTTTTCTTCTTGTCCAGAAAAGTTCCAATAATATTGACAGAAAAGGCTGGGCAGTACAGCCTCACAATGCATGTGGGGAATAGCAGCACCACACCGTTACAAGACAAGCATTACCCATCGTCATGCATATAATCCTACTGAGACACTTTGGAAACTTGATGATGAGAAGATTGTTTCAGATGTGTTCTTCCAGCCCTCTTCTGGGAAAAAAAATGGTTAATAGAATTTCTTAATCTTATATTGGCTCAAGGTAAGGAAAAAAAAAAGATATATTTGTATACATGTGTGTATCTGATAAGAATTACACCTCTGTTAATAAGTGTTCCCACTCATTGCACGTCCAAAGTAAAGATTATATCTCTTACAGTTTAATTTATATTTAATATACTTACATATTTGCATACTAATCACAGTACCACAATACTGATTTTGTGAGCTGTGAATGTGCTACAAGATTTTTATAGAAGTGAATCATAATTAAGAACCCCAGTATAATAAAGGATCAGGCTGAATAGAGGATGCAGTATAATGTAATTCCTCTACACTGGTAGTGGATGGCTTTAGTCTACATTTCTTATCAGTTATTTGCTGGTTACACTTTTTTCTACCTAGATGTGAGCAAGAATTGTTGCTGACACAGATGGGTACATCTCCTTTCATTGATGTTCTGCTTATATGCTCCAAAAAAATATTGGCCTCAGCCTCAAGTAGAGTAGTGACTTAATTATATGAGTAGGCTGTATTATTTTACTTATAACACTTGCATATTTCTATGACTTCTTTCTCTTCCTGCTGACCTGGTTGCTTTGGTGTTCCACAAAAGAGGCTTCTAAAGGACGAAGTAGGCAGGGTGAAAGGATGACCTTGGTGTGGGGCAGGCCACCAAGAGCAGCCAGGTACAGACATGGCACAGTCCAACCCCAAACCCCAAGCTGGTGACAGTGACACGCTGAAAAGAAGCAGATGTAAACAGAAAGGCCAGAACTTTCCCATGGCCCTGGCAAACACTACTGGGCCTCTGTCACCCCAGGAGAAGGTGTTGTGGCCAGGCACAGACTTGGTTCTACCAGGTACAGCTATGTTAATTGCAAAATTGCCTGAGCATACAGGCTGAGATTGAAGGGGATGGTTTGGGTGTCTTGCATCAGTCGAGAGCAAGGAGATGGTTCTCTTTTCCTTATTTTGGCCACACCAAGAGAAGTTTGGCTACTGAGACCCACCTCAGAAACTCAGAGAAGGCTAAGGAATAGCAAAAAATGTCTAACAATAGAAAAATTACTCCTCTCTATCACAACAGAACTAATTGTTTTGCTCCCAATATTCCTCCTGGAACTGCTCACAAACCCTAACTATTAAATGGCCTGCTCTCATTTTTAAATACTGGGATTATAGCTTGAGGTAAACCACTTGGAATAATACCTCTTCTCACTATTTCTTGCTGACATTGAAAAGATAACTTTTGTCTAATAATGTGTTGACACATTTGAAGAAACCATTATTTTAAAAAAAGAAAAAAATTATAAGTTTTACATAACCTTTCTATTCTTGTAAATTTAAGAGATGGATTAAGGTACTTTCAATTCACTATTGCTTTAAAGTGGTTGATTTGATAACGCCAGATAGTATTTAAATCCTCTTCTCTATTCAGTCAATGTCAGTCCTTTAAGCAGCCCAATGGCATCCTTTGCTTTATCTGGAATAATTGTGAAGAGACTGTAAATGCAAAAAATGTCCTTGACAAAACTCTCTTTTTAAAAATTGCTTCTTAATTTATTAAGCAAAAATATTATTTCTGTTTGACCTGTCATTCTGCAATTTTCTAATAAATCACTCAATGTGATCTCATATTTTCTGATCCTCGTGATTTTGATTCAGTCATGGATTCTGCACTCTGAGCATATTATTTAAATCAGGTTAGAAAAATTCCAGACTAACCGATTGGCTTACATGAAACTTTTTCTTTTGCAATTAAACAACAGACCAGACGAGATGGCTTGGTACACTTGGTATGACTGATCACACTAGAATCTCCTACCCCAAATTATGTCACTTTCTCTTTGAACAGAGAGATTAATTAAAGGACCTTTTCAAATAGTGTCACAGGCTTTTCCCAGTAGCATGAGGGATCCAAACCAGTAGATTCTCATAACAATTGTTTTTCTCTAATATAATACCATATAAATCCATTTATAGACTAAGTTTTACTTAGAATACCTTAAAATGTACTTGGAAAACAAACATGTTTCTGGAGTTTTGCCAGGCTTTGTATCAAATCCTCCCTCAAAGTTTCCTTTGTTAGCCCATTTCACAGCAACAGTGAAGACGTCTTTCATTCAAATTAATAATTACTGTTAGTGGAAGCACAGGGGATGAAATAAAGATGATCAAAATAATAGAGAAGCTTCTACAGAGGGAACAACACTGACTAAGACTCTACCCCTTGGAAAAACTTTGACTAAAATTTTGACTAAATATTTTAACTCAAAGTTAAAATAAAATTAGGTTAATTAAAATAATGAGTGGTAAAGAGAAAAACAGAGGAAAAATATTTGCTGCATTTTTGAAGAAAGGTGAAGTAAATCAGAAGGTGATTATTGCAAAAGAGAAGTGTTTGTTCACAAAGCAATGGTAAAGCTGTGAAACTCCTCTGGTGCAAGAAAGAGTGGAACACAACTTGCAGAGGCTTACACTGAGTAAAGAAAAAGGGTGAGACAAATGCTTAGAAGAAAAAAGTTACACAGGACTATTAAATAAAAACAGCAATAAAATACGTCAAACCTTTGGCTCAGAAAACCTCTAATCCATTATCTTGGATGTGAGAGGAATATATACAGGAGGCATCACTATTTGCTTGTCCTCTTTTTTGCTCTTTCCTAGGCATTCACCATTAGTCATTGCCAGGGACAAGAAAGTGGGCTAGAGGAATACTTAGTCTTACTCAGGAGAACTTTTGTGTTACTCTTTTCCAAGTTTCACATTGCTTTAGCAAGTTTGCAATTTCTAGAATTTTCTTCTCATTTCTTAGAGGGATGATATATAGGATTTTCTTCATAAAAAGTTACAAAAGTGGCATATACTCTGTTAGAGATGGTAAATAACCCTTAGCAGTTGGTCTTGTATATAAAATCAGAGATAGCTCCTGAGTAGTTTTAGGCTTTAACATCAATAACTTGCCAATTTAATTTCCTTTTTCAGAAAAAATATTTTGTATGCCTAAGGGGTTTTCTAATGGTTTCTGTCATCATATGCTGCTTCCTTCCAGTATTAGTGACTTCTCAATATATTGTTTTGCATCAGTATTCCTGTGAACCCATTATACATTTTATCTTTTGTCCTAGTTTTCACTTTTCTTCAGGTCTGTTTATCAGCTGACTGTCAAAGCATGTTTTATGACATTCTTTAGAAGATCTCTCCTTTCTCTTCTTATGATTTATTTGAAAGCAATGTCCTCTAGTTTTTTGCAAGTGAATCTCAATTCTGGAGAAGATTGAGCTTCTTAAACAAGTGATCTCATTTCCACTGCAATGGGATCCAAGCATGCTAAAATAGTGGGGTCTTTATGACTTCGTTAACAAATTCAGAAGTTTGTATGGAATAAATATATAGTGAATAAATAAATATATGTGAATAAATTAAACATTATTATTCCTCTAATAGAAAAAATTGATCAAACTATGAAAATAAAAATGTTAAATACTTCATTTTCTATATATTTTTAATTCCCATCTTATTATAATAAAATTATTCACAACTGAAATCTTTCCATAGATATGATTTTTCCAGGGTACTGCAATAATTCAAATACTTACCTTTAATTTGGAGTGTACTTTATTGTTGCTAATAACTGACAAAAATCCCTATTAATAATTATATGTTTTCTTAAATATATTTCTTTCAAAAATATAAATTTGACAGGTGTTTCTTTTTTTTTCCCTAAAGTAATGAATGTTTATGGAAAAGTATTTCACATCCCTTAAAAATGGTGAAAAAATTAAGTAAGGATATTTTAGTTTTCCAGTGTTTTCTTCCCTTTAATACTGCTAATTGTTATTGCTAATTATAAACCATTCCTTTTAAAGGAGATACTTACATTCAGTTCATAAAAATCTGGAAAACCTTTGTATGTTTAATATGATTAGCCCTTATTAGCAAAGGATTTGGGGATTTTTGTGGGGACAAAGTACCTCCAAATTGTTCTGGGCAGTTTCTCCTTTTTCTTCTCTGCTCTCACACTGGAGGTCATGCTGGTTCTTTCTTCTTAGCCTATCTTTTCTCTTTTTAACAGATGGACACCTGTTTAAACAACTTCAAGGATGTATGAAGTCACAGTTAGTATGCAATGGCAGTGTTTGACAATCACTCAAAACCTGTAAGATTTTGGGAAGAGCAAACACCATTATTGTAGCACTGCCGTACCATCGTTAAATCAAAATTTCTACAAATTTCTCCACAGCTTTACTCTAATTTTGGTTCAAGTGTTTGACACGTCATATGACATTCATCATGCCTATCTCTCTCTGTCTAGACATGGGATGTTTAATATAAGCTGGTTGTCTCAGTCCTGTTTGCAGGAGATATCTCCTTAGTGTGATTCATCCCAACAGTGTTACACATTATCTTCAAAGACTGTGAATTTCTTCTGTCATTTCTCTGCCTTTTGAAATACAGAAAAAACTGTGGAAACTGCAGGTAAGTGACAAAGCAAGGCTTTGCCCTGCCCTGTTGTAGTGACCCTGACCAGAAGACTATCGCACATGGAGCAGTTTGAGCAGTTGCCCTGAGCACGCCCAGACCTTTCAGCTCTATGCTGGGCTGCAAATCCCTGGGCTGGGGGGGGAACTTGTCCAGTTTACCATGACAGAGCATCCTGCAGGCAGCTCCCAGCTTTTACCAGCAGCTATGGCTTTGCCTTGATCTAAATGTCAGCAAGGAGTTCTCAGGTGAACATTGTCTGACTGTAGAAACGATAGTTGTTTACAATATCCACACAAGAAGGCAATAACTGCTTCTACTGAAGCATAAAGAGCACCTGAATCCAATTAACGATTATTATTTTTTAGACTGTAGTTGGATATATACATCAAAGCCCGTAGAATTTTGGCACTATACTTTTATTCTTCCTTTTAATAAAGAGCTGTAATAAAATGTAATAAGATTAAGTCCACAGTTAAAGAGAATTGTATATGTGCTTGTGCAGATGCTAGCTTTCAGTTATCCATATATAAGTATAGCATCTGAAAATTCTTAACACATGAAAGTTTTTTTTTACTTCTCTATCTCAAGCAGTCAAATGGAATTAACCCATTATTTGAGCCAAGTAAAAACATTAGAAACTTCAGCCTACAGATACTTTGATTCGGGAGAAATTTTTTGTTTGAAATAGTGTCCCTACACTGCAAGAAGGACGTTTCCAGAAGCTCAAGGCCATCCTGTAGTTGATGGGATCAGGAAATTAATCAACAATGAAAAATTATAGCACAGATTGAATAAAGGCATTTACTCAAATTGGCCACATGGGTTTTTTCAACCACTGAAGATATACTCTTGCGTTTAAAAGCAGTGCAAAAAATACTGATATGGAGGGAAGCAGATAACCTAATTTTCTAGTAGTGAAGCCTTTCCATAGTAATTTAAGCACTGTAATTTCTAGAATAACAGAACAGGTTTGCCTGCTAGTCCCTCAGTTCAGTCTTTTTTAGTCTAGTATGAGTTAGATTTAGCAGAGTCTGTCAGAGCCAGCCATTTCATCAGAATTAAAGCTGAGGAAGATACAGATGCCCAGGTGAGTCCTGTTGAAATTATTCAACTCTTGCCAAACTGAAATGGGAGGTAATTATATTTCTAAACTCATTTTAGGCAATGCAGAATAAAATCAGATTAGGTCCCAACACTGCTGCATACTGCAGCAACAAGATCACGTTATCTACTATGTAGCTTTTTCCCAGGTGCACCCATCCTGACACTTCCAAGACGTGTGATGTCTGTGGGTATCCAGCCACCAGGACACCACAAAGGCAGTGCTTGTCCTGCACTGTATCCCTGTGCAGGCCATTAGGGGCCTCTAAGAGGCACGCTTATTTAGGCAATCATGAGGAGTTTAGAAAGCTGCCTGGAACAGGTGCTGGCCTTAGAAAGACAGATGGCTTTACTCCAGCATTTCTTTGAAGTGAGTTTTGGCTTTGAACCAAGCTCATAACACCTAAATGTGGAAACATCTGTGATAACTGCTAACGAAGCTGAGTTGCTCAGTTTTACTACAGCAAGTGAAAATGAGTATGAAATAAATACAGACCTACTAGAATGAATATGAAATGTGGGCCTTACCTACCTTGATCTATGTTAAGACTTTTTCTTACATTTAAATTTGCTTTACCTGCAATCCATCAGGAATTTTCAGGTGATGTTCTGATGTCAGAAAATAATTATTTGTCAAAAGCAAAACTCAGTAGGAGAGTGGAGTGGGCTTTGAAGCCTTCTGATGTCACACTGACATGGTTGAAAGCCCTTTCAACTTTTAAAATAAAAATTTCAATACATTTCCAAATTTTATATAATACTTTCCAGAAGAGTTGAAGGGTTTTTTTAAGTAGAGGGAAAGTGAGAAAAAAAAAATTTCAGATATATTAAGAATGACTTTTTTGTAGCTGAGCTTTATTGTTCTTTTAATATAGTTGAGTCAGGTAAAATGTCAACATTTCAATTTTTTGTTCTATTTCATTAGAGATAAAATTTTCAAAACTTCACAGGATGGAAAGCTCAACCTGATAGACCCAGGTCTAGATTGAAGAACTTTTGCATAGATTTACTTTGAACAAATTTGAACAATCAGTTCCAGGACTTCTAGTCTTGTTACTTTGGAGATAAATGTTAGAAGCATTAGAAAAACAAGGTCACTGGTGGCAGCAAGAACTTGATCAGATGCAGAAGGTATGATTTATCTGAGCAAGAAATAGTTATAAGGCATGGAGCACTTCTTTTAAAAATACCTTTGAAATAGGTCAGATAAAGGCTACCCTGAAAGTACCTCTTTCTTTTGGCTGGCTATAAAAAGTATGATTAATTTGAATTGAGACAGGTACTCTTTGGACGCAGAAATGAGAATCCCACCTAGAGAGAGTAAAAAGAATTAATATAGTATCAACTACATATAGTATAGTATCAACTACTTTGTCACTAAGTTAGGACATCTGAAGTATCTGAAATTTTATTGTCCATTCATGACAACTGTCATGAGAGACAGGATAAAAATGCAACTGTTCACTAGTACAATAGTCAGATAAGCTTGAGGAGATGGGACCAGAGATACTGGCTGATTTATGGGCAACATTTTAATAAACTGAGAAAAAAATGGTGAGGCTTGAATTTGATACAAACATAGAGTGGGTTTGGGGTTGGAATCTTGTGGTACCTGGAGAGACCCCACAAGAAAGATGAAGGGAGACTACAGAGAAAGTTTATAGTCATAGAATGAAGGTGAATGGCTTAAAATGGAAAGAATGTGCATTTAGATTAGATAATGGGAATAAATTATTTACTGTGATGTCACTCAGGCAATGGAACAGGTTGCCCAGATGAGCTGTGCTTGCTCCACCCCTAGAATATTCAAGGCCAGGTTGGATGGAGATCTGAGCAACCTGGTCTAGTGGGGATTGAAACAAAATGATCTGTAGAGTCCCTTCCAGGCCAAGCCACTCTGATGATCATATGATTCTATGATCATCTGGTTCATCCACCTGTCACAGGCAGGGGCATCTTCAACTATAAAAGGTTGCTCAAATGTCTGTGCAACCCAACCTTGAACACTTCCAAGGATGGGAAATGTACAACCAGTTTTTCAGTAGTCTGATATTAAAATAACATTTCTCCTTTCCAGTGCAAATGGGGGAATGACAGTGAGATGAGACACCACCTTTATAAGCTTTTATGGACCAGTGGTCTAATTTGGTGTTTCTCTTGAAAATACCTGGGACAAGGGACTTATTAGAAAATGGCCAGAATTAGATAGTCAGTTTGATAGTTACCACACATTTGTTTGAATTCTTTACCTTGATAAACAATAACAGCAAATTAAAAAAAAAAAAAAAAGTTTATTTTCTCTGTTTCAATTTAGGAGAGTTTATTGTGCAGTCACTTTCTTGAATCTGCAGTTAAACACCCTCAGTGCAGGTGATTTTATCCATGGACAGTACCCTACAGACTAAAGTGACAATGATTTTCCTTATAATGCAGTGCACTAAGCACAACTGGAGTGCTTGAAATATATCTGGAAATAATTTGTAGGACAACAGCATCTAATTAAGTTGGACACAGAAGCCTGGTAAGTAGGACTAACTACTCACAATTGTAGCACTGAAAGTAATTTAAATGAATAAGAAATGTAATTTAAATGACAACATCAGGATGATTAAACCAATTTATGTAACT
Source organism: Regulus satrapa (assembly GCA_013396955.1). Classification (NCBI taxonomy): domain Eukaryota; kingdom Metazoa; phylum Chordata; class Aves; order Passeriformes; family Regulidae; genus Regulus; species Regulus satrapa. Next base: position 27,382 of record VWZN01009652.1, on the reverse strand, counting down.
AAAGGAAAACAAAAACTAATTTAAAATATTGTGGACTGTGCAGAAAGTCCCTCTATAACTTCACATAAAAGTTAATTCTCAAGTCATTGTGTTTGCTGATTTGTTTTGGTTTTTTGATACAAGGCTCATTAGACCACATAAATTTCTGTGGTTAGATAAAAATTACTCTTCTTAGTGGTACTTTGATTTCCCAGCATGACATGTTTTGTAGGACTAATCCTTTCCACAGCCTGTCATATAATTAGTGTTGATGCGCATCTGCATTGACATTTTGAGAATCTGGTAGGATATAATTTCATCTGGAAGCATTTATTGGGAAAAAAACCAAGTTATACAGTGATTTCTTGCTGATATTTTTTGCTGTATTTCCCATTTGCAAAATAGTTAATGAGCCCTGAGAAGAGGCTTTTTTTTTTTTTCTTTTTTTTTCCACCCAGAGACTTTTCACAGTACTACCAAATTACATTTCATCTGTGAGGAAGCACTCTTGTCAGGGAGAGAACTGGGCGCTGCTTGGGACAGCCAGTTTCCAGAGGTAACACAATTGCACAGGTACTGTTTCCATGAGCTGGCAAGATTGACTGGGCATTCAGCAACAGACTGGTTGGGCTGGGCAGTTTGCCTAGGGCATCAGACTCCTCTGGAGCTTTCCCTGTTGGACTTGACCAGGCAAATAAGGACTAATGCTCATTGAACATATGGCTGTACTGCTTAATGTGAAGGTCCTCCCCTGATAAGAAGTAATTTTGAGCAGCTGGGTAGACTTGGACTTGGTAAGTGGCTGGTTTATTTCTTAGACAAGAAAAATGAGCAGGCACTGAGTAAATTAATTATCCCAATTAAGCTTTATTTTTAGCATAGCATTGGGTAAACACGGATATTAAGACCAAATCTTAAGTATAAACTCAAGATTATAGGAGAGGGTAAAGAAAGAAAAAGTGAAGGTGACACATGGCCACCCCATTGTTTCTTCTGACAGATGATAAGTGTGGGATCCAGGCACTGTCATCTGTCAAGAAAATTAGCTTATGAAATTAGTGTGAGAATCTCCCATCCTACCAAGGATTTCTGGTTTATTGCATGGTTTATTGTTCTTTATAACTGTGATGAAAAATCTTGGGCTCTATCAACCCCACTCTTTTCTTGTGACATTCCTAGGGGGATTAAGGAGTTGTTCTTGTCTTAAGTTATTGTGACCAAAGACACTGTGAACCTTTTAACAATGCAAATATTACATTTAACAATGCAAATATATAATTAATTTAGTCACTCACCAGACAAGGTATATTTGCTCATGACTAGATTAAATTATCAGGGTTGGGTTTTTGTGGGGTTTTTTTTTGTTTTTTGGTTTTTTGTTTTTTTTTTTCCTGGTGGAAGATATGACAGAACTTGCATTTATCTGTACAACACGTGTATCTTCCAGGGAAATAAGAGCTAAAATTCATGACAAGACTGAAATTTCAATTAATTGGATGATTGGTTCCTACAAAGAATGGAGCTAAAAGGGGAATATCAGGCCAATTACCTGGAGCTGAGGTAACAACATTACGTTATATGAAATACAGCGTTTTCAACTGATAATTTATCAGCATTGAAATAAGCAGTAATGGCAGCAGTATTTACAATGCTTGGCTGCTGAGGCTGACAAGCTAAAACAGAAGGAAATCTTGATACTAAGAAATTAAGACCACAATGACAAGAGGGAACTGCTTCAGTGTAGCATTAAGAAAAAATGGGAATAAGAAGAATTCAGAAGTGAAATTTTCCCTGGTGGTATTAGAACTTACTAAACCTGAAAAGATGTGGAGAGGTAGGATTTGTTCAAATGCAAACAAGATAGAAATGCCTAAGAGTGACAATGATTTCAATAACATCTTTAGGTGTTTTAATACTGAATATTTATTAAAGCAAAGGAGCTATGGTACCATTTTCAGCACATGGTGTGAACAGTTTGCCAGATATAAACACTTAGCATTGTTATATTATCAGTAACTGATTATCAGGAGTAAATGTTCTGATTGTAAACTGAGTCAGGAGTAAAAGTATGGTGGACACGAGAAGATGTAAAGGCTTGGTGCTGAAGTTCTTCAAAAAAACATCAATCAAAGAAGGTCAATAAGCCTCACACAAGCAGACTTGTATGAAACCACCAGCAACATTTCTTTGCTTTTCTTCTTCTACTGAAAAAGATATTCTGCAAAATGGTGTCCTCATATTTGTTGTCATGTGCCTTTTGTTAACTATTTGCAATTTTATGATTTCCCCAATGGTTTGTTTCCCCCACCCGCCCCCACCCCATGTCCATGGTTTTGTCCGAGTTGTGCCTTCCTATGCCAGTTCTCAGTCCTGTCCTGGCCCTGCCCCTTATTCCCAAACCTTCCTAAGCACTCCTCCCCTTCAGTTGTCAATCCCCCTTTATACCAACCCCTTAGTCTGGAAACTGCCCTACCAATTCCCTGCTCCTCGATGCCCCATTGGCCCATGTGCCACTTTCTCCTCCCCCTGCCTCCCTCATTGGTTTGTGTCTCAGTGGTCTCTTTTACTCCTCCTCCAGACAACCTTGGTTGGTTGGAAATTTTACCCTCTCCTTGGGTTTTTTCCCCCCTATATTTCCGTTGATGAAGCCCAGTTTCTTTGTGTTTGGGTCCTGACACTTTTTTGGTGTAAGTTATTTGGAAAACGTACTGAAGACCTTTTCCTTGTCCTTGTCTCTCCTTGTCTCTACTTTCAATGGTTTGGTATCTTGAGCTGCAGAGCTTTTCCAACCTAACTAAGCTGCACCCCAGATATCCACTTTTGGGGGCAGCCCACTCCTTGGCTCGGTGCTGAGAGCTAGCCGGGTTGGATCTGGCACTGCGTCACATATGAAAATAATCTGTGAAAGAATCATCATTTTGGAAACCTGTCACAGAGCAGGAAAAGAAATCCTAACTCATAAAAACACCTTACAGTTAACAGGAAGGAAAAAATATACTATTGAAATACTCAAATGCTCCATATTTCATATTTGTAACTCCTATCTTCTCTTTTCACAACATCTTTAGCAAAAAGTGCTTAAGATTTATTCAGATATATTGGTCAAGGTATTAGGATTTATTATTTTTATTATTAAGATTTTCAAAATATAAATATATGATATATAATATTTATCTTAATAATCAAAATCTTAATTTTATTATTAAGGTTTATATTCTTATTAAAGAGGTTTGGTTTTTTTTTTTTGAGACCTCAAGTATTTCTTGAAAGTTTAATGATAGTAGGAGGGTTTAAGGATAGTAGGAGCATCTCCTATTTGTAGTGCTCATTTATTCCAGAGATGCAAGCATCATGTATTGGGTATATAAATGCAATAATTGCCTAACCCATGTCAAGGCATTCTATATAAAAATGAAAGCATCAAGAATTCCCCCATTTTCTTTCTAATAATATTATAGAAAAAAAGAATTTAAAACATTTTTAAAGGGTTTTTAATGAAGAAATATTATTAACTACAGGACTTCAACTAGTAAGGTAGAACTTGTTTTAGAAAAATGTGTATCCTAAAGGAAGTGTTTTTATTAGACTTCAGTTAGGCTCTGGGATTCCATATCTATTCTCATTGGAAATTTTCAGATAAATACAAGATGAGCTTTTGTATCTTGGACTGTAACTTCAAAAACCCATAAAATGAAGGATTTTGCATTTCATTTCCACAAATTCCACAAGTTAGACAGCTGTTATATGAATGTTATATTTTGTTGGCTTTTTGAGTAAGTGTCTGGGGATCTGTAAACAGGGTAAAATAAACCAGCACTGAGGTAATATAAATTTGGAATCAGGACTGTTGACAGTGTAACTACTTCTAACGTGCTGCTGAGGGATGGTTTAACTAATGAGGTACAACATCAATAGCGTATTTTAAAGTATTAATATGTAATTCTCACATATTTGTTAAAACATAATATCCATTGAATATTCTCTTGCTATTTAATTAGGCACTTAGGTTATGGTAAACGGGCTATTTAATCTCTCACTTTAATCAAATAGCTATGTTATTGTAAACACTTGCCATCAACATTAAAATAGTATCATTACCATCTTGTAAATACCAAGTTAGGTGCCTCATAAAAGCACAAATGGATAAGGTTACAGTCCTGTGCTTCTGTAAATTTTCCACCTCTATCTTTTGTGACTTAAAACCAAATGCACAATGCGCAGTTCTGTCTGGAGCAGGAGGCACTTGCCCAGTGCTCTATGTTAGGAAAGTCAGTGTCCTCTGAAAGTAATGAGTCACTGCCTGGCCAGCAATGTATTTTCTGTTATTTTCCCCCTGCTATCAGTAGTTCTCAACTTTGCATTTAGGATCAAAACTTTGAGTAGAATTTTTAAAAATAAAAGTGCACATTTCACACCATTTTTCCCTGAGCTGCTTTTTGTCCTTCATCCAGCTAGAATTTGTTCTTTGAAAATACTTCCTCTCCCTAAAACCAGTAGAAGGAAAACCCTATCTAAACCTTTATGAAATTATAATATGATTAATAAGTTATCTGATATAGTTAAAAGACTACAGTAGTTAATTTCATTGCATGATTTGTTCTTCCTCCCTTTGCTAGAATTCCTAGTGATAGCCATAAAAATTCCACAAACAAATGCCTTGGCTGACAGGCATTTCTGAGACAGACTTGAAGAGAAAGGTGGCATTGAGACACTTTCTTATTTTAGGATGTGATAAGGTCTGGGAATGTATTGCCTAGGAACTACCTGGAAGATTAATTTGAATTGAAAAATTTATCTTGGTTGGATCTGTGCTCATATTGCATTTGTTTTCTTTAATGAACAAATTTATACCTTGTGCCCAGCTAAAAAGCTTTTATTTTTATATATGACCAGCAGACAATGACTTACAAGACCCAGAAATGATTGATCTGAGATTTTGTGACTTATATTAGAAAACATAATATAATTGTATCCAATGTATTTTTTAGGGGAGTTATTTGCAGAAAACTAGACAATTTACAGAATAGATGATTTTATATCAATTATTCACCTGATGTTGTCTTTAAGAACATGAAAGCAAGCCCAGGCTTTTGCATTGTTTGTACATCATGTTCCCTCTGTAAGGTCAAGCACTGACAGAGCTTGGGTGAAGCTTTCAGAACAAGTACTATGATCAATATGAGAACTAAGGATACCTCAATCCCCACAGATTTCTTTTGAGGTTGGTTGACTTTGATGTCTAAGCAGGCAAGATCTATGAATTAAGCTTTTCACTTCTTGAACAGTGTTAATAATGGCTCATGCCACGTGGATCCTCGGATGTCTAATCAAGGTTAAACCTCCAATTCCATCAGCGCAGGTCCTTAACAGGCTGCCTCAGGTGGGTTTTTTTGTTTGTTTGTTTGTTTGGGTTTTTTGTTTGTTTTGTTTTGTTTTCTTTTTGTTTTTAAACTTGGCACTAGTAAGAAGCAGATTGCATTAAAAACCAGAAAACTTCCACTAGTTTAGATGCCACTGACCTCTGGTTTTGGGGGAAATAAGTTATTTGGGAAGCACGCAGTCAAGCAGAGGGAGAATAGGATCAAGCAAGTTTCTCCTAAAGAACAAGGAAAGAACTACAGTGCTTATGAAGTGGTGCTGAAGCTGATGCCCTCCCTTCTCAATCTGAGTTAAATCTAAGGCTTCTTGCTGTTACAAGGAAGCAAAACATCCCTGCACATCTCGTGATAGACAGACTGAAGCCGTGACCTCTGACGGTTTTTTCTACCTATGTAAGAGGAGCTGCTACAGATTTCTCATTCAAAGCAGAGGGATCTTTGCCCATGATTAACCTGTGTGGTTTCCTGCAAAGAGACACTGGTATCAATAAAGACTTAATCTATTTCGTACCAGATGACTGACCCCTTCTCAGCAGAATGTAGGTAAGACACTAACAGAAATATATGAAAACATATTTACAAGAATGTCCCAAAGTCAAAACGTATTTACAAAGGTAGAGGCATCCTTGTGGAATCACACACAGTGAACAAACACAGAATCAGTGCTAATACAGCTTATGAAAACTCAGGTTATTGCTAGCAGGTGACGAGACTATCCTTATCAGGCATGAGCAGGAGCTAAGAAGCTGCTCCCATTTATGACAGCCCTTATCAATATACTGAAGAGATCAAGCTCTTCTATCCTGATTTTTGCTGAGAAACTTTTGAACTGCTCACTTAAAATCATGGTGTCTTTTCAACTTCAGACAGGTGAAGTCTTTGTAAAAATACATCAACATACCAATCATAAAAATAAACTTCTTTTGTGCTGCAGAATTTAAATTGAAAGATTGAAATAAGTTGGTCTTTTGTTTGGTTTTTTTTTGTTTGTTTGTTTGTTTGTTTTGCTTTGCTTTGTATAGGTTTGTTTTTTTTTTTTTAATCATCTGGCCAGTTTGTCATTTCTCTTACTTTCCAAACCTGACCAACCTTCACAGGGAGCAAAAGGTGCTACTGGAGTGGTTTATGTTTGTGGCTTGCAGAATCAGATCATGAGCTTCTAGTGTGATGCAAAGTAAGCCAGAGACGACAAGAGTCTTTCCAGCAGCTTCAGGAAACACCAGGTCAAGCTTTAAATTCTTGCAGCCAAGGATGATGGTGCTATATTCAGATCTGATACTTCAGTTGCAAAAGATCGTAACTTCTTTTTGAGATCTATAGAAATTAGGCTTTCTGCCTAATGTAAATCCAGTCTTGGTGTGGGTTACATTTGCAGCTGTTCAAGTGCAAACAGATGCTGTAATAGATGCTAATTTAAGAAATTTGCCACTGTTCTTTGTGTTCTGAGAGGGTAAAGGCAACAGGGACATTGATTTGTACCAACGATCCCAGGAGTCAAATAAACACAAGACAGTCTCTGAGTTCTTCCTGCTAATCAGAAAATTAGATACCATAAGCATTCAAATCTCTCATAACACCGAGTAATTTTTCAGTATTTATCAAATGAGACAGTGTAAAACAAATTAACTAGCTAAATGGAAAAGAAAAGTACCTGCAAGTTAGTTTTCTTTTGTTTTGCAAAAAAAGTTTCCCTGACTTCATAGCAAAGGGAAAAGGACAGTACACTGACTCATGATTCTGCTTTAGTCAGCAGCATCTAAAAGAAGAAAGCAGTTTGGCTAAAAATTTGAGCTTGTTATATTTATACAGCAGCATGTGGAGCAGTGTATTTTATTTGACATTCCATTGCAGATGTTGCAGTTTGTCTTTTTGAAGCCTATGCATAGGTATAAAAATAATATTTGACTTTATTTGCAGGTTGCACTGAGTAAAATCCACCAGAGCTCTGTTTCTCCTGTTTTAAAGTATAATAATTCATCTGCACATTTTGAACAAAGAAAAGCTTTATAAGGCACCTGCCAGTTTTCATGGAATCACACACTATCATTTTAAATAGCATATTGCTCCTGGGCACAAGCAGCAATGATCATAAATTACATAGAGGTTAGAAGAAATGGTACTGTCATCGGTGAGATAAGTATGATCCACATTTTTAGGAGTATATGCTCTTCCTGCTCAGACTGAAGCATTCAAGCCTTTTAAAAATGTTTCCCGTTATAAAGAAAAGAAAGGTACTTTAAGTACATTTCTTTTTTTCCTCACAGGAAAAATAAAAGCAGAAGACATTTTTATGAGTGTTTCAGTGTGTTTACATCATAAACACCTTTCTGTATCACATACATTTATAAATCTTGGGTTTTAAGGTTGCACAGGACCCCAGCAAACATAAAACATCTTTTAAGCCTCCCAGATGAAAAATCTTGCAAAATAAGCCTATGGGGAGATGGTAGCCAAATGTTCACATCCTAAAAATTTGCAACATCATGTAAAAGAACCTGCCTAAGGAGTATTTAGGAATACTCAGCTGAGTATCTCAGTGCTTTAGTAGAATGAATGAAATGCCATATGTTCATAAGGAAAAATAGGTTATTTCAAAATCTGTAGTGGTACCAATAACCTAGCTGTAGATAAGAGTTATATGGATTTAAAGAATACTGTCCTCTATACTCTTGTCTCTTCCTTTTCTACCTGAGCAACAGTGTGTGAAAGCAAACTGAGAAGTATATTTTTGGTGTATTGAGCATGACAAGTGAATATATATATTGCCAAATTAAAGGGATTTTTGTTGTGTATATATAATGTGTAATAGATATAATGTTTAAATATATATTTTTAATTCTAAAAAAATGTAACAAATGCCAAAGAGTAAACCAGTGGAAGCACCTCTCAAAACTAAAATCCTCTTCACTAATTAGATATTTTATTTCTTAATACTTCCTTGTAAAGATGGTTAGAAAACTTCCATATAAATATCTTTTAGTGCAAGGAAATAATCCCTAATTCTTGTTGGTAGCATAAGAATTTGTTAGCTACACCCAGAGCCATCTGCCATACTTAGCAGACCTTTAAAATAAGAAGTAGAGGAGATGAGTTGTTCCACCTGGAAGACTCAGAAATTCATTATACAATTTTTCGTAACAACAGCCTCTTAAGTCAAATAGTTGTATCCTTCAGGTCTTGATAGCAAGCAGAGGCAGTGCATGCATTTTTATAGAAGTAGTACAGAATATTATTCAGTTCACTGGACTTATTTGAACTTTGTATTGAAATAACTGAGACCTGATTCTGATGTAAATGATACCATTTACTTGAGTAGCGTAAATGGTTACTCATCATTCTCAACAAAGTAGCTTAGAGAAGAAATATACCTCATTGAGATTCCACATTTTAGTTTCTTTTCTTTGTTAACTTTATTTTTAAAATGTAGAAGGTAGAAACCAAAAGCTTCTTTTGAGTACTTTAATTTGACCAAAGGCCAAAACAGTTGCTTCTTTATGCCAATTTTTTTTCAGGTGCAATGAATAGATACATTTGGTGAGCTAAAGCACTATTATTTGGCTCACAACATTGACCCACAGTGTCTCTGTTAGCTGAAAAGCAGAAGGAACCTGTGTCATTCAGGAGTCTTAAGAAAATGGTGTTACTCGGAAATGGCTTAAGTCTTGATTCCCTACAGAGCTGCTAAATTTTTTACTGTTTTTCAGGTCTTTATGTTGAGTATAGTTGCCTAGGGTTAAAGCAAGAGTGAAACATTTCTACTCTGTTCATGGATGGCTGGACAGCTCACAAAAAATTGTAAGATAATGGGAAACAAATGAAAGGGAAACTTCCTCGACATAAAGCATGTTCAGCTTTGTTACCTGAGAGACATTTCTGTAAAAGGAAACATAAGAGAAGTGTAGAAAGGTTTCTTATTGGAATAGCCAAAGGAAATTCACATCAGCTACCTCTGCTTAAATGAATCTGCCATAGACGATCACAGCCACTAGCCCTTAGGTCCAAAAACTATAGCCTGAAACTAAAACCAAGGGTCATCTGTCATCTTTAAAAAAGGTGAAGCTGTTTCAGAATATTCTTTATGCAATCTCTGCACATGCCCTCAGTGACATGAAATGACTGAAATTATAGGAACAGTCAACCCAGGAACTGTCAGAGCAGAGTGTAGTAAAAAAAGCCTCACAGGACCAAAGCAAGGAGAAATGAGCCTTCCTACACATGGCTGCTAGTGACATTTGTCTGTGAGTGCAGAGCACTACTGTGCAATTCCTACAGCTCTGCCTTGGGCGATGATTACTAGAAAGAAATTGAACAAGTTCCAAGTGTTGGATTCTGCTCCTAGGGCAGAGTAACACCAGGCACAAGCATATACTTCTAGAGGAGTGGCTGGAAAGCAGCCCTGCACAGTGGAATCTGGGGGTGCTGGTGGGAGTCAGTGTGAGTCAGAAACAAGCCCTGGTAACCCAGAGGCCAAACCCTATCTAGGGATGCATCACCCTCTGGGCAGAAGAGGGAGGGCTCCATTGTACTCAGTGTTGGTGCAGTGTCACCTCACAAAACTGTGTGCATTTCAGGGCCCTGCAGTTGAAGAAGGCCTCTGAATGCATGCAGGGGAGGGCAACAAAGCTGGTGGAATTGGCTGGAAGGAATGTCCTGTGACTTTGAGCTTGTCTTACTTGAAGTAAAGGGGTGAACTTGTTGTTTAGCTTCCTGAGGAGAGGGAGTGGAGAGGGAAGTGCTGAGCTCTCCTCTTGGGGCTCTGTGGCAGAACATGTGGGAGTGATTTAAACCTGCACCAGATTAGGTACAACCTGGACATTAGGAAGTAACTCTTTACTTGAGAAGATGGTCAGATGCTGGGAGAGTCCTAGAAAGGTGGTGGATGCTCCATGACTGTCAATGTTTAAAAGGCATTTGGACAATGCACTTAACAACATGCTTTAACTTTTGGTAAGCCTTGAAGTGGTCTAAAAAAATCTCTGCAGGTTCCTTCCAAGTGAAATTATTCTATTCTATTCTATTCTATTCTATTCTATTCTATTCTATTCTATTCTATTCTATTCTATTCTATTCTATTCTATTCTATTCTGTTCCGTTCCGTTCCGTTCCACTCTACTCCACTCCACTCCACTCCACGCCACTCTATCTTTAAAATTACCTATTAAGGTTGCCCAAGTTTTGAATACTATTTTTCATGCCTAAAATACTATTTGTATATGCAGTCAATTCCTTTTTGAGAAAGGGGAAAATTATTTTAGCTAGTTTAATTTGCACAATTTCCACAGAGTGGCTACACCTTCTGTGTTATTGGCTGTTCCCTTCATCTGACCCTGACTTTGCTAATGTCAGCTGCATCCTGGAGAAAAGTTGCACATGTATAGGTTTTACTTTGCCACTACTGCTCTTGCAAGAATAGCCTAATTGAGTGAGTAACTATGTTTAGGAAAACCAAAATATTTCTAAAAGCTATTCAAAATTGGTTGTAATTTGAGTACTATGGGTGAGATTTCATGGTTAAAAGCAGTCATCAAGAACAGGAATTCCAGCACTGAGAAGGAACATAGTCTCTTAGACACATTTCTTTGCTTTTTACAGCATTTACAATTAGTCTAATCTTGGCCAATGGGTAAAATAGCCCCCCTCCCTTCCAAGCACTCATTTTCCCTTCTGTTGTTTTCAGAACTGGGGGTTGCTGAGGCCAGTGGGGAGTGCTGTGACCTTCCAGAAAAGCATTTTCTTCTTGTCCTGAAAAGGCATTGGCAACTTCCCCAGGAGTGATTTCAGCTCTCAGCGAGCAGCAGTGGCGATCCAGGTGACCCAGAATGAGGGACAGGAGACTGTGTGGGGTCCCACAGGGAAATTTATTGTCTAGTTGCAAAAGCATCTAGGGACAGCAAAATTCTCCTGGGGAAGGGTTGAGGGAGCAGGATTTATATGGGGAAGGCAGGGGATGGAGCAAAAGGGGAGGGCCAATGTGACACAAAGGATTTACATTGTTTCAAAAATCATACTGAGAAGAAAGTGTTTTCCACCCTAACCACGGAGGCACTTGCTAGAGGGGAACTCCATCATGGGAGTACTGCTGGTTTTTCCTCACCTGGCCTACTGGCCTCCACATGAAACCACTCTTCCTCAGTGGAGCAGTGTGAGCTTTGTATCCATGACTGCCTTTGCCTTCTCTTGCCCCTTATCCTCTCCACTGGGAGGTATCACAGCTTCTTTTCTCAGTACTGCTGAATCTATGATTCAGTCTTCTCTTGTTTATGAAAGTTGTCAGGATCTTGGTGGGAGATGGTAGGACAGTGGTCCCTGAGGTCACACCTAGGACAACTATCCTGTACTATCACTTTATTTTAGCAAATTTTCAGTCACCAAGGCTCTGAAAGTCTAAAGTTTTTTAAACTGTCTTAATTTTCATGCTACACATTCCATTAACTGGCTTAGGGATCATTTGTTTCACAATATCTGACAATCACAATAGTGATTATCTGTTTAATTGTATAATAGCGCAGACGGGACAATGAGGGGGTGATTTTGTTAGGTGCGTTGAAGCTTGTCAAAAAAAGACTTCCTATATTAGTCTTGTTAGCTCAAATTTTCAAAACCTTGAGCCTGTCCTTCCATCACACCCTAAAGCCATGAGGTGAAAAAAAATTCAGGCTCTTTTTGAATATTTTGTGATTCTGAATTTTGATTTTTAATCAAAGACAGTTTAAAGTTTCTGTCAGCATGCCTTCTGAGGAGCAAATGCAGTTCTTGACAGACCACAGGGTAGTGAGTGAAGAGTTACATGGATTTCTGCTTACATTAAGTTCTTTATTGGTAGTTTTGTCCAATGTCCATTAAAGCACAGTAAGATTCCCTTTTCTGCTGATTCCTGGGTCTCACTTGGATCCTAAGCTGTTCATAGAATGGTAAAAATTGGAAAGGGCCTTTGAAATTCATCTTGTCCTGTCATATTGAATATGTTAAGCAGGACAGGACCCAGTAATGAGCCCTGGAGTGCGAAGCTAGTTACTGACCCCCAACCAAACTTTGTGCCACAGGTCATCCGCCTCTTTGTCTGCCTCTCTATGAGGATCCTACAGTAGGCAGTGCTCATTATCTGGTCTGTAGCCTTTAATGGCTTGTTCTCAGTAAACTCTGAAGTTGTGGTAGACAATGTCTGCTGCTCTCATCCCATTTACGAATTCATGTCAGAAGTTTATCAGGTTGTTTGGGCACAATTTCCCCTCTGTTCATGCCAGTCTGTAGCTGCCTGTTAATGCATTGTCTTAGCTGTGCTGAAGCTGACTGGAGTGAGATACTAAAGTACTGCTGCAATCCCATGCAGTACATTCTCATTCTGGTCAGGGACCAATCTGAAGTTTGTACAGGTCCCTTTGGCCTCTGACTATCCAGTTTAAATCCCTGAGAAGTGACACCAGAAGTAAGGCAGCCAGTGATACCTTCTATTGCATCTTAACTTCTACTAAATGTGGAGTTTGGATATGGACTGATGAACACAGACCTGGAAAATCAGAAATCTGGCTAACACAGCTCCTTTGTATGCAGTATTTGACGCTAATCCAAAAGGGCCACAATGTCTTGGAAATGAACCTTGTTCTATATCCAATAACTGAAGAGGCATAATAGTGAATTACAATGAAAAATTTTCAACTGATGCATTTGTAATTTCTTTATTCACACAAGATTTTTGAGTATCTGTATTTTCTACATGCTTACATTGGAAAATAAAATTCATCTGAAACAGGTGGAGAGAGAAAGAAATAGCTATTTTTTCCCATGCTACCTTTTGTGTTTTGAATATTTCACCCTGTAGTCCTAGTGACCAGAGAAGAGGAGAGAGATGAGGTGGTAAGAAAGCCTCTCATTTACACACCTGGTTTTGGGAATCAGGAAAAACACATTTACTATGTTTTGAGAGCAGATGTATATGTGGTGTAATTAATATATGGCTAACAGCACAAGTAGGACAAAGGGGTTTTTTGTTCTCAAAAAGAAAACAAAGCCATAAACAAAAATATTTTCAATGAGGAAATAAAATGATGTATGATTTCATGCATTCTAAGGAAAGTTTGAGGATCAGCATATTATAACATGAGAAAGCAAATATTTCTTGGCAAAATCAGGATGGAAAATTATGCCTCCAGTGCAAAGTTCCACAATCCTCAGGAAGATAAACTTCTTGTACTCTTACAGTCTGCAGCAGCATTCCCACCTGAGAGATACATGTACTGATAAAGAACAACCATGAAAAAGATGCTAAAGAATGCAGTGTCATGCCACCCAGACTCTTAACGCTTCACAGTGTTTGAGACAAGGCTCACAGAAAGGAAAGAAATGAAACAAATCCATCTCAAACAATGCCTTTTATTTTCAATAAATCAAAAAATTAGAATATGTGAAGTGTAGCTGTTTGTTGTGAGAAGGAAATTAATTCAATAACTCATACATGGTACTAGAGACAGCTGAAAACATCTCTGGAAAAGCCCAGTGGTTGCCTCACTGCTCTGGCTCTGCCTGAGTTGAAAGTGAGTTGCAGTTTTGCTGCACCAACCAGCAACATTCCTTGGAGTTGCAATTTTCACAAAGAAATTTGATTGTGGTTTTTTTTGGGTTTTTTTGGTTTTTTTTTTTTTGTTTTTTTTTTTTTTTTTTTTTTTTTTTTTTTTTTTTTTTTTTTTTTTTTTTTTTTTTTTTTTTTTTTTTTTTTTTTTTTTTTTTTTTGTTTTTTTGTTTTTATTTTTTTATTTTGCTTCCACAGGAGTATTTTGGGGAGTGTTCCAGGTCAAACTGAAGAGACAGATGGTCATTGCTGGCACGGTGGGTAGTCAGACCCTTGCAGACCTTCAAAGCACTCATTTTAATGGAGGTTCCACCTGTAGTCAAATCTATGAGAGCCATTTTTATTTACCAAATGTTGAATGATTGGGGCACTGTCCTGAAAAATTATTTCACTTCTGTAATATTTTCATCAAAGAAAGCAAATAAGCTCTTCAAAATCATAGCTTTAATGACAGTTGTGCAATTCATACATTTTAAATAAAACCCTTAATTGTCTGGCTGTGAACTAGAAAGAGAGTCGGTGCAGTGAATGGTTTAAATGCAGCAATTAGAGTATTTCTTATTCTTTGCCAATCTAAAATTAATGAAAAACCTTTCTTGCTGTGACCTTGACAAATGGTGGTGCAACCTTTCTCAATTCTCAGAGGGTGCTGAATTCTACCCTGTGAGAAAGTGATGTAAAGGAATTGCAGCTGAACATTTATAATTAGTAAACTGAAACCCTGTGACAGGGAAGAAAGCTGAAAGACACTGATTGGATTTAACATATATTAGATACCATCCCCAAGGAATGGAATTGAAGGTTAGCTCTGGGTATTTTAATTTTTGCATACCTGATGATTTTTGGGCATCAGTGAAACCTGCATAATTGAATTGTGCGCTGAATGGATGTAAACTTGCTAGAATTCACCCAGAGTAAAGTCTGATCTTGTGAGATACTGGATATGTTCAATTCCTACTGCTCTGAGCAAGTGCTCAACTCCTCAGGGAATGGGACAGAGAGTGCAGCTTCCCAAAGGTCTGTCATTTTCCCTAGAGATATTTCACCTATTGCTGACATTGCTTAGGGGTTTTGACAGCACAGTTAAGTCAGCTTTAAACCCTTTTACGCTTCCTAGGTTGTATGAATCTGTAGCCTTCACATTCAAATCTAATTTGCCTGAGTATCATTTCCATGTCGGTATAAAATAGTGCTGGATTACAAAAAGTGATTTGTTGATTTGACACCATGAATACTCCTGGGAGATGCAAAAATGCCTAGAATGTTCTTTTATTTTCCTGATAGGTCACAGCTGTGATGCAGAATGATTCAATCTATGTTCTGTTTTATCAGCTCTATTTTTATTCCTTACAAGAGGCAAAGAATCTTTGTGTGGCAGATAAACAAGAGAAACCAGTACAAACATGTACCTTCCTCTTAATATTTTTTGTGTTGCTAAATCCTATTTTCAATCATTGGACTGTTTAAATTTTCTAGGGTGTCTTACAAGTGATGGTACAATTTCTGTTATTATTTCCTAATTTCTTGGATATCTCAGAAAATTCTCAGTCCCTTTTGAGAAGCTGAACATCTTTTGGTTTTTTTTAGTAATTCATATCCTAACAATACTCCTTATTATGATTTCCACCTCCTTGACTTCTTTCTGATAAGCAAACCAAGTGCAAATAAAAGTCCAGAGAACTTATACCCAAATTCCCTGTCCTTTGCATGGAGCTTATAAAAATTTTCAGTGTAATTAATGAGACTCTGCAAGGTTAGTGAAGCAGGTCTTGCTGACATTAATTTTTATTATATGTTAACTATTTTGCAAGTTCCTTTGATTTTAAAAGAAAAATAGGCACGTTTTCCTTGTAATGGCAACTGGCCATGTTGGTCCTTAGTTCTGTCACTAAAAAATCAGTCCTCTGACAGCAAATGATTATGTTGATGTGGGAAGGAAAAGATATTTTTTTAAAAATTAAGTGGTTTTTTTTAATGTTATCAGTGAAAAGTCACTGATAACACAGTGACTTTTCTTATGTTATCCTTTATTTTCCCTAGCTTTCAATTGGCTAATTGATTTTATATGTATATTTCAAGGTAGAAGTGATTTCAAGCTTTTAATTATCTTAGCAATACTTTGCTGTGAGTTGAAATGCCAGAAATATCTTGTGCTCTAACTTTGTTTACTTCCATCTTTTTTACCTCTCATAACTCCTTCCATATTCCATCTGCTTTTCCTTAGCTTTGTTTATGTCTGATTTTTTGATTGATGTTACTGTAACACTGGTTTATGGAATAATTGCAAGTACTTGGTTTTAAAATTAGCTGTACATGGAAAATAATATGAAACATAATTGCACCTTAGAAGTGGAAACATAATTAAAATAATCACTCTGCAGTATGATTTTTTTTTTACCTGTGTGGAATGAATTTTCCTACTGAGTGTCTTAAATACTAATTGAGAAATGTTAGGGAAATATCAGTACAATGAGTAAAATGAGTAGAGACTAAATTATAAATAGTAACTGCAGTTCTAGATTTTGTTAAGACTGATGGAACTACCTTCTTCATGAAGACATCTTTCAAATTACTTTTTTTACATAGGTATTTCCCTTTTAATATTGCATACAAACCCAATTAAGTGCCAGTGTTTATCACAACATTTTTATCAAAGGGACAGTTGGCCACATATTCACAGACTAGAAATCCCCAGCTGAAAGAAACCTCTTTGAACTGAAGTCAAAAGTGGCCAGGAGGCACTAATGTTATAACTGGTGCTGGTACCTTTGCCAAGCCTCAAATCAAGCCTCAAGGCCAACTTTTGCTGGTACCTCAAGCCAGCTTTGCATCCCAGCTAAGATTCTTTAACTTTTCTCTATTTTTGATGTGGATAGATCAGTTCTATCATGTAGTACCAGGTACTGATTTACACCTGTTTTTCAATAATTGTATAGTCAGTAATAAATTCCACCAGTATTTCTGCTCAGACTTAGTCCAAAATCCAATGAAAATCACCCCAGACCATTTACAAGGGCTCTACCAGGCCTTGAAGAAATCTAAATGTTTGAAAATTCTGCATTGTTTATTGATAATTCCTATGAATGTTAACATTCTGAAGGCAAAAAATAAAAGAGGCCTTAAATTCCTAAATTGAGACAGGGATTTTATTTCAAATCAGTCCAGATTTGTACAAAAATGTCTTCAAAAATTCAGCGTTTAGCACATGTAAACTTAAAATAGTACTGGCATCAGGTCTTTGTACTCAATTACAGCTTCCTGAGGAGGGGGTACGGAGAGAGAAGTTCTGAGCTCTTCTCCCTGGTATCTAGTGACAGGATGGTCAAACACTGGAACAGGCTTCCTAAAGAGGTGTTGGATTTCCCAACCCTAAAAATGTTTAAGAAACATTTGGACAATGCACTTAGCAACATGCTTTAATTTTTCTTCAGCCCTGGAGTGATCAGACAGTTGAACTGGATGATTGCAGTAGGGCTATTCTATTCTATTCTATTCTATTCTATTCTATTCTATTCTATTCTATTCTATTCTATTCTTCATTTCATTTCATTTCCAATTACTCTGGTGAAAACCTACAAAAGTTCTGCTGGAGAGGATTGTTTTCTTTGTCTTCATGTGTATTACAGGAAGGTATCAGGAGTTGGAGCCAACTTTCCCCATCTGCTTTCTCCTCCTTAGGGGTGGGGTGCTGTGTCCAAGAAGGGACTGGCTAAAATGCATTGCTCCTTATTTTACCTAAAAGCCTAGGGAAATTATCAGACATTATTCTAAAGCTCAGTAGTTTTAAGCCCCATGGAATGATAAGTAATACCACTTATTCTTTTTATGGCAAAATGAGTTTTTCCACTTCATTTCTCCACTGAAACTATTTACATAATGTCTGTGTTCTTTTATGACTTGTACAAAAAAAACAGTGCTGTACTAAATTTGCATGGGCTTAGGGAGAAGGCTGAAATAGGAAAGAGTAATAAATGCATATGCCAATCATTTATCTTATTTTTAACCATCTCATACATTATAAACTTCATAGAAATTTCAAAGTAGTAATTTCTAACAACTGAAGAATGCTTATTTCCTCATGAACTTTCAATATACTTCCATTTAACATTTAGTGGCCCAATTTTCTTTGTATAGGTCAAGAGGATTTTTTTCACATCTTGTCACAGGGAAAAGGGTACTTGAGTGGAAAAGGTGCACTCTCTATTATCACCACAGAATTTCAAGTACCTGAGCATATTCATAAGAAGCTGGAGGACTTTAGCAGAGATGAGAGATATTAGAACAAAACCTGCATGTTCTTACTATAATAAGAATTGATTATAGTCAAACTGATAAAAAGGGCAAGAATCACATGCCAAGCATGTCTGAGTTCTAGTTCAGGTCTGCATATCCTACTTTATAATATTTGGTAGTCGTTTAGAGAATTAACTGATTATAAGAAAAATTATTTTACAAGAGTCCCAGTGACGCTAATGTATTCCAGCACCAGGCAGACATTACCATGCGATGTCACAAATTATCACACTCAATCTGGCATTGCAAAACCATGGAGGGCTCCTTTCTTGAGTACTGGAGTGCTGGGCAGAAATCTAGGGAGGAAGACTGTGGTAGTGCACACATGTCAAATGGTCCTGGAATATTCTGTAAACCCTCCCTGAAAATGTGATGTGCCTTTCCCTTCCCCGCCCCTCCTTGGCCTGGATTGGTTGTTGTTCTGTGTCCCCCCGCCCCTCTCCCGAGGTTTGAAATTCCCGGGACTTTCTTCCCTGGTGTTCCTTTCCCTCCCGGATTCCAGCCTGGAATAAACATCTACTTATCCCGGAGGGAAGGTGATCCCTTTGGTCTTTTATCTAGGTGCATGAAGGCTTTCCCTTCTTCCCTCCATAGCTAGCCGGACTGTTTGGGGGGAACAAGGCGAATTACTTCAGAAGACAGAAAACTGAGTCAAAAGGTAAATGAGCAAGATATCTAAAATGAATATTGTAAAAGGTTAAGTTCCTTTCCTGAATTTTGGATCCTTTAAGTAGTTTCGGAAGTAAGCACAATAGTCTGTTTCAAACTCTGAGTAAAACTCAAGTGTTTTGCTGTCTGCCTAATAATTTTAATGTATTTAGTATATCAAATAAATGATTTTATAAAAATTCATGTCTTACAGCCCATAGAGACACTTTTTTATTCTCAAGTTTTGTCTAAGTTTGCCTTGAAAAATTAAATTTCTCATTAGTTTTCCAAACGATAGGTGACATTTAGGAATTAGAAATTACAGTTTTATTGCTTATGTTATTGCAATGCAATGTTCATTTGGAGAGAAACACAGTGTCCTATTTAAGCAGACTGCATTTAAATTGTCCATTTTGTTTTATTTTGAAAAGTATTTTCATGATGATAAATGGATAAAGAATAATGATTTACAAGGAAACATTCTTTTTATCCTTGAGTTAGACAAATGAAGGCCAAAGTTGGAACCAATGGTCTGGGAAGATGCCATTTCTACAGCAAAAGGAAACACTGTTGCTGAAGGATGTCTCCTTAGGTAACAAATCGCCGCTTGAGAAGGGATGAAGAACAACATGACTAAAAGGACTCAAATTCTAACTCAAATAGAGGTTTTTTTCTGCAGCAGGATTATTACTGTTGCCACAACATTTCAATTTGATTGCTGAAGCCTTCACACATACCACTAACATTTTAATTTTCCATGACTTATCTTTATTTCTTTGTGTCAATTGAAGTAAGAAAGAAAACACTTAAAAATCTTCAGACATGATAGTGCTCAAGGGACCCTACAGATAAATAGAGTCAACAATTAATGCATTCAGCTGGAATTCAGCAAGAAATACCTACAGAAGTACAATTCCCTTCCTCATTGTGGTAGATGCACATCTACCCACATGCACAGCTTTTTCTGACAACCCTAAGAGGTAGATCTTCCACTATAATCACATCACCTGATTTGAGCTCCCTAGAAGGGAGCACTACTCACCAAACCTGGATGAGACCAGACCAAGAAACTTTCTTTGAAAAGGCGATTTTTAAATTTTTTTTTTTGAGAAAAAACACTGGGAAATGTCATTTTTTTGTATTTCATTATCTAGATTATAATAAAAATGTCCTGTACCCTTCTACTGCTAATAAAAATATAAATCTTTCACCATGACTAAAGGGAAACAGTAGATGATAGTGTAATAAAACTAGACTCCATACTGAAGGGAATCTGCTATTTGACTTTCTCAAGGATTAATTTTTGGACAAATTTTTTATTATCCTTGACATAAAACCAAGCAAGTAGTGTATGCATAAAATTGGAGGATCATAAACACAGAAGGAAGACTGAGATACCAAGTGAATAAAGGTATGGACTCCTGCTCTGATTGTAGGAATACCAGAAGAGGGATCAAAGAATAAATAGTTTTAAGGACAAGTATCTGAGTATAAGCAATAAAATTAACAATTAGGTCTTTATTAGAAGTGACCGAGGAGGCCAAATACTAAAAGGTATACTATTTGCAAATCACCATCCGGAGAGTAAAGGTAATCTGTGAAAGGCTCAATGCTGTTGGTGAGACTACACCTGGACTCCTAGGTAAATTTCAGCTCTTTCCCAAAAGCTGAATTCACATTTGAATTAGTACAGAAAAGATACACTGTGATAAAAGGTGGAGTGAAAAACTTTAGGAAGCAGAGAGAGAGTGTGGATTAAGCAGCATGGCAAACTGGAATATGGTCTTTAAATACACTGGGAAATATACACAGTAAAGGTGTCCCCTAAAATTAAAGAGCAGAGCTGGTGTAAAAACCATAAATATGGTAATATTTATAATATATGGTAATATATATAATATATGGTGATATCATAAATATGGTTAGAGTGGAAATTATTTGAGATCTCTAGTCAGGAGACTTTCAAGTTATCATTTGAGGAGCTTGGAAGAGGCTATTTAGAGAGATGCCTGGGTGCTATTCTGTTCTGAGGCCCCCAGCATAGAAAGGACATGGACCTGTTGGATTGAGCCCAGAGGATCAAAGGGCTGGAGCACCTTTCTTGTGGAGACAGTCTGAGATAGGTGAAGCTATTCAATCTGGAGAGAAGGCTTCAAGGTGTCCTTAGGTCAACTTTCCAGTACCTGAAGGGGTCTACAAAAGAGCTGAAGAGTTTTGTATGAGCATGGAGTGAAAGGACAAGGGGGAATGTCTTTAAACTGAAGGAAGGCATGTTTAGATATTGCAAGAGATCTTTCGGGTGCGGACAGTCTGGACATGGCAGAGACCTCTCTATAGTTGAGTCAGATGTTAGTAGTTTATGTTAGGGCGTGGGTGATAGAGCCCTGCTAAAAGCCGATAGACGCAGCTCAGAGCAGGCCCAANTGTCCTTAGGTCAACTTTCCAGTACCTGAAGGGGTCTACAAAAGAGCTGAAGAGTTTTGTATGAGCATGGAGTGAAAGGACAAGGGGGAATGTCTTTAAACTGAAGGAAGGCATGTTTAGATATTGCAAGAGATCTTTCGGGTGCAGACAGTCTGGACATGGCAGAGACCTCTCTATAGTTGAGTCAGATGTTAGTAGTTTATTTTAGGGCGTGGGTGATAGAGCCCTGCTAAAAGCCGATAGACGCAGCTCAGAGCAGGCCCAAAGGGAGCAATAGAAAAAGGGGTAGAACATGGAGACATGAGTTCAGGACTTAAGATAGCTAAGAGACAGACTAACAGAGCAGGAGTAAGAGAGCTGGAGAATAAGAGCAAAGAGAGCAAATTAAGAGAAAGAGTTAAGAGAGTTAGTTAAGAGCTAAGAGAGTAAGAGAGCAAGTTATCTTTTACAATTACTTATATAACCTTCTATACCTTGATTATTCTGTTCCTTCACCAACCAATCTTTGTAACTATACTAATGCAGTACATTTGCATGCAGCCCATAGGAATTGCCACATCTCCATGCATTATGTTATCTAAATGTACTTTGGACCCTTCCTTTTGAGGCTAAGGGGGAAGGGTCCCAGCCTGGTTTTATTAGGGGGAAGAATGTGCTTTGGCTTGCCAGACCAGTTTCTTTGGATTTTTCAAACAGCGCTTTCATTTGTATTTCTTCCTTAGCCTCTCTGGCTAAGCAGTCATACCTATAATTCCTCTCTGATTCTACTTTTCCAAGAGATATTAGGAAGAAATCCTTGATTCTGAGGGCAGTGAGTCACTGGAACAGGTTTTCCAGAGAAGCTGTGGATGCCCCAACCATGGAAGTGTTCAAGACCAGGTTGGAACTCCGAGCAACATGGCTTAATGGAAGATGTCCATGCCCATGGCAAAGAGGTTGGAGCTAGATGATCTTAAAGGTCCTTTCCAACTTTTCCCTTTCTATGGTTCTATGATTTTATGATAACTGGGATTATACTACAAGATCCTTTTGGGTCCTACCCACCATATCAGTGTACAGTTTTGTTTCTAAAGGGACAGGTCTTTAAAATCATAAATCAAGCCTTCCTCAATGTTGAGAGAGGCCCTGGTGGATTTATATTTTAAAGAGAAGGGGAAAAAAATGTAAACCTGTTCCTGAAAGGGGTTCAACTTCTGGGTTTTCAGATGTTAGCCTTTTTGTGCTATTGATATTCTTTAAGGAGAGATGATAGAAAATAATACAGATGTTGTACATCAGACTACTCCAGAGTTATCTGTCTAAAAATAACAGAAATATCATGAAAAGAACAGTGGATATTTGTATTTATTATGGCTTTCTATGTTATTTCCTTTGGTTACATATCTGTCTAATAATGATAGCTAACCCTTTAAAGCAATTTTAGCTTGTTTTAATTTAGATTTTTATATGGACACTTATCTGAATTGTCCAAGGTACTTGGATATGTATTACTGGACTGGAAAATTAATGTAAACATAATTTAATAAGATTTCAGATGCTTTCTGTTTCCAGAAAAAAACATATTCCATGTAGAAAGTTTATCTGGGATCAAGGGTGACCAGAGATAGCCAAAGAGTGGTGACAAAAGTGAACCAGGGACTGCTATTCCTTGCGAGCTTTGTAAAGGTTGAAATTCTCATTGTATATTTAACATACTTCTTAGTCACAATGGGTTTTATAATGGAGGTACATTAATCTTTTTTAAAGAATTTTTTTAAATCCTCATCACTCATTCCATCAGCTAACAGAATGACAAGGCTGTTTAACAAGGATGGTACTTCTCTCTTAGCACCTTTAACCAACAGGCAAACCAAAGTCAGGCAATTACCTCTTTCCAAAGGGATGCTGCCCAAGAAAGAGAGGTCAGGACAACTGTCATCACTCAGATGGAAATGAAGCTTCAGATACCTACTTATTCAGACACCTACTTCATGAAGAGAGAGGAATCACTTTAAAAGTGAGGATTACTCTCCACTGTGGACAGATGAATTCCCATGCTGTGGATGACACTTCACCCAAGAGGACAAGGGCAGAAGGTTTCCAGCTTTGAACTTTTGTTGCCCAGCTGTGTGATGAGCTGTGTTTCATGTGCTCAGGCTTGAAAGGTACAGCTGGTCACATGTTAGGAATTGAGGAGTGATTGCTTTAAGCTAAGTACAATAAAGAGGTTTTATTGTATTGCACTCTTTCACATTCGCAAAGCACTTGATGCAATGGAAAAAGTCCTTCAGAATTTAAATTAGAATGAACAGATTTAGTGTTCAGACTAATTTTAATGACTATGACTCTCCAATTCTTTAATAGAGTTCCATAATATTGCTTCCATATAAAGGTAAAGAAATTAAATACAAGAGAGTTCCAGACTTTCAAAAACTTTTTTAAAGCCTGTGTCACAAGGCTGGTGTCCTGCTAATGTGGTCATGGATTAAAATTTTGTTAAGTACTTCACAAAGTGTTTGCTTAACCTGTGATTTTATTAGCCTTGACAATGTTGTATTCTTAATTAATGCACCTCTTCCAACCTGCTAGTCTTCTCTATTTACAGTAAAAGATTGAATTCACTAAAGCTACCAAGGAGTTGCAGATGAATGGAATTCAGCTCCGAAGTTTAAATAAATAGAAAAGGGGATTCCAAAGGGAAAATAAACATTCATTTAGAGGATTTAATAATTGTCTATATATTAGTTGATCAGTAATTAAGTGATTTATCTTATTAAATACAGATTCCCACTAAGTAACAGGAAATATGGATGGAGGAAGAGTGTAAAAAGGTTTTATAAATAGCTGTAGGAAGAAGATTGAAGCAAAAAGGGAGCAGTTAAGACACAGGACTGACTAACTCATTTGAGAAACTAAACCATAAAAGAGCTGGTTCTGGGGGAGGGATGCTATGTTGCTTGTACTCTCAGAAGTTGTTGTGGCACATGCTAAAACAAAAAAAAAGGACTATGCACTAGCTTAGAGAGGACCTGATAAGGCATTGTATTATTTTTTACATTTATTAGCATTGATTTCAGTTTTGAGATGAAGCGCAAACCTTCTGTTTTTCTGCAGAAGCCTTCATTTATTGTTCTCTACAACTTCATCCACTTTATATATAGAAAGAATGAGCATGGAGTAAACCATCCTCAAGGAATAGCAAAATATTTTTTGGTGCTTCATTGCCCTGAAAATTTTGGGGGTTCATAGAGGCTAGAATGCACTGTTTCTCTCAAGTTAAAATAATCAGTTTAGGAGCTGCTGATCCCTGAGGTTTGGTCAGTGCCATAGGTTCCTCCACATCACAAGCACATCAATGCCTTATATAGGGACAAGCAGCTTGTGGCTTCAGGTACTGTAAACAGGATATCAGCTTTTTCCTGCTCTATCAACACAGTAAGAAGATGCATTAGCTGAACACACTCTTCTAAACTTGTGGTTTCATTTCCAAAGCACTGCAGACCTCGGTGGCTCCTTTGTGGTATCCATTAGGTGAAACTGTACTAGAAATTTTGCTCGGCACCTAAGATGGAAGAGGCTATAAAATTCCTCCTCGTAGCAATGTGTAAGTTTGGCAGAACATTATGTTGAGTTGATGTTATACTGAATCTTCCTATACTAAGATCTATGTCTCTTTTTGATTAAATATTTGTCATTTTAATTATGGAATATGAACAGATGTATTTAACTTTCATGGTTAATGATCTCTTTGTTTCTGCTTTTAATCCCTGCCTATTACACTAATGGACTCAAATTAGTAGTGTTCAAGAGGCCATTAAGTGCTTTTATAGGACATGGAATGCTAATGGAAATCTGGTATGAAAATTCAAGCATTTTGCTCTTTCACTAACATATTTGTAGTTTTCATTTCTGAAAAAAAACAGATTTCTTCTGTTTTAGAAGAGTTCATAGACTAAAGGATGCCTTTTAAATATTGTCACACAGCTTATTCTGACATATATGTAATTATTGATTTATGAAGTGTTCTCCTTTGTATGCTTTCTGGAACAGGATACTAACCCTAGAGTGGAAATTTAAAACTCTGTGCCTCTTGTCTGAAGAAACCAAATAGTTCCCTCAGACCTGGGCAATAGGATTACTGCTATCATAAATAATCATTGCAGGCTAAAGCAATCATAACTAGGAAAAGTAAAGTGAGGCAATAAATATAATAAGCCTTGCTCTGAGCTTCCAACAGGTAATCAAATTGTAAAATATTCTAATGAAATACAAGATGGTGAAGAATCACATCTCTTGACTAGTAAGTAAATGTCCATTCCCCCTCCCCTTGATTTTATGTCAGCCTGTCTACTACACGGAAAGATGATCCATATCTCTTTATTACTGGCCAGTTGTCTAGGGTGATTCTATATATGTATTTAGCAGCAGATGGTCTCATAATAATTACTAGAGCTGCCAGGCCATTTATGCATCACTCATTCCCTAAGCCACTGACAAAAAAACAAAAAAAAAAAATTTAAAAAAAATTAAATTTTACCTTGTATGTGTTACTCAGAAGATGTACAAAGGGAATTGGAAAATTAAAGGAAAAAAAGAGATAAAAATAGAACCCAAATTAATTACAGCAAACAGACACTGCCAAAATGTAAGAAGGAATGAAGAAGGGCACCCTTTTTGGGCAGGTGAAAATTTATGAAATGTCTGGTCTGATTCATGAAATAGGAGGTAGGTTCTTTCTGGTTATGTATCATATGTGCTACATTTACCCAGATTTCATGCATACTAAAGTCCATAAGTGATAAGAGAGGAAGTGTTGGATTCGGCCCAGTACAACAAAAACATATGGAATGGTTTCTATAGGAAAGCAGTCAGTCCACTGCAGCTTGGAAGTCTATAAAATCTTTTATGCTATGGAAAAGGTGAATAGGTAATATCTATTCATCACAACAGAGGAACTCAATGAACCACAGTGATTTAAGGCCAAAACCAGAAGTGTTTTCACAGAACATATTGCTAACTTACAGAGATTGTTGTCAAAGAACGGTGGCCAGTCCAAAATTTAAATACATTCACAAAGAGAGCAGACAAATTTATGGAGAATGTTTTTGTAAGTGGCTGTGAAACACAACTAGGTAGAGAAAATAACTCTCTGCAGTACTCTCTAGAGCTCTGATTGACAAAAGCTACAAAGGATTCTAATGGCAAGATTTGTCCTCTACAGACCTGTTAAAAATTTCTCTAAGCTAGACATTGTCATTCCTGATTTCCTCATAGAGATTATAGGTTGAAGCAAAAGGCTGCCTTGTTTTCGGGAGCTGGAGAGCAGACCTAGAGCATAGCATAGAATGATGATTCAAAATGGTTCTTAAAATGAAGCAGTAAAAAAAGGAAAAAGATTGAAAGAATAGATTAAAAAGGAAGAAATTGTGAAATTGTTATTTCACACTGAAGCTACTTACAGACAAAAGATTAGTGGAATGACCTTGAAGATGTCCAAAGAGACATGAATCAGTATTTCTGAACCCCATAAGGAGAGCAGAGAGAAGCAAGGAAGAAGAAAGATGTAGTTAGAAGCTTGTATGAACCAAGGAGGAACCCTATAGCAGTAGAAGGACCTAAGAAGAGGTCTAATGCCCTACAAAGGTTTAGACATGGCCTGGCTGAGCCCAACTAGACTTTCTGCATCAGGGATGAGAGCCTGAAGGAATTTCTTGGAGGAGGAGGGCTGAGGCCAGAAAAATTATGCAAGAGTTAGCCATGATTCATCCCATCAAACACCTGCTCCAGGTTCAGGGGCTGGAGGGAAGGCAACAGACACCTCCCTTTCCACCAGGGAAAAGAATCTTCTGACTCCAAAACAAGGAGTGGGTGGCACTGTGGGCACAGAGGAAAGCTCACCAAGGTTGAGAACATTGTCCCTAGTGGAATGACCCTCATCAAGCACTTAGAGTGTGCACTGAGAAGAGGCACTGAATGCCGCTTCCTCAAACTTAGTGTATTTCTCTTGTCAGGCAGCTATGGAAGCAACCCACCCTAAGGAGTACCTGGGCTATGTGAGACAATGAGAGGACAGGAGGCCACCAAGTGTGGCTAAATGAAGTAACTCCCCTTTGTC
>VWZN01009651.1:30330-45502 GCA_013396955.1 Regulus satrapa | reverse complement strand
TTTTTCTCTGCTAAGCTCAGTAAATGACATGTCCTTAGCATGTGAAAAATGGATTTTTTTCAGTCTTCACTTCAACTGTGGTGAACAAATCTATGCTGAAATTAGAAAGTGATCTAATCTTAATATTAAAGAAAATTATGCTAAAACATTTCCAAGCTTATTACAACTAGAAAATGAATTTTTAAAATCTAGAATTATAATGTTATGACTTTTGGAACACATAACTTTAGCCCATGAAGACAAAGGACCAAATTAAAAAAAATCATAAAGTAAAGGGGGAGGGGGGAAACAAACAGCAAAAAACCTCCTACAAAAACAATCCAAATAACCCTGCAGCTTTCTATTGCTAATTTATTGGTGAAATGAGACACTCATGAAATAAATCAATCCCCTCTGACAGCTGTCAAACTTCTACCCATGTTTTGCTGTTAAAGATACTACTTTTAGGAGACTTTCTGGTTACCTTCTCCTAGAAGGCCTTTTAAATATAGCTTCAGGCAATCTTTCATTGTACAGAATACATAAGAGAGTGACTAAGAAGGATGCATGTGGTAGGACTTGCTACCTGGAAGAGAGAGATTTCTTAGATTACAGTTGCTGCTAATTTCTGCTTCAAAGAAAGTCTAATTAAGAAAAAACAAAAAAAACCAAAAAACAAACAAAAAAAACCCAAAACAAAACACAAACAAAAAACCCAAACAAACAACAATAGTAAAAAAACACCTAAAAACAAACCAAACAAAACTCAACTACCAACCCCAACCTAATTATATAAAGAAGCCTGTGAAAAGTCTATGCCAGTTATCAACTAAGGATAATCAAAGATTAGTGCTGCCAGGGGTTTGCATTTTCTCCTCCTTTCTCCCACTTTGGCATCAAAGCCTGTTGTTTCTTTACTAATTTACCCGGGAAAATGATTGTCAGCCACTGCTTCACTATAAAGAGAACTACGTTTAGCACTGTCAGGAAAAACACGAAGTGCTTGTAAACTGTTAATAAGCCCCTTCCCTCTCCCCTGCAAGGAGACTCCTTGGACATTCAAGCAGTGGCAAAATACTCATTCAGAAACCAAATTAATTTGGCAGCAGAGGTTTACCCTGACATAAGAACCCTGACAAAGAATGCTGGAGAACTAGAGTTTGTGAGTACCTCACATCAGATAGTGACTTGTACAACTTGAACCAAGGTCTGGGGGGGAGGTGGTTTTTAGGCTTTCTTCAGTTAGGAATAACTTTCTGGCAGTATTGACCAATGAGCATTTATTTTTTTCCTTTTTTTCTCTAAACCCATCTGGTAGCAGTGCATATATTTCAGTTCCCTCAGTAATTCTGCTAAGGACTTGTGTACACTGCCCTCAGGATCATGGATTAGGAGTGAGATTCATTTCAAGTGCTCATATTAATGATTTTTTGCACTGGAACAGCTGCTGCCACCCATGGAAACCCTATGGATTTTTTTCCTGATTTTTTATATAAAGCCTCCTGCCTTCTTTTGGGAAAAGAAAAAAAAAAAAGACACAAATGGCATGGTGACCACTGATATTGTAAGACCTACCTAGTACTTGTGACTGTCTAAATCCCTAAGTATGGATTCTGACTCACTAAATAAACCCCTACAGTGCTTCCCTACAAGGCTCAGTGGAGAGGGACAGGGTAATGTGCCCACTAAACTCAGGGAATAAGGTTAAGAAGCTGAGTATCCCAACAGCAAGGAGACCAGAGGGTGGCCTTTGTTTTAGATAAACAGATACAACATATGAATGGATTATCTAGTGTTAAAAATGTCTTCTTCCTGAATCAGCCAGGCCAGCAAGGGAGCTGTAAATACTTTTTGTCTAACACAAGATAAGAAAACTGGATACCTACCTATCAGAGCAGCAGGTTTGAACTGGCTTCACCCGCATATTCCTTCCTGGAGAGTGAGGATAGCAAAAGTTGCACCTTTCACACGTGCAATATCTGAAAGAAGCTGATGAGGGTTTATTTGGCTCTTGCAGTAGTAAAGGTGGATAATTTTTGGAGGCTGAAGTGTTTCAGTAAACCAGATCCTTGAATTAACAGAAGGATTATTGATTGAATCCTTCTTATGCTGAGTGTTTTGTCACCTGGAATTATTAAGTGCCTCTGAAACTTCTAAGAATTATGGAGAGAGGTTTTTGCTGTCTTGGAAGTACCTGTAAACACCTTGTTTATCCCCTGGTTCCATACAGTGGCAGTTCTACAGTCTGTTGTGATCAAGGAAGGCAGCATTCCAGTCACTCAGCGAGACATTCCTTTAACTTAAGCATAAAAAGTGCAATATAGAGGTTATTTATTTAGATGACACAATATGTAAATTTGGTTGAGGGGACTCAGTTTGTGCTGCTACTTGAAAATGTAGCAAACCTCTCTCCTAAGAGTGACCATGAGGTTTCTTGGCCATGCTGCCCTTCTGTATATAATCATCTTGAAAGCTCTATTGAAAAACAAAATTCTTCTGAAAAGAACAAAAGAGAAGAGACAGGAAACCAGTTTTTTGGTGTTTTTTTTTTTTTTTTTTTTGGTTTTTTTTTGTTTTTTTTTTTTTTTTTTTTTTTTTTTTTTTTTTTTTTTTAAGAAGGATCATTCCAAAGAAATAGTTCTTTCTGTCCTTAATCTATCAAATGGCTCAGTTGAGAAAGGGATAACAAAGATGCTGAGCTAAGCATGTTGTTCTTGAACAGGTGTATAGGAAACAAGGACAGTAAGCTTTGTCTTTTTAATATAGTAGTCCTGAGGAATAGAATACTTTGAATACTTTGAACCATTAAGAAGAAAATTTAGCAGTTAAACACCTGGGTATCAGTTATTAGATATTGGAGCACTTACAAGTGGTTATCCAGATGTATTCAATAATGAATCCATTTCCAAAGAAGGATATTTGAACCTATATTGGATACTGTGCTCTCAGATTATTTGATTGACTGGTCTGACCTAATTCCTAACACATGAGAAATGATCTATTGATTTCTATTCCAATACTTATTTTCTTGAGTAGCTTGCAACACAGTCCAGGAGTGGCACATATAAATGTATGTAGTGATTTAGGCATTGTGTTGCAAATCTTTGCAGACATTTGTAAGGACGGACATTCATGTAATAGACTAAGCTAGACAGGTGTTGCTTTGACCAATTAGAACCTGTGATTTTCTACAGCTGCTGCAGACATTTCATTCACCTCTCTTCCCCTTATTATATTTACTTGATAGTTAAGGAAGGATTTGTCCTTGGAATATTGGATAGTGATGTATTTTTATCTCAAAAGAAGTCCTTTAATGAGAGTAAGCTTTTAACAGAAAATCATTACTGAAACAATTTTAGAGCCTTTTGCTGTCCGTTGGAACTGAAATCGATATGCCAGGACATAGATACTGAAATTAAGTGCAAACTTGATTTGAGTATCATATTAGTTTCCAAACTAACACTTCAGAGCTATTTAACTAATAAACTGTTTTTAACTAAATGTTTTTCATTGATATTTTGATAATGTGTTTTCCATGTATTTTCATTACATTTATATTTGCTTTCAGTCAGAAAATTTGTATTTTGCAAACATATAGCAAGATTAAACTAAAATGCTGCCTGCAGAAAAAAAAAAACCAAAAAACAAACAAAAACAAAACAAAACAAACAAAAAACCCTCAAGGGCTTTTTCTTATATCTACTATGGGCAACAATTAAAGCAGCATAAAATAAGCACATCATAAGAACTAAACATGTCATATGGGCTACTGTGATGACTCAAAAGTCTAATTCGCCTACATATTCTAAGTATTAGGTGTTGCGGGATTTCAGCCCTTTCAGAGCTGGGCACCCTTGGGATACTCCCCCACACGGAGTCCTGTTTATCTCAGTTCTGTGTCAGGAAGAAGACTCACAAAGCTCATTAGGCTTCCATTTCTTGTGTTTATTAGTATATTACCAAAAGGCCTGGCAGGCCTTCCCTGCCTTTCTGCTCAGGTTCAAACCACCACTGAATGGCTCAAAATGGCCCTGAAAATGTGCAGTTCTTTATACACAATTTTACCCAATTAACAATAGAAATCTACATTATTTTTATATCTTATCCAATTAGTTTTCCATGTCCACCTGCGTAACTAAAACTGCGACTAACTTATAACCAGTCACCTCTTGTGCTGCCAAAAACTGCGGAATTATGATTAAGAGAAGGAAAAAGAAGTACAAAGAACCACACCTTTTTCCCTCCATCTTTATTCCAGTTACATAATCTATATTTTTCACCCCAGTGACACACTACACTACCTTCCATTAACTATCTCACTCTTTTATAAATCCTGGTCTACACAGGGATATTTGGAAGCCTTTCCATAAATGAGAGACAAATGCTTTTCTGGAGTTTAGAACTAACAGAGAAATGCCTCTGTTTCTGGACTCCTACATTAGGCAGATATTTTACAAAGAATTTAGTTCTAAGCTTTTATGTGAAATCTTAAAGGTGACCTAGTCCTCTATTTGTCACATCTTTGCACTATGTAGTTGCCAAGAGAAATTTTTCATTTCTCTTTTAAATAGATACAGATCTACTTGTTCTGTGTTTTTAGCATGTAGTCCTCTTACATTATTAAAAAGTGATTAGTGATATTAAGCATGACTATAAACCAGAATGAACAAATTCCAAGACTTCATCTGCTCAATTAAATCATGTCCTATTTTTTCCTTCTCATCCCTTAAGACAACTTGAAATGGTTCCAGTGTGAATGACCTCAAACAAAGCGATTCTGTTCAAAAGTCAGGAAGGTGAGGTTGAGGCAGACAAAGCTAACGGATTGACATTCCATCAAAATGAGACTCAGGAGGGAAAATAATTTCATGTATGCATGAGGTTTGTTTTTTTTTTCTTTTTCAGGAAAAAAAAAATTAAAAAATCTTAGACTTCAATGTGTTGTTTCAGAAATACCACTGCTATATATTTTAAGTGATTATTTTCTTTTTTCCCCAAAATGTTATTATTGTGAGATCTGTAATTTAAGAAAGTTACAAAAGATATTATTTGCTTTGCCTAGATTGTCTTTTGCATCAATGCTAATAATTTCATCATATATTAGGTGAAAATTGCATTTTTAATACATTATTTATTTTTTGATAACTGAACAAAAAGTAGTTCTCAATTTTCTGAAAGAAATAATGGAAATATTGGCCAATAGTATTTGTAATTAATATTTTACCTGAAAAGAGACAAAATGATAATCCTTTCTTAAAATTACTTTTTAAATTATAATTTATAAAATAAATTTTACTTTTAAGGGGAAAAAAAAATAAGTGCAGAAAATATTTAAATTTAATATTTGCAAATTCTTAGACTCTATGCCTGTCACAATGCTGGTTTTTGGTGGGTTTTGTTGTTGTTTTCAGATAAAAATCTTGGGAGAAAAAAGTTAGTTATATTAGACTAATATAATTAGTTTTAAAATGAGCTAAAATCTTGAAAATAATGATGAAAAAAATTTTAAAATCCTAAATTTTATTTCAGTATAGCTTTCTTACACTTGTGTTTGTTAATTCTGTGTTTGGAGTTTAAAATAATGATATTTGACCTGGCTGATACTTAAAAGTTAGGCTACATCTCATATGGCTGGTGCTTGCATTTCATAAATGCTTATTCCAGGACACAGTTTAGTGCCTTGGCTGTTATTTTATTGTAAATAACTTCAGTCAATTATCCACGGAATAACTCAAGTTAATGTAGGAACAAGCATTTAAGTTCATGAATAATCTTGTTCTTCAAGTGAGTACATGTTTAATATTTCAGAACACTGTTACAACATTTCTTACAAGCAATTCAAGCCAGGCTATGAAATCAACTCCTGATAAGCACTTCATGCTAGAGAACTAATTTTAGAGGATGTCCTCTCTTGCAAAACACTCTGTGCATCTTTCCCAGCGTTTACTTTGCACCCAGCTGCTAATGGCAGCATTACAATGGATGTTTGAGCTGCCCTTTCTCTGCTCCATTGCCACTGTGAACGGACCAGACTGGCTTCTAAATTCTCGGAGATAATGAGGTTATAATTGCTCTACAATTATGTTTTCAAGGACGACTCAGACCTCCTTGCAGTTACCCATCTAACCTGCCTAGAGGCTGACATAAGTGCCCCTGGGGCACCGCAGAGTGCCTGCTGCCTAAGCCCGCCCGGAGAGCTCCCCGAGAGGCAGCAGCTCACTGCTGCGGAGCTTCTCTTGTCTTTCCAGCCCTCTCTTTTCAGATGGAGGAAATGTCACTTGCTGCTGGCAGAAGCAGGAAATTTCACCTCTAATGTTTATGGTTTTTGCATGTGGATTGAACTTCTGTCGCTCTTCCAGTTGAAAAGTTGCCTTTCACTCGTGCTTGCTAAGCAGAACATCACATGTGATGATGGTTCTCAGCATAAAACTGGTGCTGCTGATTTGTTTCTTTAGGTTTATTTCTGTTAGATTAAAGATATGGTTTTCTTGATCTGCTTAAGTTATTCTATAGCTTCCGCCTAACTCCCTGTCCCAGAGCTCATCTGATCAGCTGTGCATCACAGCTGGAGGTATTTAAAATGCCCACCTGAAAGGACTTGGAAAACTTGTGTAACTCTGTGATTATGTGCAGGGGTACATGGCTGTCATTTAAACCTCTTGGGCAAACAAAATAGAGATGGAGAACTCTAAAATGCAGTTCAGTTCTATTTTTAGTTGATAAATTGTATCTTAATTATAATAGTGTGTGCCTTAAGAAAAAACATACAGAATTTAACCTGTGTATTTTAGAAGCTGATTTTTTTTTTTTTTTCCCTGAGTTGGCGATGATCAGGAAACTAAAACACTTAATGTAGAAATCAGTTAATCACTGTTCACACTGAGCAAAATTTAGGTAGCACACAATAATAACACAATTTAGATAACTGAATGTGGAAGAACCTGGGTTTGGTAATAACACCAAGACAAGCATCAAGCTGATTGGAATTTTTTTTTTTTTTTTCCCCTTAAGAAAGGTAAATCTTGGTGAATTTATGACATCAAGTTTCTAGTTTAATGCTGTAAGTTTGCTTGGACATGATGTGCCTTGGTCTCAGGCACATTTTAATTATTATTTGATGAGTCTAAGTCTTCAGAAACTTAGCTGATTTAATGATAAGGATTGTCCAGTTTGTTTTGGCATTGTCACATGCAAGCCACCAAAATAACCCTTCACTTTGTTTAGGTAGAGTTGTTTTCAGTAAGCATGACCTTTTTTTAATGATTTTTTTTTTATTACAAATCTTATTTGCCACAAGCACAACTTCTTTTTTGTTATACATTTACATCTATTGTCTTTCATTAAATAAATAGAATTATAATTAATCTTATTACAAAAAAAAAAAAAAAAAAAAAAAAAAAAAAAAGAGAAAAAATTTGAGAAAGCATCTGCATTTTATATTAAAGCCAATAGCAATTAATTGTGAAAGGTACTAGCCTAGATTTAGGTCCACTGTGTACAGATTGAGATACCACTGATTTGAATTCGTTTTTGTTTTGATAGCTTGCAGTAAATTCTGACAGAGTTTCTAATGTGTATTCCCCCAGAAGGATACTCAGAGTGAGTAATAATGTCCCACTTTTTCTGGACATGCTGTATACTTAAATGCATGATTCTTAAATAGCCTGTAAAATGAGATATATTTATTAATGTCTAAGTAATCATAGAAAGAAATACTATATTGCATCAAATTCAAAATATAACATCAATATTTCTACTGAGCTGATGATTTTCTTTTTCTTCCCAGAAATAGCAAGTTGTTCCTTCAAATAACTTTCCTTCCTGTAAATAATGCTAGCAATATCAGCTATTTTAAAAGCTAAAACTCTGACTTGAGCTTCTTCCAGAGCTCTGCTGCCTTTTCCAAATATTATAGAAATCTCTCTTTAATTTTTCTTGTTTTATCTTCTTTTTTTTTTTTTTACACAAAACTAAGTTAAGCCCCCTTTTCCACTTTAGTAAGTATTTTTCCTCCTAGCATAAATACTCTGTACCTTTTCCACTTGTGAATCAGAATTTATTATTATTACTGTTCCTTTTTTACTTTAGGCCAAGCATAAGGTGCTCAGAATTGTCATGCAAGTACACTGGGGTGGGTGGGTACAGGGAAGTGCACAATTTGCAGACAAACTCATGAGTCAAATTATTATGGTCATGAAATTGCAAATGGGGAAGGGGACATTATGCCCTGTCTTTAAACAGATAAATACCTCTATTTATTACCCTGATGTTGAGATGCTTGATCCAGTGATCTGTTTTCTCTTTTATTGCTGCTGGGCTGGTGGAATGAGGGATTTGAAATCTGTGTGATGCTGCCCATCCAGCAGATTCTCTCTGTGATGATGTTCATGCAGCCAATTTCTCTGTCAGGTGTCTGTCAGGTTTTTAGTCTGCTGCATTGTAGATCTCAAGCTGGGTGTTGATGGATATTGCTTTCATTGAAATTAAAAGATTGGAGGATAAAAAGCCCCTATATATTGATTTTTCCTTTTCAAACACTTTTGTATTACCAAAGTAACTTTCAGATTTTAATTTCAAAGGTCTGGTGTATTAAAATTACATAAAATTATGAATTGAAATAGAATGCTTTCCCTTATTGAGTCAATAACATTTTATTGATCAAAACTATATTTTTTTCTGAGAATATTTATTTAATATTATGCTGAAATTCAGTGTTCTCTCTGTACTTTTTTTAGAATTAACCATGAAAAAGAGATGGCAGCTCTCACTGACTCCTAAAACAGCTCCAGTCAGTCTAAACAGGCTGGCTTAAAACCCTTCATTTCATACATGTAATTTGCTCCTACTTCCATTCCTAAAATCCCTTTATTCTATGTGCACTTGTTCCTTTTCTTAGAAAATTAGGACTGTTCTCACCAAGAAAGGGTGAAGAGTTTTTTTTTTAAGGGAGCAAGGGTGTTAGTGTACAGTATTCATAAGTATTTCTGTGAATTTGTAACACACTGCTAATTCCATATTAATTTTCTATGTGGATCCTCTTGTTACTTAATATAAATTTGACTGGACATAGTTTTACATTGCCTAGTGTTATGCTAGGCATACCTTTACTACTCATCTGCTCTTTCATAAATCCTGGTTTACCCAGGGATATTTGTAAGCCTTTCTATAAATGAGAGACAAAGCTAGTGTTTTTTGGAGGTTGGAAGAAACAGAGAAATGCCTCTCTGTTTCTGGACTCCTACATCTCCCTCTTCTCTTTGGGGATAGGTGCAGTGTAAATCTTCATTTTGTTTTTCTGTGAAAAACTCTTATTCTTAGGATGTAGTTTTTAATCATCATATGTTGGTGTTGGTTTCATATATTAATTTTTGTGTGCATATCTTGGAAATAGCTATTTGATGTACAGCTATCAAGGAAATTTTTAACTCCAGATGCTTAAGAATGCAAGGTTTTGTTTCACTGTCATGCGATCAAATTATTTTTATGTAACATCAGGAGTCCTGGGTTAAGCATCATTGTTTCACATTGAGGATGCTTGAAAAACAGAACGCTTATTGTTTTTTCTTTCTGGCTTTTTCATCCTAAGAAAGTGTGAGTTCCACACTCGTAATCAGTAGGAGTATTTGTTGGCCTTGCCTGCCTTGGATCTCCAGCAACCCCTTAAAGGTCTTCCTAAACAAGCCTAGGAACATGAAATCGATAAGAAGAATGCATCAAACATTACCTTTATTTTTTACTCAGCCATCTGTTATGGACCTGCATTATGCTGCCGTGAGACGAGCACTGCTGGAGCCATGGGCAGAGCAGGCTTGACTGCTGTCCTAAATAGATCACTGACAGAGCAGCAGTGATTTCAACAAAATTGTCTGGGCAATGGCTGCTGAGGAAATAATTTTTTTAAAGGGCATAGAAGCATGGTCTAGTGGTCAAAGTATGAATGTGGAAATCAAGTGTTTTGGGCTCCATTCTGGCTCATAGATATGTCTAATTTGCCACCTGCACCAACTAAGTTTTCCTTATCTGAAAAAAGGAGGCAAATCTCTTATTTCTCATGACCTGATGGTGGCAAAGTGCTATTTGGAGCAAATTTGGGTTAGGTTTTTCCTTTACCAAAATTAGTAATTTCTTTGACATCTCCTAGATTATTTCAGTTATGTATTGTTCTCTGCTCTTACATATTACCAAAGTCTGAAACCTGCAAGTGGAAAAGTGGAGAAAAGGCCATGAAAATAAATGTACCTATATATTACAACTGATAAGAAAACCTCCTGTTGCTTTCAGGTGTAAAGATGCACTAGTTAATAGTAAAATTGGACTACTCAACCTGCTGGGACATAACTGTTTTATCAGTTTTATTTCTTGTTCTGGAAATCATTTAGCAATAGAGACTACTCATTTTCTTAAAGATGCCTAGATGGTAGATTAATATTCCACAAGATGGTTGCAAAATTGTTGGCAGTGTGCTTATTAAACACTGTTATTTCAAGTTTGGTATTTTTAATGAGATGCCTATGAAAAAGCATTCCTCTTGAACAGCATCCAGGGTCTCATAACAGGCTTTTGTCTGAATTGTATTATTCTTAAAAATATGGAGTTTTCTTCTAAAAGTTATGATTGTAAATTTACAAAAACATACCATCTTTAACATTTGAAACCGTGTTAGAAAGCAATAATAGAATTGACATTATCTACTTTATTTCTTGAGTATAAAATCTACTTTTCTGTGAATTTGGTATAGCCAGAAATATTTTTTTTGAAAGGTACATTTGGTCCCTGCTTTAAACAAAAAAAAAAAAATTGGGCAAGGTTTTATTTTCGGGCCCTGTTCTATGTCTATATGCCATATTTGATCCTCTTGGATTTGTGCTTACACACAAATCAGAAATTCTCAGTCATATTCAGAGTGCTACATTAAAAATATAATAAATATAACCTTAATTCACACTCTAAGCATGAAGAACTAAATCTCTACCAATAGCTTCTACCAACAGTTAAATTCCAAGTTGGTTCAGATCACTGTTTACAAATAAAGTAATTTTTATACAAATTATGACATTCTTGAAATTAGTTTTTGTTGAACTATTGTTTTGCTAATTTTTGTCCTTTTTTTGTTGTTAGTTGAGGTAATGAAAAATATAACTGAAGTGCAAAATTCTCTTAGGAACTCCCGATTAATATTTTCTTGCCTAAGGGAGCAATGAGTATTTATGTCTCAAAACTGAAACAGCCCCTTCTTCCAATCTTGAAGCAAAACATTAAGTGCCATCTCCTTTGTTCCTTTTGTAAGGTTTTGCTGTCAAAGATCAGATGCAACTGCTTTGCCCTAAAAGTTTGTCATATATTTAATAGGCCTTAAGCTTTGTACTTAACCCTGGCATACCTGACTCTTCCATTGGTGTGCTTTCAGCTCAGAAGCTTAAAAATTTAAGAGTGCCCTAAAAGTCATTATGTCATCCTAACTGGGTAAGACTTTTGCAATTAGAAAATAAACCAGTTGCTGACATGAATGAGGACCTCAGGTGCTATGCAGCGCATTATTTTTGTTGCAAGGCTTAAAAGAGTCCTGCCAAAAATGGACGGGGAAAAATAAAATCTCTCTTCAATAGCTGTTGGCTTAAATCTTCTGACTCTTCTCTAGTGTATTGTGTTGTAGCACCTTCCTTGCTTTAATAACTGTCTGTCACATCTGAAATAGAAGATGTGTTTTGGGTCTGGGATGATGTTAATATAGGCAGAGTAAGGAAAAAGGATTGGGGAGGTGTTTCTGCAAACCTGCTAGTACTATAATCCTATGCTGAAGAAAAAAGAAAATAGAGAAAAAAAGACCTTTTTTTTCCTATAGTAGGCACAAAATAAAGCAGCCAAGTCAGGAGTAGTTTTTTGCCATCATCTATAATTTTTAACCAAAGCTTCACCTCTCTAAATCTGCAAGCATAAACCTTTCTAAACAAGCATGTGTGTATATAAACACTCATACACACACTCTCAAAATAGGTTTATTATCTTCACAGTTACCACAAAAGTTCATTGTTGTACAACAAGCAGATTTTTAACTCGAACAATCTTGCAATGCAGAGTGTTTTATTAGAGCCAAACTCCTCTAAACCTGTATCACTTTTCACCCTTCAGCTTCCTCACACAGGGCACCATTTCTATAGAATTTTGGCCCTTGGATGCTGGGCACCTTTGGGAGATTTCCCAGCTGAGAGGGACCTCACTATCTCAGTTCTGTGTCAGGAAAAAGACACGATAGGCACTTTCTCTCTTCAGTCTTCGGGTTTATTATTATCTTATCTACAAAACCTGGCACCGTCCTCATAGTACTTTTCCTAGTGCTTAGGAAAATGGCCTCGGATGCACAGTTTCAAGGCCTTTTATAATCACTTTTGTCCAATTAACACTAGAAACGTTACTTATTTTTCTTTCTTTACCAATTATCCTTTCTTGTCCATTTATATAACTAAAAACTGCAGCAGATCTCACCCTATCATCTTTGTGCTGGCAACACTGCAGAGAAAATGTAGTTCATGAAGAAGAAGCACTATGAGACAATACCAACAAGTTCTCTCCATCCTGACTCTGTGTTAACTCCCTAAAACCTAAGTTACTCACCCTCGAGACAAACTACACTACTTTCTATTATCTATCTTACTCTTTTATGGATCCTGGTTTATCCAGGGATTTTTGGAAGTTCTTCTAAATGGGTGAGGGTCAAAGTTAGTATTTTCCTGGGGGGCAGGATCCTCCAGAGAAGCCAGAGGGAGATTCTCCTTGCCCTGAGTTCCTATAAAATGAAAATAACTTGTTTACTTGTGAGCAATCTCAGGGCAGTATACATTATTTTAATGTGTGAATTATTTTAAACGTGGCCTTCACCATCTATTGCACCCTCTTCACAATCCGTAAAGAACATAATGCATGACTGTATCATGAATTGAAAGATAAAATTGATAAATTGTCCTTAGTCAATAAAGTTTTAATCTCTTACGATTTTTTTTCTTGAAAATTTTGGAAGTATAGAATTGCTGTACCTGGATTGCTTGCTTTTTCATCTTAAGTCAAATTTGAATTGAGTCATATTTGCTGGGTAAATTCAGATCTGTTGGCAAAATAGAGAGGGTGGTTTTTTGAGGAAAATTTTTTTTTAAAACCAAACTGTAAAACAAAAGGACTGTGCTACAGAAATGACTGAAGTATTCAATTTCTGTGAACACAACAGGTGAGATGAAAATAACTGTGGTCTGGGAGAACCAAATTCTGCTCAAGCATTTTAACAGTGCTCAGTGTCTGTCTGCTGGCTCTGGTATAGATCTGGTATCCATGGGTCTTGTGGTGAATAGTAATTACTGATAAATTTCAGCTCTGCCTTGGTCTGGTGGGCTTTTGGTTTGTTTTTTGGTTTATTCCCTCTCAGAACCCAAGCAAAGTAGAGTCCAGATCAGTCAAGTCTGGTCCATGTTCAGGAAAGTCCAGGTCTGTGAGGTCCAGCCTCTATGCCCAGCTAAGGGAGATCAGATGTTCATCAAGTGAAGGCAGGTCCAGTGTTCATGTCTGTCAAGTCCATGTCTAAGCCTCTCCCTGTGTCTAGGTCAGGTTAAGTGGATTCAGCACCAGGCTGCCAAGACCTTCTGTCCTCCCACAGGGCTCAGGGAGAGAAGATAAACTGCTAAACAACTATAGGCTTAGATAAGGCAATTTACTGAAACAAAAGCTAAGTTTACTCATGCACTAGCAAAGAGGAAAGGAAGATTTCATCCTGCACTTCCCATCAGCAAGATATATGCAGCCACTTTCTGGGAAACAGGGCTGCAGAAGGGAATTATTGTACATAGGGAATGTTCTCCCTTCCTCCTCCTTTTCCTGCCATCATATGCTGTGGAATATATCTTAGCTTTTCTCTTGGTGAAAAGGATCAATGTAGTCACTTAAGTCCCCTGAATCATATGGAC
Organism: Regulus satrapa; assembly: GCA_013396955.1. NCBI lineage: Eukaryota > Metazoa > Chordata > Aves > Passeriformes > Regulidae > Regulus > Regulus satrapa. The sequence continues at coordinate 31,574 of VWZN01009651.1, read as the reverse complement.
TTGTTAAAAGTACCGCCTTAACAATTTTACTGGAGTTTTATGCTACAAATCCTTAGCAGAACCTGAATTGAGATATAAATCAGGCATTCTTTACCCACAGAATACTCAAAGAACTGTGTCTAGAGTGGCATCAACATATTTGGCATTGAAGTTTGAGAGTTTGTGTCTATGCTTTTGGGGTAAATGTTTGCTGGGAATGTAAATATGAAAAGGTGAAGAAATTAGCTTTTGAAGAAAAAAAAAAAGAATGCAATTGTTTGAGAATCTGACTCTGTAATCATCCACACAGTCTGTCTGTGTGCACATGGGCTCACAGAATCACGAATATTTTTCCAACAATCTGAATTTCTCACTGCAAAAACACTATTGTTTGCACAAAGGTTCAAGAATATGAAGATATTAGATTGAAGTCCAGGACAGTGTGATTGTTTAGTTTAAAAAGAAAAAAGAAGTAGGGAAATAGGAGATGCAACCTGTATAATTCAAATTTCTCACCTCTTCTTGAATATAGACTTGAGTTTTTGGCAGAAGCAATGAGTACCAAATACACACATTAAAAAAAAAAAAAAAATGCTTGAGAGTACTACTGGCTTTGTTGAGGGCTCTAAAATAACTCACTTTGAATACTTAAAAAAAAAAAGAAAAAGGGTGGCCAGAGGAGGACAACAGAGCTGGGGAAGGGTCTGGAGCACAAGTCTAGCAAGGAGCAGCTGAGGGAGCTGGGGGTGTTGAGGTTGGAGAAAAGGGGGATCAGTAGAAACCTTAATGTTCTCTACAGTTACCTGAAAGGTAATTGTACCCTTGGGTGGGCATCAGCCTCTTCTCCCAGGCAACCAGAGATGGGAAGAAGTTGTGCCTGGGGTGGTTTAGCGTGGACTTCAAAAGGAATGTATTCATGGAAAAGGCTGTTAAGTGTTGGAATATGTGGCCAGTTGTACTAAGAAAGGAAAACAACCTGGAGATGAGGCTGGCAATAGTACGCTGATTGCCTCTCTGTAGAGGACAATATCAAATTATGTTTCCAACAGACAGAAATGAACTTATTTCTTGTAGTCTTGTACAGGTCTGTTTAAGTTTGTCCCTATCTCTAAGTGGCTTAACAGAGCCGCCATAAACAGGGAATTTCCAAAAACTAATTTACGATTCATTCTGACTTGAGACTTTTGTGGGGAAGTGAGTTAAAAAATCATAAAAACACGGTGGTTAGGAAGGAAGGAAGGCGCGGAAGGAAGGAAGGCGCGGAA
>VWZN01009651.1:18134-29960 GCA_013396955.1 Regulus satrapa | reverse complement strand
GGAAGGAAGGAAGGAAGGAAGGAAGGAAGGAAAGTGATATCCATACTGAGGAATTTTTAAGTGTTTCATTGTGCAGGCTTACAGTTATTATTTATGCATGGCTTTTAGCTCATCAAATATATTGATGTAGGTCCTCCTATATGTCTGTAGCCAGTTTTATGAGATATACCCTCAGTAAAAGCACAAGATTATTTCATCTGACTTGATAAGGATGTGTATGATTCAAGAATAGTGTATACATTGACTTCATGAAAGTGATCTATCTGTCTTTGAATTGATTTAGTTGTCTGTTTAATTATGTCTAGATGTTTAAGTACTGTCTAATTTTTCTCTCACACATAGAAATGTGCAAATAAGCAGTCAAAAACTGAGTGTCAGTAGAATCTCCTCTGAACTGCCTGAATAAAAACTTGTCACAAATCTGACTCCACACTCAAAGGGGTGGAAATAATACCATGGATGGATTTAAAGGATACCAATAAAAACCTTTTATATAAGAACATCCACAGAGACAAATCTTTTATATACTTTCAGAGGTCCATAAATCACTGACAAATCTGTCTGGCAAGCTTGTTTAGTAATTTCATTTATTGACCAAACCAATTTAACAGTTTATAGACTAGTTCATTTGAACTTGTTAGAAACATTCTCTGTATGTTTAAAACACCACTAACTATGTGTGTATGCTACTAAATTACAACTTAGGATATTATCAGTTTCCACTCCTCCCATTCCCCTCACTCTTTAAGTAGCATGCTGAAAATGGTGTGTGCTATAGCATCTTCCCTGAATATTTTGTTTTGGATATGATTCTTAAAGAACATCTTAGGGATTATCATAGCCTTAGAAACATGTCTTTATTTGCAAGCAAGAAGAGCTTATTCTTTAAGGGTTATATTAATGTTGTTTTATTCTTCCTCTGAAATTGCTCCCTAAGCCTTCCAATATATGGAACAAACAGGTTAGTATTGCAATTTGCAGATGGACATATGTGGTCCTCTCTACCATGTAGCCTTTTCCTATCTTAATAAATCACCCCAATTTAATGAAAATTGCCTCTGTGCACTTAGGCTGGGACAAAAAAAAAAAAAACCACTTGCCATCACTTTTCTGAAAGGAGGTATCCTGCCATTTTAAATGTGGCATTAGTAGTCATGTCCACCAACAGAACATTTCTGCCTAAATGAGATTTTATTAAAGAGGGAGGGGGAAGTGCTCTCAGTTATGCTAGACTGAGACTCCAGCAATTGCATTCATTGAAGGGGGAAGGGAAAAGATGAAGAAAACTGAGCTCTAGAAGTAGTCTGGACATTAACAGGCTCAGTCAGCTGCACTTTTTTGTGGGATGGGTGACTGAAGGCATTGTAATAAAATGAATGTACATTAACATTCTTATTACCCATATTTGCAGTCACCATAATTAGGCAGGTGGGTGGAGAAGGGGGCACATGTCTATCAGCACATACTTACACTTAAGGCTTGAAGTTTGTCTGTGTAAAGTAAGCATGTGAATAAGAATCCTTGCTCTCAAATTGTCACTAAGCGTGCTATCCTATGGTCATTACTCAGAATGCTCTTTCAAAATATGAGATAATGTGCTGGGCTGTTTTCTAATGCAATTAAAATGTATAGCTCTTAATTACTGTTTGCCTTTTAAATAATAACCAATGCATTACTACTCCAGGTAGAAACGGTTATTAACATCTCTCTTACTGGAGAATCATTAGCCTGTCAGGCTGAGGCCTTTCCTAGACTAAAATATCTTGATGATGTAGATAATTCCGTAAAAGTGATTATAAAGACAAAACTGACACAAGAGTAACAAGAAATTAGAAATCCGAAGGATAAAAAAAAAATTCTGCAGCATGTTTTATGTATTGACAAAAGACACAACCATTGATATGGTTTGCAGTTTTGGACTCTTTGTTATTGTTTTCCATGGTGTAACTTAGTATGTGATCATGGAGGTAAAGTGGATTTTAGTGGATTTTTTTTCACAGTTTGATATTTACTCTTAATAAGGGAGTTAGTGCAGAACTAGGATAAAATGTGTAATGTTTTGTGGCCCCATAATAATTGAGTGGCAAGCTGTAAGAAAGACGGTAAATTAATGCCAGATTTGCATCTAATAAATATCTAATACCTCTTCTCCAAATTAATCATAGACATTAATTTATAGATGGCAAAGTTTATATTTTCTTGTTAATGAATAAGAAAAATGCCTTATAATATCATGCACTCAGAATAATAAGGAAGACAGTGATGTTAACAGAAGGCTTTTTCCTCTGCCATGAATTTGGGAAATCCTCTCCCTATTTTCCCACCCACTCTCTAGAAGTGCTGTGACTGTGGCTGGCAGAAGGAAAAGCAAACACTGCAGAGCCAGCTATTCGCAGCTGTATCTGGGTCTCAGCTGTGCCCATCCATCTGCAGTCATTGTCATCTGCCAATTGCTGTAGTTGGGGAGCATCTGGAAGGCAAGCCATTTCAAAAAGAATCTGCTGCACAGCAAAGAAATTATTTCCTCCTTTTTATTTTTAATCTTTCTTGCTTCCCTTTCCTTTCTTATTATTTGTTTGAGTGGCAGGAGATGTACACCATTAATGTACTGAGAAACAGTGTTCCCTCCAGTATCCCAGAGAAAAAGGAGACCAGAGTGTATGTGATGAGGACAGCACAATGAGATGTTCTTGTCTTCCACATTTTAATCTATGAGTAGATTCCTTGTAGGAATTCTGTGTTCTACAGGAGACAATAGGTCCATGTGTGTGCATTTCCTTGTATTTCTGAAGAATTATCATATAATGTATTATCTTTATAAGTTTGGCTTCTAGGGCCTCCGTTTTAATAATGTTGTTCTTCTGTTTTATTTTCTGCTAAAAAAAAAAACCAAAAAACAAAAAACAAAAAAAACCCAAAAAACAAAACAAAACAAAAAAAATAAAAACAAAAACAAAAAACCCCCAAAAAAACCCAAAAAACCCCCCCAAAAAACTGACAAGCATCTTGTGTTCTGGCCATCTCTTACAGTTGTGCATATGATAATGCAGAAGAACCTACTATAGATAAACAAGAATTCTTATTGCTTCATAAATTTGTGTAAACAACCCAAAAGAGTCATGTATAAAGGATTAATTGAAGTAGAGTCAGAAATCTGAGAACTCTGTGCAAAGAATGATAATCCAACTGCCTTTTCTTGCTTATATTGATAGTGTTTGTATCTGTGTTGATAGTGTTTGTATCTGTGTTTAAATGTTGAAGCAACATTTTTCTTGGTATGTTTGGTGCTCTTGCTTTGGAGCTTTTTAGTTTTTTGATGAATTGAGAAGAAATTGAAATTTGGACTCCTTACTTAGGGTGGGTTTTACCCTGTGCAAGACATTTGTTACTCTTTTAATACCAAAAGCTTGAATAATAAAATTATCCATGTCCACATAAAATCTGCTATCGTTTTTTAATTTTATTTTTTTAACCCATATGCCCCCCTTTAAAACTCCTGTCCTGCAAAAACAAACTAATAAAACAAAAGTATATTCTCCTCTCTCCAATGATAATCTCTTACTGGAATCAAAGTTTAACAGTGAAACAGGCTGTTTCGATTTGTGCAAGCAACAGGAAACAAATGCACTAAAATGGCTCTTTGCTTCTTTGCATCCAGATCTTACTGAGGCTCTGTTTGAGGCAATGCCAGAGTGTCACTTTAACAAGGCATCTACATCAGCAGCTTTAAGCAGGAGAAAGGGTTTTGTCAGAATAAAAGAAAAATATTGGGATCTTCTATCAACTTTATTTTCTAGCTCTGTGGGTTTCCCTCAGTTGGAATCTGCACTATTTTCCTTTAAAAAAAAAAAACAAAAAACAAAAAAAACCCAAACAAAGCAAAAAACTCCTGTAAACTTCTTCTTCCTGGTGCATTAGTGTCATATATACTGTTGCTTCTAGCAGGCGGTTGTCCTTCCTACTTTTTTCAGTTTTGGTTGGTTGTTATTTTGTTGTTTTGGTTTGGGTTTTTTGGTTTATTGTTGGGGTTTTTTGGGGTTTTTTTTTTTTTGTTTGGGTGTTTTTTTTTTTTTTTCCCCCAGTCCTCCAGTGCTTTGAAAACGAACTTCTTCTTTTCTATTCCGTTTGTGTTGGTAAAATAAGCATTTCTGGCAACTCTTTCTGTAGGACTGTGGTCCTTGGCTGTGAATCTTGGATTCTTACCAATTGTTCCTGTTCTGGGCCTGGTAGCCTTAGCTCATTAATCTAATGTTCTATAACTTCCTGCTGCTAATCCTCGTTGTTGGGCCCTGTGTTCATTAAGCTTGCTCCTGACTCCCATGTATGACATGTACTGTGAAATAATNTTTTATTTTATTTTATTTTTTTTTTCCCCCCTTGCTGAATAAAGCCATTGAGCCAATGTCAGTATCTGATGGGCTGCCAGCATGAGGCTTGGCCCATGATTAAGTGCAAAAGAGCAGGTCAAGTTGCAGACAGCCTCCTTTTCTCTACTTAGATCAAGGCATTTTTGTTGTTCTTGTGATTTGAATGCAGAGTGCCTCATGGCTAATGACTCTGAGGCTTGCACCCTAAAAAGGGCAAGAATTCCCAGGCTTTTTTCCATCTTTCAAAAGCTAAAATATTAGTCATCTTTTGGCAACACACAGATGCTCCAAGATGCAATTAAGGGTATAGTTTTTACTATTTAAAGCCCAGTGGTGAGGGTTAAATCCTCCCTGTCTGTGTTTATAAACTCACCACATCATTGTAACTTCAAAATTAAATTTAAGGAACTCTAGACTAGTTTTTCATGTTGTCTTAGCCCCTGGTGAATATGGGACTCTTTCATGGGTGTCTGGCTGTGTGACCAGGGGAATAGAAACCCTGTTTTAGATCTGGGTGATTGGCTGTGTAATGTTCCTTTTCACAGAGCACCCAGACCTCCAGCAGTTAGTCAAAGCTAGGAAGTAGCCAGAAGCAGCAAGTTTTCTGTATACTCCCTTTATATTTCACACCAAATCTGTCTGCTTGTCAAGTTGTTTGTTTTGTTTTTAATGAAATGCCATTTCTTCTTAAATGCCAGTAAGTTAGTTAGTTGCTTGGATAGTCCCCTTCTAAATTTTGAGATTGGTAATTAACTTAGTGCCTGTTTATGTAACCTGAGCTGTGTGGTGGTCCTACTCTAAAGAGGGAAAACCTCTGACTAGTGGTTCTGCAAAAGTTGAAGGTTGCAGCAACTCATTATGGCATCTTTGTTAGAGACCTTTATCTGACATTAATTCTAGAAGTGATTAAAGAGCCTGGTTGTGTCTCCAAAAGTGAGGGAAAACCAAAAAGCTCTCCAACAACATTTTTAGTGTTCAAGAATAAACACATTACTTTATTCTGGCCAAGATATGCAACAGGAATAATTTCATTCACATATTGCCCAGGTTGTGCAGTGAAAAATATTTCATTGTACATAAATCTTACTCAATTTTTCACATATTTTATACAGTCAAAGCCCATAGAAATTCATTGGTTCAATGTTCATTGGTCCCAAGTGGCAAAGTTCTTAATATTTGGGTTCCTACTGGTTGCAGATTTCTTCGCCTTTGATCCTAATTAGGTCCTCATTCTTATCTCTCTCTCCACAGACCAGGTGTCTCCAAACATGCCAGGGGTGAAGCTTGGAGCTGATGTTCGTTCATGGTCATTAATGGTCGTTTATGTATCTTCTGTGCTACTGGCCCAGTCTGCTGGCATGGTAAGCTCATTAGACCTTGCCTGGTGGAAAAGTCCCCTGAAAAGAAACTTAAATTCCCTTCCCCTGGGGCCAGAAGCAAAGAAAACTAACTAAAATTACATTAAAAAAACCAACCAACAAACAAAAAAACCCAAACAAACAAAAAAAATCCCCAAACAAACAAACAAAAAACCACCCCAAACTACTTCATATAATTTTCATCACCTGCAGCCTTACCTTGAGAAAGAAGGTGGCAGCATATGTAGGTGTGATAGAACCTCTGGTAATTCTTAGTGGAAACTTCTGAGCTATGCCAGATTGTGTTTTTACTGCACAGTGAGAGCCAAAACTGGTCAGAATATTGTGGCTGAACCTTTACTAAGAAGAATGACAAGATTACTTCATAACGCTTGCTGTAAAAATGTCTTTACTTTTTTACCTATGTGCATTTTAGGTTTAAATGACAATAAAAATTGAGCATTAAATACTTTGGGGAAAATAAATAAGGGGACTGGAACCCTGCACAGATTTCCTGGCAAACTGCAAATTGCAATGTCTTTGGTATGAGATGTTTTTCAGTGATGTTTACATAAAACCAGGTCAGAAAGGACAAGGATAGCCAAAGTTGCCTTATTATGGGAGAAGGGTATGAAGGATTTTTCTCAGTCCTGTCTTGTCTTATCCAGAAAATATTTAGGAAATGAAATCACACTCCCTCAACTCTGTCCTGGATTTGTGTCATTTTGCTTCTCCGGTAAAGGTGAGTTGCAACTTAAGCTATGTAACTGTGAGATGTTGTGTAGTGATTCATGTAATTATAGAAATACACCATGAAATCACTATAAAACAAGAATACTGAGTTTTAAAGCAAAACATGGACATGAGACAAAATATAATGATTTAATTAGTTTTTCTTGTTCAAATCACTTTACAGTAAATTGCTAAGTTTTTTACGTTTTGCTACTGCTTTAGCACATAATCATGAACGGTATCCATTTCTTATGTATGAATTATATCCATGGATAAGGCAACTGCGAGCTCCTCGCAGACATGTAAGAAGCTGCCAGGGCTGTTCCTCCTTGCTGGGAGTGCAGCCTGGCTAACCTGCCCCGGCCTTGTCCAGACCTGCTGGGCTCTTGTGGCCACTGCAGCTCGCCCACGAGCCTGGGGCTGCCGAACGTGTCGGGGCTGGCTCGGACTTGTGCCCAGCACAGCAGGCGAGTCCCAGCCCCGCCAGAGACCGCCGATAAAAGGGGCAGCGAGCGGGGCAGCACAGACGGGTTGGTGGAGCGCAGAGTGCCCGTGTCTGCAGCGCTGCTTGCTCCTCCCTTATCAACCAACTAATAAATTGCCTGATTGATTAACCAGCCAATTGCCTGATTGATTAGCTGTGCCGAGCTAAATTTATAACATAACAAATCACCTCAAATGCATCTTTGCCCACTGCTATTAAAGAACACTTTGCAGGAAAAGGCTTGAATTTCACAGCCAGCCCCATTTGAAGAAAAACCCTTCTTACCCCACTCAGTGAAATTCTAATGTCCTTGCCTTAAAATACATTGAAAATCATTAATAAAGTGAGTTTTGTCCAGTTTTTCCCATCCCTTCTACAAAATGCTTGAGGCAAGTTTATGCTGCAATTTCAAATCATAAGGGCTGTGAATTTGCCAGAAGAAAAATAATGATGATAATAACAAAGCAATACCCTAGTATAGGGAATCATTCCCATTCTGAGCAGAGTATTGGAAAAACAGGGTGTTTTTAACTGCAGTTCATAGTGAGTTTTACATATTTTTATATGTCATTCTTGGTATGAATCCTTGGAATGGTTATAGAAGATAATATGATGTGCACATTGACATGAATAGGTATCATCTTATCTATCACTTCATCTTAGTGACACCTTGCACCTATAGAATTCAGAAGTATTGCTGTACTAGAAGCAGCTGAGAGCAGTTTTTAAAACAACAAATAAAATGCTTTAGTTCACAGAATTCGTTGAGTCTTGTAAGCATGAGTGAAATATTGATGGTTTTGAGAAGTGAGTTTAAATATCTTTATCTCTATGAGTTACTGTGCAAGACAACTCCTTTGTGAAGCTAGAAGTAAAAATTAATTAAAAATTCAGCAAATGCCAAAAATCTTATTTCATATGATACAGAGGCTCAATAATTTTCATTGAAAAGCAATCTATGAACAGATCTGCAGGCATTTTCGACCATGTATACATAGATCAGGAAAAAGAACAAAGTAAATTAAGATACAAGTCTATATTTCAGCATCAATATTTAATTATTAGATTTTTGTATTTGATCATTTACTGATTTGTTTTATTATGCTCAATGCATTCCCTAGCTTTTTAAAACACTTTTTTTACCAAGAGGGTGAACAGATTTTGGAACAGACTTCCTAAAGAAGTGGTAGATAGTGGCCCAATCCCTGTCACTGTTTAAGAGAATTTGGACAATGCCCTCAATCATGTGCTTTAACTTCTGGTCCCTTTACTTGTACCAGGTGGTCACTGTAGGTCCCTTATATCTGAAATGTGCTGTGAAAATGATTTTATTCTAATCTGTCAGAGACTGAATGAATCTGTATCTCTTTTAAAATAATAGCGTCTTTAGGTGACCTTCAACTGAAAAAGCACTCCAGCTTGCTTTAATAGGAAAAGTAACTCTATTGGTTCAAATAGGACCAGATTTTGAGCTCATATCTGTGCAAGTTTGTGGGAAACTCTGCTTGAAGATTATAAACTAATCTCTTGAGGTAAAAATTGAGCTGAGAAAGCTCATCTTATTAAAACAAACCAAAAAGAGCTATTTCTGTGTTGCCTGCTCATTTACGTGGAATAGACCTGACATACACATCTTACAGGAGCCTGAAGAGGCTGTTTCCCATCTCCCCAGCTACTTTTTTCAAATTAGCATATCAGATATTTTCTAATAAACTATGCATTTTCTTTTCTGCTGCTGATTTGGCACTTTAGTGTGTGCTTTGAGAATAGAACTGATTCAGTATAAAATCATATTTATTTACCCTGGCCTTTTATCTTTCCTGAAGTGTCTCTGCAAGACCAGAGGCAGGAATGTGTCTTGTTCCCCACAAATATGTCCTGTCTGCCTGATCACTTGATCCTACTCATCTGCTGACATCTATTCAATGTGGCCCTGAGCTCGCAGACCCTCCTCTTGACATCTGTAACAAAAGTGGCCAGAATAATAAAAAAAAAACAAACAAACAAACAAACAAAAAAAAAACCAAACAAAAAACCCCCACCCCAAAACCAGAAAAAAACACCCAAAAACCAAAAGACCAGAAAAACAGAACAAAACAAAAGAACCCTAAACCCACCCAAATAAATAATGCACCACTCCCTTTTTTCTCTCAGATAAGATTGTTCAGGAGCAAACACAGTTGCTCAGAAGCAGGGGGAGTCATTCCANAGCCATCCGGAATTAATGGATGGCATGGGGAGAAAAATTAATGGGATGGGATGGGATGGGATGGGATGGGATGGGATGGGATGGGATGGGGAGGAGAAGCAGAAGTAGGAACTTATTGTACAGACGAGATCTGTGTGGACAGTCACTGCAGAGGAACACAGAGATTGTAACAAAGAATGACAGAGGTAAATCAGAGGTAAATCTACTCTCTGTGAACCAAAATATATGAGTGCTAAGTTTAGCTTCATTCTGTCTGAGCTTGGATTAGATAGATAGATAGATAGATAGATAGATAGATAGATAGATNGCCTGATCACTTGATCCTACTCATCTGCTGACATCTATTCAATGTGGCCCTGAGCTCGCAGACCCTCCTCTTGACATCTGTAACAAAAGTGGCCAGAATAAAAAAAACCAAACAAACAAACAAAAAAAAACCAAACAAACAAAAAAAACAAAACCAGAAAAAACACCCAAAAACCAAAAGACCAAAAAAACAGAACAAAACAAAAGAACCCTAAACCCACCCGAATAAATAATGCACCACTCATTTTTTTCTCTCAGATAAGATTGTTCAGGAGCAAACACAGTTGCTCAGAAGCAGGGGGAGTCATTCCAATTTCAGCAGATTTTAAATCAATGTAATTAGTGGTTCATAACCCTATTTTGGTTTCCTTCAATAAAAAACTTGGGAAAATTAGCAAGTCTTTTAGCTGACCAGGTTAAATAATGAGGTGTGATGTGACAGTCCTGTGCCCTACAGTACTGGGAGAGTGATATATTGTGCTAGTTGCCCACTTGCCTGAGAATTTTAATATGCTCTGATTGGTAGAGAGATACTGACAATTCTAACAGGTTATCTTGTCCAATTTATATGACTCCTTACTTTTTCCCCCTTTTGAAAAAACAAACATACTGCTTCACCACATCTATCTCATCCACATTAACCTGGAGAATCCNGGTAAATCAGAGGTAAATCTACTCTCTGTGAACCAAAATATATGAGTGCTAAGTTTAGCTTCATTCTGTCTGAGCTTGGATTAGATAGATAGATAGATAGATAGATAGATAGATAGATAGATAGATAGATAGATAGATAGATATAGATATAGATATAGATATATGTAAAAAGATAGATTTGTCGTTAACAGATTTTGAATAATAAGATAGAATACAAGATGCTAAAAATAAGCCCAAACCTCACTGGCAAAATTTTGAATGGGGATTTGGCTTTTATCTTAACTTGGATCAATATTTAATACTCTTTTCATTTGGATTTCTGCCATAGGATGGGTTTTAGAAATGGGACCCAAAGTAATGTATATAGGTAGCCATATTAAATAGCTCATATAAGAAATAATTCTTAGCCATCAGATTATCTTTTGTTTCCTTATGGTTCTCCAATACTAAAATTCAAACTCTGGAGTGCAGTTCTTTTTAAAATTCAAGTTGCATAACTCAAAAATATATTTTTTGCATTTTACACTAAAACTCTTCTAAATTTTAATAGTGTAATTCATGAAAAGAAAGCTGGTAACAGTAAAGGAAACAGTGTTCGGCAAACAGCTGTTGTGTTTCTTGTAGGTGTTTTTATTGTTAGGGGATTGGTAACACTTAAAAAAAAAGTTGACAAAAAATACTAAACTCTGAATTAATGTCTTTTAATTCCCATTTTATAACTTTTGAACTGCATTAGCTGGGCTTTTAGGATAAAGAGCTGCAATTTTATTTACATCATTATTATTGCTGTCTTAGCGCTGTCTCAAAATATAGCATTTTTAGAAACAACAAGTATTTCTGTGTCTGTATTTATGTAGTAGGATAGCTTTAGGAGAACCATAACATTCAGTAAGACTAAATTTAGTAAGTTGCAAAGACTAAACTAAAAATTTTCAATTTATGGAGAGGAAAGAGAAAATAAAACATTTTCTGCTCTGGAGACTAATTTGTAAGTTTGTACTCACAAATAGTATAATCAGTTGCTGGAAGACATGCAGGTATAAAACAGGTCAATATCTGTTTGGGAGAGCTCATCCTCTCAAAGTTATATAGCATAACATAGCCAAATAAGTAAGCTGTATGTTCATGGTAGAGATTAATATCTACATAAAACACTATTTATTAAGGACAAATTAGCAATATCTGCAGAAGTGTGGATGGTAGACTAATTTCTGATTTCTCTCTTTGGGGTACTGTCAATCTGTCTACATAAATTTGCTCTACCATTTTTGTGGTGGAATCTTCTTCTCATTAATTCTTAAGCTGTTTTGCCAGTGGCTTTGCAGCATAAATACCACTGCCATATTTAATCACAAATGTGCTTCTCACAGTACCTGAGTCATTCTTTCCTTCAGCAGTAGAGCAGAGCACTCAGAGATGCCACATATTAATGCAAGGCATTAGGCTGAAATTGCATTTGAAAGCTTCAATACAATAGAGCTCAGTGGTTTCTTTTTGCCTTAGAGGCAACAGTAGGGAAACCAGCACATAATAAGAATTTTAACTACAGTTCTACTTTGTATTATCTAATGCCTTGTAGCATGGTGTTGAGAGAGACAGCTGTAGCTCTGGGAATCAAACCCCTGGACTGACTAGTAGATAAAATATAGGTGATAAACATAAGTTCTTCCAGTCAAAACCAATACTCTTCTCATCCTTCATGTGTTTGTTTTTTGG
>VWZN01009651.1:1701-18076 GCA_013396955.1 Regulus satrapa | reverse complement strand
TTCTTTTTTTTTTTTTTTTTTTTTAGCATCTATTAAGCATCTTCAGGAAAGTTGTCAGTCTAAAGCTATAAATGAATTGTTATCAATTGCTTTGCTAAGAGAAAACCAAGGGGTTTTTTGTTGTTTTGTTTTGTTTTTTAATCTCGTAAATTAATTAGCTTTTCATGGTGGAATAGCATTGATGAAACTACACAGTTCAGTATTTTATGTATTATATAGGGGATTAGAAGTGAGGGAGGTTTTAAACTGTGGTATATATGATGGGGTTTCTATTATTTTTTCTTACACTTGCAACTTACAGTGTTTTAAAAAAAAAGAAAAAACTGTTGACACTGTTTAAAAGAAAAGTTAGATATTTCTGGTTTTAGCCACTAGGTGTGTTATTATTACACTGATGGAAAAATTTTGCATTCCTTAACTTACAGGAGGGAAGATATCTATGTGTGTTTGAAACTACATATTGATGTTTACATCGAATTGATTTTATTTCACTTTCACAGCAAAAGCAGTGGACTAGGAACAAATGTTGTTTAGAAAAATCAAACAATACCCCCAGATAAATAAACAATCCCCTCCCTGCTCCTCAACAACCTCAGAACCTTCAATGAAGAAATGTTTTGGGATATAATAAGTTTATATTTAGGTTAAGTGGTGTAGCTAATTTAAATTCACTTTGCAAGTACAATAATACTACTTTTTTTTTTTTTTTTTTAGCAAAGGGTGAAACGTTTTAAAAAGAAGTATCAAGTGCCCTTAGTTTTTCCTTTTTCAGTTTCACTTTACAGATCCTGTGGCTTCTTTTGAGTTATCCCTTGAACAAGAGAAAACTTTTGAAAAACTGTTCTGGAAGTATGAATTTTAGGTGTTGGGTACTCATTTTGTTCTGTAAGGACAGCTACATACTGTAGTGTATTCTTATGATAATTTGGCAACTCTTGATAGCAAAGGAGTAGAGGTTTTTGTGCATCACTATTGCAAGGAAGAACAGCAAATGGAGCACAGCAAGTCTTCTAGGATTCAAAGAAAATTAAAACACAGGGTTTTAGTTGTTTGGTTTTTTCCCTGTGCATCTGAAGATACTTGGAAATCCAATGTATATTTGTGTGTTGTTCTCCCGTGCACACATTCACATATCTTTCAAGAAAGATCAAGTAACACCTTTTTCATTGTGTTTGCAAGAAGAACAGTGAGCTCTGTTGCTGAGTAAGATGCCCATCTTCAAATATCTAAGAGCAGATGTTGTTCATGGACAGTGCCTCTGTGCCAGTGTGCTACCAGTTCACATGATTGCCATCTTGAAAATCATATATGGAGAGACTCAAGTAAGGGTGTATTGCTTTGTGCCTGTATGATGTGCACCCTGTGTCTCTCATCTTGGCCAAGATGAAATTTTATAACTTGAAGTAGAGAGAGGAACAAGAAATGTGTTGTGGATTGTAAAGAGAAGGAAGGATTTCTGTGTCTAGTACTGTGTTTGTGAGCATGGTTCTATGTGAACACACGCAGAGAAATAATCATCTGTGCTCATCCAAAGTACAGCCCCAGCAAGATACATCCTGAATTATTCTGATGCTCAGTGATATTGACTACCACTTGGAGAAGTCAGGTTTTGGCTCAGACATTAAGCCTATTATGGATGAGGATTATTTTGACTACTGTCAATGGTTGTGGACAATAATATCTCAGCAAAACAACTGCTAGGAAATCCACAAAAGATCTGGCAGAACTGGCTCCTGGAGAAATACAAAATCAAGCTTTCGCTCTTTTTTTTTTTTTTTTTTTTTTTTTTTTTAAATCTCCATCTGTTTTGTCAATGCCTATCTGCCAAAAAGTACATGCTGAATTTCAGTTCATGAATGAATAAGGGTCTGTTTGATTTCTTTGATAGGACATTTGAATCTAGTCAAATTACCTACAGAAAGGCTAAGCATAATTTACTAGAGCCTAAAAGGAGGCCACTCTTGCGTGGGCTAAGTTCTCTTTTAGATAAATCAAGAAATATGTGACTAGAAGCTGTGAAGAACAGCTGATGAAATGAATTTATATGACTGCTAAAGTGGTGGTTCTGAAGCACCATTTTGAAGAAGCATCACTGATGGAGCTGAGACAGCTCTGAGTTTAAGAGTAGGATTGGTTCCTTATTAAATTTTTGCTGCAAGAAAGGCAGTCAGCTAACTAGCTAGACATTTCCAGAGAGACAAACAGCACTCCCAAGAAATTATGTTTTTGGTGTGGATTTCTGTTTATGTGTAGGCTTTTTTTCTATTTTTTATTTTTTAAAAATTGATTAGTTATTTAAGTTGAAGGGTGTTTTGTTTGGGTTTTTTCCCCCATAAGGACAATGCAGCAGTAACAAGTATTCTCCACTACAGTAGAATTCAATAGAAAGTGCACGTATGGAACCTGGAGTTTTTGTAGGCTGAAATGTTAGACACTAAGTCAGATGTATGTCCAAAAGGAATTGGTTTGCCAAACAAGGACATAGGTTTATATATAGTATGAAAGAAAAAAATGGATCATTGAGAAGGCTTTGTGTTTAGCTCTTTAGGAGCTTGCTCTGGTAGGAATGTTTGACCTGTTTGGTGCAGGATGTTCACGGAACTGAAAACACAGGAATTGGAAAGGCAGATATGTATGTCAAGGGGAATGTACGCAAAAACCCCTTTAACTCTTAGCATTTAAGTGTGAGGATAATCTAAATTGTTATGAAATACTAATGGTTTGACAGTTTGATGAATATTTCATCCCCAGATGAAGCACAATAGATGACAGCACTTTGTACTAAAAAGCTAAAAGCCCAGGGAACAAAGAAAGGCTGGTCTGGCAGGAATTATTACGAATCTGAGAATGATAAAGAGAAGTGCATCAAGGACAACTGAGTCCCTGTTCTCTTCAGTTCAAATCCTTCCTAAAATATAATAAGATATGTAGCTAATATAGCTAGCTAATAGTAATTTTCAAGTTAATCAAGGGGGAAAAAAAATGAAGTAGACTTGATAAGAATGTAAAAGACATGGAATTAATAATCACAAATACACACAGTGTTTTTAAATCCTTGTTGTTGACAGGAATGCAACAATAATCAGCATCAATGTTATCAAATGTGCTGAGGAAAATGTACATGGAGAGACACAAAGTCAACACATGCTTTACAGTAGCATATTTTGCAGTTATCAGCTGTATGAAAGTGAATGAAATTGGGAAAAATTAATGTAGTTTGAAAGATCTCTTTAAATTAGTTATTATGGTCCATGTTACTTCAGCTAGTAAGTGGAATTGAATTAAATTTTACATGCTAATGAGCATAATGGTGCTTAACTTTTATTTGATACAGGAAGTGAGAGTAGAAGGTTTGTGTGTGTGGTGATGTTTTTTAACCAAAGAAGCCTTTTAATTGTATGCGACTTCATTCTTGATAAAAATCTGCAAGTTTCCATTTTAATCTATCTGTATGGTAGATCTCTATCTGTAGTATGGTTTCATTCTAAAAAGGCATCCAAAGGATTAGCTTTCAAATTGGCTAAAGGGACTAAATACTAATCAGAATATAAAGTAACTGAACTGGCCAAAGTGAAAACCCTATGTGTAGCTGATCTTATGAGGAGAAATTTTGGGATGAAAAAGTAAAGATAGATTCCTGGGCCAGGGAATAAAGACCTGGAATACTTTAGTATTCCTGCTTAGTCAAAGGGAGGAAACTTTGCATGGCTAGGGGCAGACCAGCGTCATGGGAGGCAGTGCCATTCTGCCAGCTGCACTGAGGCTGGTGAAATTGATATGTATGGCAAGGTTGGCATCATGAATCCAAAATGAGCAGAAACAAGTAGACTACAGACAGCTGAAGTATATATATATATGGAAAAAGAGGGATTCAATCTGCTTGACATAGACAAAAAAGAAGAAAGTTTTACATGTTGTTTGAAATTTGTTGAATTGAGATATACGATTTTTGGGTTAAGGATAGGTGTTGGAGATTCTTAGCTCTGCACAACTCTGAGATAGCTTAAGCTGCTGACAGGACCTGAGACCGTGAGAAGAAGCCTGCAGTTTTCTCTATAAACGGAATGCCAAGCAAGATATATTTAGCTGCAGAATCTAGCACCTGTGTGAGGGTGTTTTCTTTGTTTACCTAATCGATTACTGTTGTTAGTCAAGTACTGATTAGTATAAAAGTCTGCTGCTCTTGCTAATAAAGTGGAACAAGTCGGAACAGTTGGAACAAGTTGGAATAAAGAGGAACAAGCTGTTAACCCACACTGGGTCGTCTCTTGATTCTGGAAGAGGAACAAGGTTCTAACTTGCATTGAGTGTGTCCCTTGATTCTAGAACTTGATTCTGGGAAGCCCATCTCCAACAGATAGATACAAGTTTTATACAGCATGCCAGGCGGGAGATGCAGCTCTATGAACTATATATAGTTCATTTTCCTGTATTTGCATTTATCCCTGACCTAGCCATCACTCTTGCCCTAGGTCAATGAGGGGTAAACTAGTTGAATGATAACAGTTCTGGCACATATTTTTTAGTCTGTAAAGCTAAACTGTAAAAGCATATTGGAATTGTGAAAGCAAACTATGAAGAACACTGGCAAGTGCTGTGCAGGAATTTTCACCCTTATACAGCAGGGAGAGACAGAAGAGTCATCAGCTGACTGAACTACCTTAATTTTTCTCAACTGCTTTCCCAATGATACCAGTTTTTTCTGATTAATTCTAATCTTCATCAGAAATTGCTGCTTTTCACCTTAGCCTGTCTGTTTTTTCTCTAATTAGCTCAGTTTATTACATTTTATTTAACTCTGCCCTCCAAGCTTGTCGGCTTGGAATGGTTTCTTGCTAGCCTCACCACAATAAATAGACAAGGGGAAGAATCAAGACCATGCCATTGTACTGAATCATCATCTAGAGATTTTAATTCCAGAATTTTTATGCATGCTTTGCAGCTGCTGTTATTTTGGTTTGGTGTCAGCCTGAAGAATGGAGGGAAGATTAGTTGAGCAAGTTGGCAGAAACATAAACAGCATTGGTGAGACCGATAACAGAGGTGCTCATCTGCTTGCCTGTTTTCATCTTCACTTGTGTTCAATTTGAGCCCATTGCACAAATTTAGCCCATTTTCACCCTTTTGATCTTTCCCTCTGTTTGGCATTAACTTTTCTATAGGAAGCAGATTATTGTGGTGCATGAGAGAGTCAGTAGCAGCTTCAGCAGATGTTGCCCAGCATGCTGGAACTGCAAAAACATTCCCTGTAACAAGAAAATAGCAAAGTTGATACCTGGTACTTTGTCAGTACTGAGGGGGGTCAGGGATGCTCTGGGACTGTCTGCCTATACCAAGAAATTTGTAACTAGACACTTCTCTCAAATGGGACTTGGAAAAAGTTGGTCTTGGTGATCTCAGGGAAACAGTACTTCTGTCGCACCTTGGTTGAAGATCAATTAAGATTAAATGCAAGCTTTATGATGCAGCTCTTCCAGCTCGAGAAGATTTAGAAAAAGGGTGGGGGGAGGTGGGAGGGGCAGTTGTACAGAGAACTAGTTTACACTGAGTGTTGCTTTGTGTGTCAGATGAAGTATAGAGTAGTTCTTAAATGTGTGGTTGGGAGCACCCAAAAAAAAAAAAAAGTTGGGAGATTAATGAGTCTTGTGCTGCAAGGCATACTTCCAAGGGAAGACAGTACTTTGCTATTTTATCTTTTAGCCACAGGTGTATATTTCGTGCTAATAGTGCACTTGAGATCATCAAGAGGAAAATGCCAGAGGCAAGGCAGGATTTGGAATGGCTAGTCATTTATTATCCTTGTGTACAGTTGCTGTGAGAGAAACATGTTAAATTGTCTAGAATATAGTGAGGGTGGGGAAGAACATCTAAAGCTTGCTGAGAACTGCCTGCTGTGACAGAAACAACTTGATTTTCTTACAAAGGAGTGGGCATATGTCCAGTTTCAGGAGAAGTACAGTTAATAAAGAATTCTGGAAGACTGTTACTCTCAGAATGATTCAGTGACTATCATATAAACTTCTTAAAAGTAGTATAGATTTTGAACAGTCTCAGAAAGTGAGAAAGCCTGTTCCTGGAACCTGTAAAAACAGCTTTTAACAGAAGGAAACAGTTTTGGTTTTTTTAAAATCATCATGGCTATCTGTAATTATAGCTGCTATTAAGAGGTGGAGATTATGGGATGCCCTACTGAAAAAACATCTCTGACAGCTGAAGCCATCTGTGGATGACTCAGGATCAGTTTACCCTATCCAGAGAGTGCCTTTTTGCAGAAAAGGTTAAAATTGGATGTGAAAATTATCATTGAGATTTTCTCTTTGCTACAAATCCTGGATCATCAAAAAAGGCTTTGAGAAACACAGGTAGTAAGGCAAGGGAGAAATTAATCAGTACAGCTCCATGGCACAGTACTGAGGCAAGTGTTTTCCAAACTTCTTGTTGTGCAGGGTCTCTGAACACCTTGGGAGTTCATGTTGATAGGAATTTCTGGGACACAGATCACATCTTGATCTTAGCTCTGTGTTTTTTGTGTAGGAAACAGAATCAGTGCAGGCAGCATTGTTCGTAGTCAATGAAGTCTAATAGAAGAGCCCTGCATGACTTGAAATTAGTACCATGGCAGATCCAAGGGGAGTGACTGATACTTGGTTTTGGCATACTCACCTGGGAGGGAGAGGATGGAGATCTTGTTCTCTAATTACCCTTGTTAAAAACAAGGGAAAACCCCCAAATAATCAAGCAAACAAAACCCGTGTAATTAATGATTGGGATACTGGTGGGAAGTGAGATAGCTGAGCATACATAGCATAGAAGAGATTGGTTTTCACCACTGGGTTCTTTGGAGGAAAAGGAGGGCAATAAGGCTGGTGAAGGGCTTGGAACAGAAGCCCTATGAGGCAGATGGATTTGTTTAGCCTGGAGAAAAGGGGACTTGAAGTTGACCTTATCACTCTTTACAATTTCCTGAAAGGTGGATGTAGTCAGGTGGGAGTTGGTCTCTTTCTCCAGGCAGAAACTATTAGAACTAGAAGACACTGTCTTAAGCTGTGCCAAGGGAAATTGAGGCTGGATGTTACGGATTTTTTTTTTTTTTTTTTATGGAAAGAACGGTAAAGTACTGGAATCATCTGTCTGGGGAGGTACTGTAATCAACATCCCTGGATATGTTTATAAAAAGACTGGATGTGACAATTTGTGCCATGGTTTAGTTGAGGTGTTAGGGCATGGGCAGGGCACGATGACCTTAAAGGTCTCTTCCAACCTAGTGATTCTGTGAAAAGTGAGCAGCACTGTCACTGTTTCCTCAGTGAATATTTAACAGGAAGTGTCATCATGCTGGCTACCCTTCAAGGGGGCCCTTCAAAGTGACTCAAGCTCATCAGGGAGAATCAAAGCCATACCTCAGGAATCCTCTTCAGTGCTGATTATCTCAGGACCACTAAATCCTACCTGCTTCTAGTTATGCCAGCAAGGAGACCTTCCCAAGAAATCTTCCTGGTCAAATTGTCTTTCTGTTCATTGTGGCTAGGAAATGAAGATGAGAACACCGGTATTTCTGTGACATAGGCATGTAGATGGTTCTGTGAGCTTTCTGTAGCCTGTCACAATTTTGAATATTTCATTAGTTATCATACAGAAGCTGATAAAGCCTGAGGACCCAATGTATGTGAAATAAAAGGAAGGAAATGTTAGCTAGAGTTGTCAGCAGCTTCAGGAACTTAAGAGACAGCTTTGCCACATTTCAGCAGTCTGAAGGCCCAATACATAAAAACCTGATGTACAGGAAAGATCTTAGGACAAACATATCAAAGAGTGATAGCTACTATGCTCATCTACTTTTTGTCACAAGAGAATATGATTTTTCCATGGATTTTTTCCTGTGTTGTAATTAGTTCTACGCATAGGCCTGCACTGAAAAGAATTCCGTTCTAATTCTATTAAACTATTCAATCATAAATATACTGGAGACTAAGTGTTAGACCATTGGCAGACTATATAGATTAGAGTAATTGAAATGAACTCCATCTCTGTTTTCAAATGTATTTATTGATAAATGTATATATGCAAACATCAGACAATAACATGAATATACAAATATATACAAAGGCTTTAACATTTTGCTAGATAAAACATAAACATCTCATTGAAAAGCAGCAAGGTAGAAAATAAGCTGCAGAAATTCTTGCAGCATTTTTATAAAGCAGTAAGCTTTTGAATGTCACTATTTTTTTAATAAGGGAGCATACTGTATGTAGCAGGTGCTCTCTTGCTTCTGTTCACACAGTTCAGAGATACACAAAAAATCACCAATGCTGCTAGAATGCAGTAAACAGAACAGTAAAAAGACCAGTATCTAGTCTCTCATTTAAAAGCACTAAAATCTATTATGTAGTACTTGCTAAATATTAAAAGCTACTTTATATAAAACTTATATAATCTACAGAACTAGGCAAGAATAACTTTCTTTTTTAGCTATCTGAGCAAAATTAAATAACTACCCCCAAAATCTTCTTTTTTAAAAGCCTTCTGCTGTTCTCATATGGCAAAAAATGGATTATAGAAGTTGTCCCCATAGCAGAAACAGAAGTACTGAAGGTATTAAAGTTTGGGGTTTTTTTTTTTTCCTCAGAAAGTAACAGAAAAAAGTAGTTTTCCCCTATTGTGTCTTAAAAAATTGTTAAGGCTCAATTGAATCAAATTATTGGAAAAATTAGAGGCTGTGAGATGTTAAACTTTTTTTTTATTTTTAAAGTTTCCATAGAGATTGTATTGAAAAAATGCTTTTAAAGTGAAAGATCTTTCAGAGCATGTCAGAGTCAGAATTTCTTTATACATTACAAACTCCAAACATTAACAAAATTGCTTTCCACAGCAGGATTGATGTTATGAAGGGTGTTTTCAAATGCTAGATTTATGACATAAAATGTCCTAGAGATATGATGGGTGCACTTGGCTAGTATTTTGTTCAGCAGGACTTTGTGTCCAGATTAATACAGTATTTTATTTTTGTGGGTAGTACTACAGCACATTCTAGTGATGAAGGCCAACACATCTTTTGGGGAGGAAGAAATAGGGATGCCTTATAAATACAATTGACTAGCAAAAGATGCTAAGAATGTAGAAACTAGAGGTGAGATTGAAATGAAAGCAATGTTTGATTGAATGGCTGGAGAACAGCGGTATGGGTGGTCAAAGGTATTCCCCCTTTTGTTAGGATAATGCCATTTGCTTGCATACATACCAAAGAGTCTGGATAGACCCTCCCCCCTGGCCTGGCAGGAAGGGTCCAAAATAAAGTTTAGAGATTAGACTGTAGTAAAACATGGTAACATAGCGATTCCTATAGGTTGTATGTAAATGTAGAAAATTTGGACCTTGTACTAGATTGGTTAATGAAAAAGTAGAATATTCAACACAGAAGGAGATTTAAGACATTGCATATAGAGACCTCTCTCTGTTGCTCCTGCTCTTGTTCCTGCACCCCTCACCCTTGCTTTCACCTTTGCTCTATTGCTCTTCTGGGCCTGCTCTGAGCTGCATCTGGCAGCTCCCAGCTAGGCTCTTTCACCTACACCCTATGCAATAAAAAACAAGCCTCAAGACGTGACTTCAGAGATCTCACTTGAGTTTGTCCCAGCTGACCATTTCCTGGGCTCCTACACGTGTTTGCGTTGGGAAGAAGGCAGTAGACAGTGTAGAGTCGACCTCTTTAGTTAAACTCATAAAAGTTATGAACACAATTCAAGCAATTTATGTCATTACAATAACTTGGTAGCCTCAGAAATATTCCTTTAGTTTATGAGATGCATTCACTCTAGGTACCCTTCTTCCATTTTCTCCTTTCTTCTCCAATTAATAACGAAGGCTGGAGTGATTAGAAATGCAGCTGGAGTGCTAGTTTATTTGCATTATTGAGAATCTAGCAACAAGATGGAAGTCTCATTGGCCTTCATCAAAGAATCTAAGAAATTATGCTTTATTCACCTTGTTGGGATTTATTACATTGAGACGGGAACATTCAAAGTAATATTTTCTGCCATATTGAGGAATTTTCTCTTCTTATCATTCTTAGATGATGATCATTATTCTTAGATGATGCCATGTTCAGCACTGGTGAGGTGTAAGGTCCAGTGTTCTAGTCTCAAAATGAGATAGGAAAGAAGGAACTGGGTCACATAGATGATGTGAGATAAGAAAACATAGCAGATGTTGTACATCTATCACACTTACACTCATGCAGTACATGTTCCATGACCCTAAGGCTTTTTTTTTTTTTTTACTTGCTGTCTTCATAGAGCTGCATAATATTTCTAAAACAATAGAATTAGGGTGATTCTATTATGCAATGTGAGGTAGTCTGTCTCCAAGATGAAAGCTTGAAAAAATAGACAAATTCATATATCTCTTATTCAAAGCATAGGAAAGGAATAATTTCAATAAGTTTTTTTGAATGTTATACTGCTTGTAAAGCAATTATTTCTTTTAATAGTAATGTTCTCCATAGGCATTTTATACAAAAGCTGTACTCACTACAGTGATCCAAACTGCAGGCCTATTTTGTAGTAATCTAGATAGACTGAACACAGCATTTACAATTTTAAAAATTAAGTTTCTCAGCCTTCCTGTGGAAGTTTACTGGAGACTTGAAATTGCATTGATTTCCCATGCAACTTCAATTTCTAGTTGTTCAGTTACTTACAAGAAAAATCTGTTATTCCCCTCATGACTTTCTTGTGTGTCTTCTTGATATAAATTAGAATACTCTCCATAAGATGGATAAGTCCAATTTTCAGGGCTTCCATTAGGTAAACACCTGAAATGAAAAGGATATGATGCATATTGTTCCGATGTCTTGCTGTTGTTTGACTCTGACTTCTCTACTACCTCCACCAAAATGCAGTGTAATCTCACTTTCAGACAGCAAGTGTCTGAAATGAAGGACAAGAATCAAGGGCTTGTGAGCATAGTGGAAATTTTTTGTTTTGCTAGAAAATATTACTGAAAGTGTTTCAAAATACTGTGGTTGTGATTATTTTCTTTTTCTCTTTGTAATTCTGTTGTCTTTAACTGAAACCCTTAAAATTCCAAGATGGAGAATTCTTAAAATTTGCAATTTGAAAATTAGCCTTAATTTTTTGTTTGTTTCAAATAGAATTGTTAAGCTGTGTCTGTGCTATAGCAGTAGAGTTAACCAGTGCATGGATTCTGACTTTTCTGTGTTGTGCAACCCATCTCTACAAACATTATTTTCTGTGATTGAGTTGCTCATAGTTTTTGTTGGAGTTTTGGTTGACATCACAGATACAGGACAGAGTGAAATACTCAGAAACTTCCCTTCCCTTCCCTTCCCTTCCCTTCCCTTNTGTGCAACCCATCTCTACAAACATTATTTTCTGTGATTGAGTTGCTCATAGTTTTTGTTGGAGTTTTGGTTGACATCACAGATACAGGACAGAGTGAAATACTCAGAAACTTCCCTTCCCTTCCCTCTACTGATATTTGTTTGGAACTGATTATACTGATTTTTTTTTTTTTTATTCTTGAATACTCAAGGTGCTTTGGTTAGGGTGGTTCTTCCTATGTAGTTAAAAAAACCCCAACAACCAACAACCAACCAACCAAACAAACAAACAAACACACCCCCCAAAACAAAACAAAACAAAACAAAACAAAAACTATGCAAGTTTTAAACTGTGAACAAAAATTAATTGCAGTGCAGAGTTTTGGCAGTGGAAGATGCACTTGTGTTTCTAAGACTAGCAAAAATGGGACTTAAAAAATGCCAAAACCACCTCAAAAGTTAATATAAAGAAAAGGAAAACAAAGTGACTTAAGAGTTTCAGCAATGAAAGATCATCATGTAATCTTAATTTGAACTGAAAAATGTTCCTGTTGCACCTCTAGATTTGATGGGACAGCCATGGAAACAGTAATAACTTTGTGACTGTTGGCTAATTATATGGACGTTCCACCAAAAAAGGTTATACACAGCCTAAAGTACTAAATACTTAATGAAACTGTCATCGCTGTAATGATAAATATCTGTTCCAGGATGTCTTCTCAGACAGTATTGTAAGCATATCAGAAAAAACAGTTGGTCATAATTCTGTAATGCTATCATATTTTTTAAGAAATTATAGGACTTAAAGTAGGCCATGTGTCAAAACTAGGGATTTGTAGCAAAAGTAGTTTGAAACAGTTGTAATAATTAATAATGACATAATTGATTCCTGAAGTTCAATGCACTGATAGTTTTGTCCAGTTACCACATAGAGTCGGCTGAAATTCCCTTGAAAGCCTCCAAGTGAAATTCAGCCATTATGTAAATGATGCCTTAAGCTAGTCATAAAACTGAGCACATATAGAAATGAAGGTTGTATTTGTTTAGCATTCCTTAGGTCTGAAAAATGGATAGAGTAGCAAAGGCAGACATCTGGAAATTATTGCTTAATAATAAATCAGAAACTTCCCTGTTTAGTTCCTATTTCTGCCATTCCATTAGCCTGACAGATCTCAAATAGTGGCAGTTGCTATATACTCAATTTAAAGTATATACTGTATGCTGAATTGGTGTAATTTCATGTGCACTTGTTACATGACTTTGGTTTTCCCTTGAATACGTTACATATTTAGCATGCAAAGAATAAGAACTAATTTCAGTGATGTATGTTGATTAGGCTCTTGTTAGACATAAATAAGGGTTATCTTGTTCTTTACAGTACATTACGTCACCTATTTAATATGCACACAGCTTTCTCTGTCTTCTAACACTTCCACCCACAGACATTTAGACAAAGAGTGCAAGCTAAAGCATGAATCTCTTAGCTCTGAGCAAAGCCTGATACAAGAAACTGCAATGTTTATTGATTACTTGCAACTTTTTGACACTGCAAAACCAGGAGAAAACAGGGTATAAAAATATTAAAACTAGAGTTGAAACTATCTCTTCAGAGCAAATACATTAATTTTTCCCTAAAATATGGACAAAATATGTGAAGATATATAGTTGGTAACTTAAAAGTATGAAAAAAGGTAGGTCATCTGGATTTATCAAAGTTTTGTAAGAAGAAAATAACACGTTGATTTACTGCATTAGACTTGTTGCTGTTGGTAAATTTAGGAACTAGGAGCAAAAAGAAAAGTAATATTAGAAGGCAGATTACCAATGAAAGAGCATTTGTGAGTTGGACTTCTGATGTTGACACATCAGTGTCAAGTGAATGAGATCAAACGTTGAAAAAAAGGAGGAACACTTAGAGGGAAGGAGAAAAAATTTAATCATCTTAAAGAACATACAGGAAGGTGTTCAAGGAAGATAAAAAAATTGGAGAATGAAATTTTCCACTCTGTCAAATGGACTAGATAAAATGAGAAGGTAGGAACAGAGGAGTAAAATTGGGAGTTCAGGAATTAATGTGTGCATAGGCACTCAGGCAAATAAAAAAGCTGCTCAAGTACAGAGGAAAGAGAAATTGGAAGGCATCTGGAGAAGGAGCAGTGGCTAGAAAAATACTTTTTTCTGGGATCTGTGAAAATTGGATATTTCAAAGAAATAGACTGTATGCAGTCATACTTTCAAGAAAACCAAATCCTTTAATCAAGACCTCTAACCTAAGAAACAATTAATAACTTACCACTGTTACTTTTGAAGAATTAAAATTCCTCTGATTCATTCAATAGACATTTATCTATGATATTTAAGATTATCTTCATAAAGACATTGTAAACATGTCTGGAAATGACACACTCCCAC
Organism: Regulus satrapa; assembly: GCA_013396955.1. Taxonomy (NCBI): domain Eukaryota; kingdom Metazoa; phylum Chordata; class Aves; order Passeriformes; family Regulidae; genus Regulus; species Regulus satrapa. The sequence continues at coordinate 4,323 of VWZN01009651.1, read as the reverse complement.
AGTTTCTATACAGCAGAATATGATGAAACCAGCCACCAAAAAATATTATATTTTCCACTTGCATTCATATCAGCTAACAGAATAATATCCATGTGATTCAGAACTAGACATTTGAAAAGTCTTTACAGGATCTGAAAATCAAGTTATAAACTAGGATGCTTCCTAAAGTTCTCTAAAAAATATATTATTTATCTGTGATGTGCAAAGGAGAGGAAAGAGATGTGGTGGCATAGAATATTTTGTGCCTTTATTTTTCACACTGATCATACGTGTTTTCTACATTGTTTTTAAGCACTACATCAGTTAAGAAATATAATTCCTTGTCTAAAATATGAAATACTCCGAGTCAATGAAGAGAGTGCTGAGGTGTGATTATTTCTTCCTAAGCAAACTCTAGGTTTCTAACCCAGTTCTGTCACTTGAATGTTATCATGATGAGACAGGGTTTATGGTATCAGTAGTGTTTATTTTAATGTTTAAATTATTCTTATTATAACAAATTTTTTTTTAAAAAATGGTGCCTTTCACAAATCTCTTAATAGCACTGAGTGCCATGTGATTATCTGTTTGGTAATTTTTTTTGAGGCTGAGTTCAGGTAGCTAATACTGATACCCTAAGTACCGTTGAATGCCACTGAAAGCAAATAAGCAGCTGAATGGAAGTAAGATGATCTAACTTTGAGTTTTTAGTATTAATTTAATTTTTTCAAAACTATACCAGAAAATTATGAATGATAATTAATTTGGGTATGTTCTTCTGAGGGAACTGAGAGGTAGAAAAAGTTTAATTCTATTAGGCCCATACCTTTGTGTTTTTATACTTCTTACACTCAGTTGTGAAGATATTACATGGAAGTACCTCGTCATTTCTGATGTCCAATATGAATTATTACATACATATATACATATGAAGTACATTTATATACATATATTAAAGGTATGTATATAAAAACTTGTAAAGTGCAATTTTTGATGTGTTGGATGTACCTGGCAATTCTGACACTACTAAAAATCTGACATCTCCAAATCTGTCTAAAATCAGGAAAAAATTTCCATCCATCAAGTTTAGTAAACAATAAACACATTACTCAGAACTGAAAGAAAATTATAAGGTTGAAGATTAAATAATCTTAATAAAGAAAACTATCATTTAAGAGGGATGAAACAAACCTAAGCAAAGTATAGGACACATTATGCAAGGACAGGCTAGGGAAGTGTAGTCTAAGCCTATATATTATATATTTAGTGCTGTACATTCAGTATTAATGTAAAGCAAGAAATATCCAACTGCAGGTCTTAGGAGGACTGGATTTAAAAAAAAAAATCATCTTGTTTTCCGTTAAAATTATGAGAAATTTTTTTGGCAAACCTCCAAACCACTCAAACTAGTTTACTGATTCACTGCAATAGAACTGAATTGAAAAAGATTCCTTTGAAATAGCAATGAACACCTCTCTGTCTGCTTTAAATGAGCACAAATATCTAAAATATGTGGTGGCATTATGAAACAACTAAGGATGTATTAATGAGAAACCTCTAACATGGACTTTAGCTACAGGAGTGTGTGCAATATATTTGAGAAGAAAGTAAGAAGTACTGAATTCCTGTGCTTTAGATTACTTCATAAATATAAAACCAAATAAATGTTTATAATAGATATAGATAGAAATAATTATTGAACTAGAGATAACACTAAGGGAATTTTTTCTGAGAAATCGGGGCATACTGAGAATTCTGATTCCATTGATTTTTTTCTCTCTTCGTCATGAGCCTTTGAAATACCTTCTAATACAATGAACAAAAAATGTTTCTTCTCAAGTGCAAGATAGATCTGAGTGATCATTTTATCAGTTAAAGAATGCCTGGTAGGTCAATTGTTGTAAATATTGATATGTTTGCACAACAGGATTCTGGGCTGAGAAATTGCCATTCAACAACATGCATGAATGAGATAAAACTGAGCCATAAAATCAGGAACACAGAATGAGGAAGGAGGTGTAGCAGACAATGAGGAAAATTATCTCAGTTCCAATTACTTGGATTAAGTTTCCATTACAGATGCAATTTAAACTTATATTTGTAAAAAGAAACAAGAAAGATAAGTGTGATGATGTTTGACATCTAAGAAAGCCAAGTGATACTTTTGATGGTTTAATATAAACCTTGTACTAAATCATTCAGTTTTAGCAGTGGTCTATAATAATACAAGGTGAGGAAAAACTAGTAAATGGTTCATCTGCGCAGGGGGTTTGTTTAGCTGCTACATATTACTGTATTTTCCTAAAAGGAATATTTTCTATTTTCAGTGCTACCTGTTTCATAAAGCTTCACATGAACATTGCTGACCCCCAAGTATGGGAAAATCATGTGGCTTTTCAAATCGTCATGTTTTGTTCTGATTTTTTTTGGCACATTGGGGAAAGTGGGAACTCACCTAAGTCTCTGATCCTCAACTTGGAGGAAAACCACCATTTTACCCTGCACCTTTTATAAAATAATGAAAGTTTGCAGCAATGTGTATATAGTTTTGATTTCTAGATAGTTAGGCTGGAGACAGAATTTAATTTAGTTTTTGCCTCAGACAAAATTTTAATTGATAATGACACTAAAAGTAGTAAAGCC
>VWZN01009649.1:76363-124962 GCA_013396955.1 Regulus satrapa | reverse complement strand
CAGTCCCCTCTGTGCCGGGGCTGTGTGGGGCAGAGAGACGGGCAGGGCACGCTGCACCCGGGGCTGTCCCCGAACCGGGGCTGTNCCGGGGCTGTCACCGAACCGGGGCTGTCCCCGAACCGGGGCTGTCACCGAACCGGGGCTGTCACCGAACCGGGGCTGTCCCCGAACCGGGGCTGTCCCCGAACCGGGGCTGTGTCCGAACCGGGGCTGTCACCGGGTCCTGGAGGACGTGGATCATCAGGCTGCTCTGTGTTCTTGAATCACACCAAGGAAATTCTTCTCTTTTGGTCTCACGGATGTTTTTAGGGCCGGTAGATTGTGCTGAGCCCTGGAAAGCGGTCGCTGAGTGCAGAGAGCAGCCCTGTAGATCCCCCCGTGGCGATGTGTGTGTGAGTGAAAGGACAGCACCCTGTGCCACGGTTTCACTTCACCTCTGGCTCTCAAGAGGGGCTTTTACAGTGAATAAGAGTTTCAGCTCCGTAGTGAGTTTCTGTAACAAAGCTACATTTTAAAAAATAGAACATACGCCAGAAAAATCCGTGGTTTCTATTTAGGGTAAACTTTTTTTATTCAGAAGGGGTCTGAGGTGGTTCCTTTTGATTCCGTTTTTGCTTTCTGGTTAACTCGGTGATGCGAAATACGTGGAAAAGGCTCCCCCCTACAGTTCACTTTCTGTTCCTCTGAAACCTGGTTTGTCACAGTGTGGAATTTTGATGATTTCTTCATAATGTTACATAGTTTCTCATAGTTGTTGTGTACGGTTGCAAGAATTGGTTGTACCCGAGCTGATGTCAGTCACTGGTGGGTAGAAGCTGCTGCTCTGCAGCACCCTTGCTGTGCCAATGGCTCTGTGGCTGGAGCAAAATACAGATTTATTTGCTAATTCTAAAAGCCATAGGTTCTCAACGCTGAATAAAGTGTAAATTTCAGTATTGGGTTGGAAGATCAAACAGGTGACACACTGTAAATTACTTAGTGAAAAATCTGGAGGATGCAATTAGTGGGGATAAATTGGCCTATACAGAATGAATCTGAATCAAACCAAACTGGTGCTGCAGGTTGATGCCCCTCCAAATGTTCCAGATGCTCCAAGCTCAGCCCATCACTGCCTGCAACCTTCAGAGCCGCCCTCGGAGCTGCCCCTGGCTCCAGGCAGGCAGGTGCAGTTGGACCCACAATTCCTACAGTCCTCGCCAGAGAATGGCTCCTGGGAATCATGTTTCTGGAAGGTGGCTGCTCGGCCACTGCTCTGGCTCCTGGAAGTGTGATTGGGTCGACCAATGAGACCATGAGGACAGTATTCATCTCTGTTGATTGTTATTGTAAAATACGTGAAATTAGGCGCTGCTTCGCCAATGGCTCTGTGGCCAGAGGATGCTGTTTGTGATCCGGGGGGCTGTGTTGGAACCCAGCTGTGCCACTGCTCTCTGGCTGAGTGGGTTTTATAGCCCTGTGTGTTTGATCCACTGTGGATTCCTGTAGCTCTCTGTGCCATCTTGCAGGGGTGGAACGGTGGGAATTGCTCCGTGCGTGTGGCCCCTGAGGCTTGAGGTGAGCAAAGGTGTATGAAGGTTGTTCTCAGGTTCTGTAGAGACTTACGAGAACGTGCCTGAAAAGTGGTATTTCATGTGTTTCTGTTCTGCTTTAATGTTTTCCTGCAACTTTTAGGGGATGTTTGCATTGTTGCCTGTGCTGGTGATCTCTCACTTCTGGGTATTCAGGCTGAGCCCAGTCCCCATGATGTGTTAAAACCTGCCATCCCAGGAATTCCTGCACTGACTGACTCAGATCTTGGTGTTGGTGAACAGTCAGTGACAAACTCGTGGATTTTCCAGGAAACTCCACTATTAACTGGTTTCCTTGTAAGGATGTTTGGAAACCTTGTGAAGATCCAGGCTTGTATCATGAACCAGATGAGTGAAATCATCTTCCTGGAATGCTCTGTTCATCTGGGCTCTGGATTGTGGTAAAAAGCCAAAAGTTCCTCGTACTAAATTCTGGTAAAGGTTGTGATCAGGTTTCCTCTTGGTGTGTGGTGATGGTGGAATCATCAGGATGGGCCACAGGAGAGGACGTGGTGCTCCTCAGGGCAGCACCAGCCTCCCGGGGCTTCCATCCCCAGGGCGTTGCAGACTGGAGCAGCTCCTGTCAGGTCCAGGGGTTCGGTTCAGTCTCTTGCTCATGGATTCCTGGATCTCATGAGAGCTGCTAATTGTGTTGAAATGTGGTTTTGTCATGCGAACAGGGGGGGGTTGTTCTATGACTGGATGAATTTGCATGTGTTAAACCTCAGAGAGGAGAAGTTGCCGCTTGTTTCCTGTCACCTGCTGCGTGATGCTGGCACTGAGCTGCTTTCTTCCCCAAGTGACTTCAAAGAAATGAAATCTGTTCTGAAATTGCTTTTTGCAGAATGAGTTTCCTGCTGTTTTCCCTCACAGCTTTCGTGAGGTTTGCAGGGGAAGTTGTGACCCTCTCTCGTGCTTTTGCGGAATGCCAGTGGCACTGCTGGAGAGGGATGGATCCCTGCTGTGGCTCTTGGCACATTCCTGCTGGGACACAGTCGCTCCTTTTGTGGGTCATTCTTGGGGTGTGACTGCCGTGCCTTTGCTGGGGCTTGCATTCGGCCACCTTGTGTGCTGTAGGTCTATTTTTGGATAAAATTGAGGGATGGAGACATTTTTCTCTTTAAAGCCACATGAGCTTTGAACCTGAAACGTGAGGGACTTAGCCCAGCCGAGAGCAAAGCTCAGCGTGGAGGGAGTGTTGGCCATGGCCAAGCTGATGTGTGTGGTGGAGATCATTCAGAAGTGGTCGCAGGTACAGCTGCTGCCACTGCAGCACTGCCAGACACGTCCACACTCTGATTTTCTGCAGCTCCCAGCCGCCTTCCCCTCCCATGTGGTCCTGATGATGGAGTTGTTTCCCCTCATCTCCATGCCAGCTGGGGGGAGGAGCTCGTGGATTTCAGATCTGTTCTCCCACATTTTGCCCGAGTTTCTCTCTTTCTGCGTTTGGCTTTGGTGGTCCAGATCAGATTATGGAAAAGGAAAGGCATTCTTGCAATCGTGGATCCCTGCCATGCATTGGCCCTGGCTGCAGCTCTTCCTTTACCTGCTTAGAGTCTCTCTGGGAAGCAAAGGTTTCCTGATGAGGAATTCCTCCATCTTTCTTTGCACAGATCGTCATGGCTCCTTCTAGCCCCACTGCTCACCCCTCCCGTTCCAGTGATCACAGCCCCACCGTGTTCCCTCTGTCCAGAAGGAGCACACAGGTTCCAGTGGATCAGGAATCTGGTCCCAGAGTTTGGGATCTCCAGCTCGCATGTCAAGGTGCTTTCATCCCCGGCGGAATTCTATGAACTCCTGAAGGTAAGGTGTGGGCTCCAGGTTGTGGGAATGGTTTGGTTGCAGTCCCAGTTTTGCAGCTGCTGCCTGGTAACTGCTCTCGTACGGAACAGATTTAGCTGTTTGTTCCTCAGTTTCCCAGGCAAGCAAGGTTTCCTCCTTGAATTTTAGATGCAGCAACGGTGCTGCTGTGGCTCCGCTGAGCTCCGTGCGTTTCGCGTCACCACTCTCCACGTGTTGCCCTCTCCTCCCTCACGAGCAGGGAGCCAGTGCAGAGATGTGCTTGAGGGCATCCTCCACTCCCAGGAGAGTGCAGCGCTGCCGGGCTGGTGGCACCACACACCCCGTGTGAAATTGAACTTGTTTTTTTGCTGCTCTCAGGTGCAGATAAAAGCAGCCAAGCAGCGGGTGGTGATGGCCTCGCTGTACCTGGGGACAGGACTCCTTGAGCAGGAGCTGGTGAGTGTGGCAGGCTTTGGGAAGGCCAGGAAGGGAATGCAGGGTCGTGGAAGGGAGGCATGTGGTTTAGGTCTGGTATAGAGCCAGGGAACTGCTGCACTTCTTCAGGGGATAGTGAGCCTGGACCTGTCAGGAGAGCTTGGGGGCAGGAGGGGGGCTTTGTAAAACTCAGGTCATGGGAATCTATTTCTCCCTGGTGTTTTTTTTGAATGGGATTGGAGCTGTGTAGTGCTGCGTTTGGTGCTCCAGGTGCAGGACACAGATGAAGGATTGGTTTTCTGCATTGAGACCCAGGTCAGCTTTGCTTCGTGGTATTTGCCTTTTTTGTTCTTTCCTCTGGAAACAGAAGCATTTTTGCCCAAGGGCTTTTGGAAAAAGCCTGGCCCTTGGCCAGGCTCTGTTGTTAGGATGCAAATGCCCTGGCAGTGGGAAGATGGTTGGAGCCTGCATAGGATGTGTGCCCAGGTTTGTCTGGGCTTGCACATAGGATTTGAATTTGCATGTGACAAACAACCTTGTAGCTAAAGAATAAAACTGCAGTGAGTGTTCCTACCAATGTTTGTCTTTGGGGATGTGAGTCTGTGATTTGGGAATGATACTGGGACTTTTTCTGCTTGACTTGCGAGACCTGAAGAATGTGGAGATGTAAAGCTGAGGCCCTTTGATCCGTGGCTTTGGGCTGGTGGAGGCTGCCAGGCTGGCAGATGCAAGGGCTGTGCTTGGCATGAGGAGGAAGGACTCGCACCAGGGTGTGGGAGCTGTCTTGGCCACGGTCTCTGCTGCCCAGCACTTCCCTTGAAAAGTGTGTTTGCTTTTGTAATGAGGAGAGAACTCTCTCTGCAGGTGTATTGCTTAGAAGAAACACTGGAGAAATCGCTGCAAGCAAAAGGCTCACCTGACCTCAGAGTTTCCATTCTCCTCGACTACACCAGGGGTTCCCGGGGTAGGAATTGCCACTCCTTGCTTTTGTCAGAGCCTGATTTTACTGTTAGGTTAGAGACAGTTCTTTTCAGAGTGAGTATCTTGGCCAATTGTGGTACTGCATGCTTAAAGCACGTACCTTTCAGCGCTGGCCTTTTGTATTCCAGTACTGCATATTCCCAGAAAATCCTCAAGCTGAGCAGCTTTTCTTCCAAAAATAGGTGGTAGGAGTAAGAAGGGCCAAACTGCTCCGTGCAAGTTGTGTAGTCTAGCTTGGTCCATTTGTTAGTGCATTTGCCCTTACCCATCACGCTCACTTCCATTTTCATTTTGAAAGGAGAATGGGAGTTGTTGGAAGCAGCAGCACCCTGAATCGGCAGCCTGTGGTCATGTAGATGTGTTAGCATTGCTGGTGAGGCTTGGTTGAGAAGCTTGAAAAGAGTCAGACCTGCCCTGACTGGATGCCAGTTTCAATGTTGACATAGTGCAAGTGAAAGTGATTTAAAAAAAAAAGAAAACATAAGAAGTGCCAGTGGATGGGAGGGGTTCTCACTCCGTAACCAGCGTCATGATGTGTCCTGTCTGCGTGATCTCTGTGCGAAACTCCCTTTCTCTCCCAGGCAGGAAGAATTCCCGAACAATGCTGATCCCACTGCTGCAGCGATTTCCCGAGCAAGTCCGCGTGTCCCTCTTCCACACCCCGAACCTGCGTGGGCTTCTCCGGCTCCTGATTCCGGAGCGTTTCAACGAGACCATTGGGCTGCAGCACATCAAGGTCTATCTGTTCGATGACAACGTCATCCTGAGCGGGTGAGTCCTGCCCCTGCCGGCCTTTGGGCAGCGTGGCCGTGCTGCCAGAGCACTCCATCGGGATCCTATCGATGCTCTGCTGAGATGGGAGAGCAGCCACAGTTCCTGCCCGTTAGATTCTCAGATGAAAGCCAGTCTTTCAGAAAGGGAAAAATATTTGGAGATTCCGAAGGAGAAGGCAAATTTGTGCTTCAGTGCAGCTATCCCAGAGCTGGGAGGTTGAGAACCTTGTGCCCGTGCCCTGAAGCCATCTCTTCCTTTCTGTTCAGCGCAAACCTGAGTGATCTGTACTTCACCAACCGTCAGGACCGCTACGTGCTGCTGCGGGACTCTCCCGAGATCGCAGACTTCTTCACGGAGCTCGTGGACGCCATCGGAGATGTGTCCCTGCAGCTGCAGCAGGATGATACAGTCCAGATGATGGAGGGAATGGTACACCCCTACCAAGGTAGGAGGGAGTGCTCTCACCTGCTTGGCTGATGGGATCCAGAGGAGAGGAGTGACAGCCAGGGTTTAAGGATGACTTAGACTGCATCCATGCGGGAATTGTTGGGTGTCTGGCCATCGTTCAGGCTGTGGGGTGTCCTGTTTTGTGCCATCCAGTATTACATTCAGGATTGCTTGAGTTTCAGGACTTGGTCTGTTGGAGTTTTCCCAGCACAGTGGCTGTCACAGGCTAATTTGGCAGGGCATGCAGAGGCTGGAATTAACTGTGCAACCGTCTCAGTGCTGCCTCATAAATGTGCTGCTTTTGGCCTTAAACGAGAACTTCAATCCTACGAGAAGTTTTTCTGATATTAGCAGCTGCAGTTCCGGGTGGCTCTGGGTGTGCACGTTCTGAAGGGTTTATGAATGTGCTGCTATCGTAACTGATCTCTTGTAGTAGCGTTTGTTCTGGGAATCAAATGGGAATCAGTTCAGGAAGACTGGGAACAAGCGTAAAATTGGGCAGAGAAGGGCAGCGATGTGCCAGGCTGATTGCATCATCAGTTTTTGTCCTGGCCTTGCCCTCCTGGGTGATGTAAGTTCAGGCTGGGGGTGGGGGTTTGTGTGTTCCAGCTCATTCTTGGTTGTCAGCGTAGCCTTGGCCTCGTCCTTTCCTTTCTCAGAGGATTTTTCAGGCTGCTGCCAGTCGCTGAGCATTTCTCTTCTGCGACATAGCTCTGCCAGCCTCGAAACAGCTGGTTTGGGCCTGAAGACAGAGAGTCATGTGCACTCTGTGTTGGCTCCTGTTTGTTCCTGTATCCAGTGCTGTCAGTGGTTTTTCCTGGTGGGTCTCTAGACCTCAGATACCGTCTCTGTGGCTTTTCCTGCAGGAGACAAAGTGGCTTACTGTGAGATTGCCAACCGGAGGGTCATGGAGGTCATCAACTCTGCCCGGACACGGCAAGAGCTCCTTCATGCAAAGACTTTCCACAGCAGCCAGCCAGGCAGTTCCCTTTTATCCCAGCAAGGCTCTCAAGCATCTGAGAGTCTGAAACCAGAACCCGACACCTGGATCTATCCCTTGATCCAAATGAAACCTTTTGGCATTCAGATAGACGAGATGGTCACAGAGACGCTGCTGACGGAGGCTGAGCGGGATGCCAGGATATTCCTCACCACTGGCTACTTCAACTTGACACAGGCCTACATGGACCTCATCCTGGGCACGAGGGCTGAGTACCGGATCCTCCTGGCCTCGCCAGAGGTCAATGGGTTTTTTGGTGCCAAAGGGGTGGCAGGTGCCATCCCCGCTGCCTACGTTTACATTGAGCATCAGTTTTACAGTGAGGTCTGCTACCTGCAGCAGCAGGAGAGGGTGCAGCTGCAGGAGTACTCCCGTGCTGGGTGGACGTTCCACGCCAAAGGTAAGGTGCCCTTAAATCCTGAGGGGTCTTGTTCAGAGGTGTGGGAGAGCTCTGCATTTGGATTGCAGAAGGAGTGAGGGGCTGGCTGGGTGCCAGGCGTGTGCACAAGGAGCACACGGATGGAGCCTGGCTCCTGATTGAAGATTCCCAGCAGCAGGTAGTGCCTGTTGGCGCTTCCTGAGACATGACACACCCTTCAGTCCCCCATGGGGTCTCTCTGACATGCCCCAAACACTGGGGCTGTGCTGCGTGCCCCTCCCTCTGCCCTTAAAATGCTGCATGTGCAGTGCCAGGGCTGTTCCCAGGGTGCCCCTCCTGGGGGCATTCAGCACCAGGAGGTGTAGCAGAGATGGGGTGCACGTCTGAGCAGCTCCTCCAAAGGGGAGGCATCCCAAAGCCTCCCTGCCACTTTCCTGGGTGTGTGTGGTGTTGAGGGTGACACGGGTGCGTCCCTTGGGATCAGAGTCCCTTCCAAGCAGTTCGGGTGGCTGCGTGCTGCAAGATAAAGCCTGTGGCTGCTATTGCCTGGCACTGGGAAGCTGCTTCCCCTTGCTGGAAGGTGAGTCACTGAGCAGATCCTGCCAGATAGCCGTGAAACCAGAGACCTGTAAAGGCTGTGGCACTGCTGCAGGACAGGGAAGGCAAGGAATCTGTTCCTCGTGGTTACTGCTTGGGCAGAGGTGCTTTGGCTGGTCAGGCAGCAGCCAGCCCCTGGCAGGGTCCCGTTTGGTGGCAGAACGTGACAAGGCCGTGCCCTGTGTCTGGCAGAGCCCGTGGGGGCTGTCGGGCCCCGCTGTGGTGGGGGAGCCTGCAGGGGTGGAGGTGCCAGGGCATTAGGGCAGTGCCAGCTCTGTGAGTGTGTGCTGTGGGGGCGGGGAGGAGCTTACAGGAACTGCCAGTGAATCGGCAGCATCTTACTCAAGGCATTCTTGGAACTGCTCTGGGGCTGAGTTGGGAAACCTGCTGCTATTTTAAGGCTGAGATGGTTTTTATGCTACGGGTTCTTTGTTGCAGTCTGTGTGTGATCAGCCATGGGGATAAGTCTCTACCAGGGACTCACCCAGGGCTCTGCTGAGAAGAGCAAAGGCTTTCTGGCTCCGGAAAGCCTTTCTGTGGCCACACAGCCTCTCCCTGGCTGCAGTCCTGACTCTCCCGTGGCTGTTCCTTCTTGCCCTGCTGCAGTGGTGCGCTTGAGAACAGTGTGATGTTTCCATCTTTCCCTTGAAATCCCATCCTGGGCTCTGTCCCGCCTGCTCTCTGTGCTGGCAGAGCTGTGGGAGCTCTGCTGCTCAGTGGCAATGGGGGCCAGGTGCCCTGGCAAGAGTCTGGTCTCATCCCTGCTGGCTCCTCTGGAAGTGAGGGAGGGAAATAATTTGCACTTCTCTTCTGTGTCTCTTCACAGAGGCACATGAATTCACCTGCCAGAGCTGGGAGATGCCTCTTCATGTCCTGGTCCCAGGAGGGGGGCTGGTCCCTGGCCCCGGGACAGGCTGGACAGACCTAGCCTGTCTGCTTGGGGCTGGTTCCTTCACTGAAAACCTGTTTCTCTTCTCTCAGCATTTTTGAATTCAGTGTGGTGCAAACCAGCCTCTAATGCGGTGACAGGACTTGCTCGGGGTTGTTTGGGGCTCCTGTCCACAATCCAGTACCCATTTTCCTGGCTGTGGATTGCATGCAGTCCCGTACACGATCTGTAACCCAGGTTTAAAGCGTTTGACCCACTCGGAGCGAAGGCACCCTGTCAGCCCACCCTGGCTGTTCCCTTGGCTGTCACACCACCTCTCTTCCTCGTTTTTCCTGCAGGCCTCTGGCTGTACCTGGCAGGGAGCGACCTGCCCTGCCTGACCCTGATTGGCTCTCCGAATTTCGGCTATCGATCCGTTCATCGTGACTTGGAAGCTCAGGTCGCCATAGTGACAGAAAACAAAGCCTTGCAGCAGCAGCTGCACCAGGTGAGCAGCAGGTTCTGGGGATGCTGTACTTCTGGGTCCCACGGGGAATGCTGCTGACGCAGTGGCAATAAAAACCTCCAGCTCCAATAACTCAAAAGCTGCTGGAGCGTGGGGAGTCCTGAGGAGCTGTCAGTGAAGTGACTATTGATGAGCTGTGAGTATCCGTGCTGGGAAGTGAGGCCATAACGGGAAGGAATGTGTGTCCCCAGTGACCTCGGGTACAGGGAGTGCTCGGGCTGGATGTGCCCCGAGCCTTTGGAGCATCTGCTGCCTCCTCTGCTCACTCGGAGCCCTCACCCCAGCGTCTGGCCACTGCCCAGGGCACGACGGGCCCTGGGGTAATGAGGCTGGGCCCTTGGGGTGTCTGAGCTTGGACTGCAGGAGGGTTTCTGGACTGGCTGGGATGCCCCTGAAGTTCTGTGACAAAGTCCTTGTCGTGAATAATAATATGATTATTAATTATATAATCCTGACACAAAGATTTTTAGTCAATGTCCCAGGGTTTTTCCGTGCTGTTTTTGTTTTAATTAGGCAGCGTGGAATGCTCAGCAGTTCTGCTGCTGCTCTGAACCCTGCCTGGCTCTCCAGCTGTCTCAACTGAATCTTCTGCTGGAACTGACTGTCCCAAGTCATTTCTCCTGCAGTGTTGTGTTTCAGAGCAGATCAGTGTGGTGCCCCTGTGTGACTTGGAGACCTCAGAAATGCACTGTGTGAGGCAGGTGCTGGCAGAGTTGTCTGCAAGATCAATGGGAATTGCCCTCTTGCATCAGGGCTCTTCCCTGGGATGAGTCAGAGTATATCTAATCAAAAACAATTCTATTACTGGAAGAGTTGCTTGAGTATTTCAATTCATATCTTGCCTCTGCTTGTTTCTAATGGAAGGGGAAAATCAATGGAAATGTGACACAAAGGAATTTTCTCACACAGGGCTGCAGTGATCTCATTCAAAGGGCTTTAAACCATTCCCAATTGCTGGAAGCTGATTCTGAGATGGGTGGGGTGTTTACTTTCTGTGGTCTTTTTTAGAAGACTTAATCCATTCCTGGGATGCTGCCAGGAAATCACTTTGCCTGTGTAATGTTCAGTTCCATTTTAAAAATGTGTGCTGAGATTTGGGAAGAAATGTGAGTGGTCTGGGTGTCTTTGGGTGCTTCTGTGAATGAACTGAGATCGATTCAGGGAACTGGCCTTGCCTCCAGTGCTCAGATCTCACCATATTGGACGGTCATGGAGCAGAATCCTCAGAGCAGGGCTGACTTGTAGCTCTTGGAGCATTTGGGGGCTCTCAGAATAGAGTAAATTGGCAGATTAATGTCTTGGTTCATCTTTTTGCTATTAACAATGGAAGGGGAGAACTGCTTCCCCGTTCCACCCTGAACTGAAGCTGTTTGTGACAGCTTCAATTATAAAAAAAAAAAGACCACGAACAAACTTGCAGGAGCTGTTCTGCTCTTTGTTTGCCCGCAGATGCTGAAAGCGGACGGTGTGTGCTAGAAGCCACGCTCAGCTGTGATCAAAGCGCTGCTCTCACGTGCTGCCAGCGTGGTGTTATCAGCAGGGGTGGTTCATTTCCTCCCTCAGCAGTGGGCTGCACGCCGTGGGGGCCCCAGCGTTTCTGGTAATTTAGCTGAGATCACGACTGCACATTCATCTGCAAACGCGGCGCCTGAGCTGTGTCTAGAAAGAGCCAGTCCCAGGAGGTCTGGGTGAGGTTTCCTTTTCTGGCAATTGCAGCCCTGGCCTTGAGGAGTTTGCTGAAGCTGAAGCTCAGCTCATGCAGCTGTGGGGCTCAAAAAGGCAAAACCCTTGTTCTCTGTAGAGTTCATATTGCAAATTCTTTAGGAGAAATGATGCACGCTTGTGGCAAGATCCCTGGTCAGCTTTATCTGAGAATTTGCTTCTCTGAAAGGCCATTATATAATTTAACACTTGGGATTTATTGAGATGATGTTTCTTTCCCTGTTCAGGAGCAAGAGCAGCTTTACCTCTGCTCAGGTGTGGTCTCAACATCGACGTTTGAGCAGCCAAATCGTTACGTGAAGCTGTGGGTGAAGCTGGTGACACCTCTGATCAAGAATTTCTTTTGAAAGAAGAAAAGTTGCTGCTTTTGGGTGAGTTTGCTGCCCATATGGGGAATTCTATTGCACTGACTGCAGTTGAATAGCTGCAGTGCTCTGTCATGAAGGAAGGATGGTGGACATGCAGATGATGTGGGGAAAACCAGGTACAGCTGTCCTCAATTCCTCTGGGGTACTGGGAGCCGTGGGCTGGGATCAGTGCTCCCGTCCTGACTGGGTTTTGTCTGCTAGAATTTCTGGAAGGGCCACTGACAGAGAACCCATACAATGATATTTTCCATGCGTGGAAATAAACCTCCCATTTCTGAAATGTCCCTTTCAGAGTTTCGCAGCGAGAACTGTGTTTGTGTTATCTTGACCAGCCAATAGAAAACATTGCTGGAATATTTAAAATGTTTTCTCTTTGTCTCCGGTCAGGGCTTTGCTTTGCCCCTGTACTCTTGGGTTAACACGGGCAGTTGCTTTTCTGTTTTGTGGGTTCCTGGTTCCTGGCACGGTTCCACGTGCCCAGGATGCTGCGTGTGTCCCTTTTACTTACCTAACCACGGCCTCCCCTCAGCAGTGTTTGCTTGGCTCCTCCACATTCAGACACGGTACAGGTGTCTTTCATCAGTTGTGGAAGGGCAGGGAGAAGACTTTTGCTGCTGGTGTGGGTTTGGGGTGTTACCTGCCGGTATTCCCAGCAGTAGGAGGCTTGAGCCATAACATCCCGCAAGGAATGTGTGTGGAGGCCAGGTAAAAAAAGGTGTGGGAGTGCAGGGTAGGGTGTGAGCAAGCCTTTCTGATCTGGCATTGCCACAAACAGGATTTTTGGCACCTGAGAAAAGCTGATGGTAGGTGTGAAAATCAGTTGTAACTGATTACAAATACTGCTGCTCTATAAAGAAATGGGCTGCTCTCTGTGCCTGCCCTTGGGGCTTGTCTGACTCTGAGCTGTGATGAAAGTTTGAGGTAACTGTATTTTAGAACTAATTGTTCAAATATTTCACAGGGTGGGAATTCGGTGGATTGTTTTATGCCAAAGGGACCAGCCTTGGCAGTTCTACTCACCTTAATGTGTGTTACTGCTGATACAAATTATTTCCTGTGAGGAAAGAGCTGAGTAGGTTCTGTACCCTAGAAATAAAAATAACATACTTCAGAGAGGAACCTGCTTGCAGCCTGACCTTCTCTGGGCTGTGCAGGTGTGTGTGGTTGAGCTGGACCAAATCTGCTCCTTTTTTCTCCCGTCTGCTCCAGCCAGACCCGTGCTCCGTGCAGGAGCCCGAGGAGTTTCTGCTCAGTTCGCGCTGAGCCGTCACACAGAGAGAGCTGTGGGAAGATGGAGAGCCAGAAGAGGGAAAGGAGTCAGGCACTTGTGTGCAGTTTTTCTGCCTGGCTTCCCACGGTGGTCTGGCTCCCCACCAGTGCCACGTCAGAAACCACCAGTGGAAAACCAGTATCCGCCCTGAGAGCCCCACATGCTACGAGAGCAGGCTCCACATGGCAGCGCTTCCAGCACGGGGTTTATTGACACTTTGCTAAAATGCTCCTGCTACGATCAAACACGGAGCGAGTTACACAACGTGGAGGTTTTTACAAGTACAAACATTGCTGTTTTCCATTGCCATTAACGCCTAGGCCTCTAGGAGCAGAGCCACACCAGCCAGGACCCACTTGGCAGCTTTTTCTTTTGTCTTCAGGTTGAAGGTCCAGACGTAGGTGGGCCCTCGCATGCGTGTCTTGTAGACGGGACATTCGTAGACGTTGGTGGTGTCCATGCGGTCCACGGGGATGGCTCTGAGCAGGATCACCGGCATCTCGGGCGTCAGCTCCTTCATCCTGGCCTCGGCGATGGAGCCCGAGGCCACGTCCCAGCGCGCCCCTGCACCAAGGACAGAGCCTGACCCCGGAGCTCGGGCTGCTGGGGCGGCCACCTCTGACCTGTCCTCATCTCACTGTGACCCAGGACTGCGTTTGCCTTACTGCGCGTGGGAAGTCTGAATAAATTCTGTCCCCACCCCTCCCTTCAGCACGGCTTTATATGGGGATTGCAGAGCTTAAGGTGACCTGGCTGTGGTGGGATCTGTCACGTGCTGTCCCCTGTGCTCTCTGCTTTTGTCCAAGGGGACCCCTCAGCTGCTCAGCTGAACTGCCTCCTGCCCCCTCATTAGCAGTAATTATCATGGATTTGATTTTCTCCATTTGTCTTACTCAAGCATCAACTAAGAACGTGACAGACATATTCACTAGAGCCCTGTAGGTAGGTCTGGGAACCCTGGGGTTCATGAGCTGGAGCCTGAGTTGCTGAACCACAAATCTCTGGTTTGGGAAGGCTCTGTGACCGGGCAGTGCTGCCCTCAGCTGGCAGTGGATCCCGGTGGATCCAGGGCTCCCTGCTCTGAGCTGCCACCAGTGTGGGGCAGAGCAGACCAGCCAGCAAGTGCTGACAATGCTCGGCTACACCAGGGAGGAGGACTGGGCTGGGCTTGCTCCATCTCAGAGATGCAGTTTTTACCTTCCATGAACAGCCCGTGCACGTAGGAGCCTTCTCTAGGGGGAAATGTTATTTCCTCGCGGGTTTTCTTGGTCACCTCCGCTGCCAGACACATCTTATCCAGTGGCCACTGCTTTTTCCTGGCTGTGGACTGCATGATGGCTGTGAGGAAGGACTGGGGGTTGAAGAATCCTGCCAGCCACACTGTTGCAGGCAGCACAAAATCTGTTGACCAGACTTCCAGCTCCTAGAAAATAAACCAGCAAAGTCCTTTAGGGTGGAGGAAGTTGTGCAAAGCAAGCCCCAAGCTTCAGCTGAGCTTGCAGAGTGGGGACTAGCTGGAGGTGATGTGGCAGGAATAAACAGCAGATTCCTCTGCAGCAATAAAGCTGAAACCCTGAATTCATAGTGCAGAAAATACTGCTGTTATTTTTTTAACAAGGCTAGTTTTATTAATTTTTTTATGGAGTTGTAACTGGGGGGGGGAGGTGATGTTCTTTTGCTACAGTGATGTACTGTAATGGGAACCCTGGTCAGACTCGTGCTCCCATTCCTGGGCTAACAGCTCTTTGCAGGTACTTCAGTCTGGTTAAGTTGATACTGAGAAGTAAAGCAGTTACCACTACCCAAGTGCAGGGGTGGGGAGAGTCCTGGGGGCCCCAAGCTCTGACTGTCCCACAGCCTCTGCTCACCCTGATCCGCAGGAGCAGGTCCGCATACCAGGTTGCCAAGCTGAGCATGGAGGGATAGGCATAACGTGTCCACGATTCTGGAACGCTGTCGTAGAAGAGAGCGTTTGCCAGCTCTTCCATCTCGGATGTAATCGTCAGCTCTCCCTTTGAAAAAGAGGGAAATCCAGGCAGTGGGACCTGCAGCCCTGGTGGGACCTGCAGCCCTGGTGGGACCTGCAGCCCTGGTGGGACCTGCGGCCCTGGTGGGACCTGCGGCCCTGGCGGGACCTGCAGCCCTGGTGGGACCTCCGGCCCTGGTGGGACCTGCAGCCCTGGTGGGACCTGCAGCCCGCGGGATGTGTGTGGGCTCAAGGAGCAGCAGGCTGG
Source organism: Regulus satrapa (assembly GCA_013396955.1). Lineage (NCBI taxonomy): Eukaryota > Metazoa > Chordata > Aves > Passeriformes > Regulidae > Regulus > Regulus satrapa. The sequence goes on along the minus strand of VWZN01009649.1, from coordinate 110,011 downwards.
GGCTGCCCAGCTGCACCTGGCACAGCTTGGTGGGTGAGAGCTGCAGCAAAGGCAGAGAGGCTTTGGAAATAGTGGGAGATGATCCAGGCAGGTGCCTGCTGCGTACCTGCAGTCCCAGGTCCAGCTCCTTCAGCGAGCGCCTGATCTCATTGGTGAGGATGTTCATCCTCTCACATTCCTGGAGGGCTACAACAGTGTATGGGGTTTTTTCCCTTGCCTTGGACATCATCTCCTCCATGTTGAACGGGTCTGGCAGCTGCCCAAGGATTTCATCCAGGACTGACTTCACCTGAAAGGAGAATGCCATAAACTGCTCTTGCCCAGAGAAAGATGCTGCGGGCTCCATTTAATGAAGTTGGTAAGGTTTTTTTCTTTTTCTGCCCTGGTGTTTCTTTATAACTCCTCCTCTAATCCTCTTCCTAATGCTCCATTCTGTTACTAACTGCTCTTGGGTCTTAAAAAGATGTCTTTGGTTTTTTTTGATAGCCAGGATAAGAGACCTGAGGCCGTGGAGGCTTAGAAATTCAAGCGTAAAGTCCAGGCAGTGAGGAAGAAGACTTTTTAAAAAAAAATTTTTAAAATCTTTGTTTTAGTAGTTGCTCTCATGAATGGAGGTTCCTCAGCCAGCTCCATCTGCAGCCATGTAAGCCACCCTGTTGCCAGTGGTGCACCTTGGCCCCATCAGGGTGCGAGTTCCTGACCACGCTGCTGGCTGCCTGTGTGCCACCATCCCGGGGCCAGTGACCACACGTGGCTGGGCTGGATACACAGAGCTCCTCTGCTATCCCTTCCTTACTGCTGTGAGACCTGCTCTCTCAGTTAAGAGTTTTTTTTCCCCACTGTAATTACTTCCCCCCACTTAAAAAAAAAAAATCAGTTAATTTTTACCATAAAGAGCCAGGACTTGCCTGTTCCTCTCGGGAGGCACCGGCGCCTCCGGCAGCCTCGGATTCCTTGGGCTGCAGTTCCAGCACTGTGCGGAAGAGCCTCTCCGAGGTGACTGTCAGGAAACCCATCTCTGCATTGGGGTGCAGCCCGTACAGGTGCGGGCTCTCTCCTGGCAGGTTGTCATCGATGTACTGGTGGTATGCCTGAGGGCAGGGCCAGCGTTAGCTGGGAAGGACAGGCAAAGGAGCCCCAAGTTCTCTGCAACCTCGAAAACCTGTCACCACCCTTCACAGCACCTGCCCCTGTGCACCGAGGCTCTTTTTTAACTCTTCTCTCAGCCAAGTTTTTCCCTTTCCATCGCCACCGCAGGAATTACTTTTGCAGCAATTCTGCACATTCCCAGGGGATTGACACTCCCTACGTTCCCGAGCAGGGGTTTCCACAGCACACTGCAGTGATTCTTACCTCGTAATCCATGCGGGGAGGGATCATGAAGCCCGGAGCCAAGGACACCTCCCCGTCCAGCATCTCGGGCTGCACGTACTCGCTCAGGTACGTGCGGCACAGCCGGCGGTCCCAGTCATCCGTGATGTGCCCCCCGTACATGATCTCGCCAAAGAGGTACCGGAGGTCATCCCACGGCACCTGCAGGGAGGGAGAGGCTCGAGCTGGGACTCCCGAGCGGCTCCCCAGGAGCTCCCCGTGCAACCACAGAGTGATGGCTCCAGGGTTGACCAGTGCAGGGACGTGACAGCCCCTGGACCCACAGAGCTTGGGAAGAAGGGTGTCTCTTGATCACCCACAGATTTCTCCCTGTCCCAGTATGAACACAGCCATCTATGGTTTGAATCCCATCGTTTTTCCAGCCAGCACATCTGTGAGGACGGGTCTAAAGGTGAGACTTCAGCCCTGCTCACTGCACCTGCATTCTTGGGGCGGGCTTTGCTTTTCTTAGGTGCGACCACCCCACCCATCACCAAGGCACAGGTCAAAGCAGGCACATGGGTGGTGCCTGATGCTTCTTCCACCTGTCTCAGGCTGAGTATTCATCCCCTTCCCCTGCCTGAGCATGCAGGGAGGAGAGGAGGAACTGCTCCTGGCCCTGGGCTTCTTCACGAAGACACCATTTGTGCTGCAAACTGGTGAACGTTCTAAGAAAGGCCAATCGTTGCAGCGTGCGCTGCACCCTTGCTGTGCCTCACCTTGGCGTTGGCCTCCAGGTAGTTGTGCAGGACGTTCACGGAGACGGTCAGGTCGCCGTTGTTGAAGGGGTACGACCTGTTCCAGCCCTGGGTCCCAAACCTGCGCCGCTCGGCCACCGCTGCGTGGAAGTAGCAGAGTGCAAACAGGATGCACCTGAACTCCGTTTCTTTGCTGCACTGCTCCAGTGTTTCCTGCAGAGGAGCAGCGAGGGTGGGTAGCAGCTGAATACTGCTATCAGATGCCCGCCCCTCTAGTGAAGAATATTCATTGGCAAAAAAGGACTGTAAGTGTTCATTAGGAAAAAAAAAAAAAAGGCATGCGGTTGTATCTTAATGATTTGCTAGTTGGTAATTTTTGCACTCATTTGTTTATGAAGGAATTAGGCGTTAGCACTCCAATGCCCTGCTGACAGCTGAGGCGGCTCGTTCATGGCAAAGCTGCAGCAGCTCCAGGCTCAGCCTCAGGAAAGGCGCTGGCAACCTGGCACTGCCTTGTGTTGGAAATCCTCGGGCAGCTCTGGTTACCCCTAAACCCCTGCCACAGGGGGACTCTGGGCACTCCGGGAAGATGGGCTGGCGAGGGCTGGCTGCAGGTGCAGTGGCCCTGGCTTTTTTGACAGCCCCGAGGTGCTCAGCCTGTGGAACCCTGGGAGGGGATGAGCCGACCCCGCTGAGCGGAACGGCCCCGAGGAGGCAGCCCCGAAGTGGCACAGGGGGTACCTGGGTGAAGAGGTCGAGGGCTCCGTGCAGGTTGGCGCGCATGCCCGTCGGCGGCTCGCTGGTGATCTTGATGGAGTTGTCCAGCAGCCCCTGCGGGATGATGTGGGTCTCGGGGCTGGGCGCTGGCTCGGCGCTCATGAACAGTCGGTACTCGGGGTGGCTGTCCAGGCTGTGCTGCTCCACCAGCTTCTCCAGCGTGTCCAGCCACCGGGCCACTAGGTGGATGTTCTGCAAAAGGAACTCTGGACCTAGTGAGTGTCACTTCCTCCCTCCCCCCTGATTCCTACTGTGGTTCTGCAGGGGGAAGGTGCATCCCCTGGTAGAGCCAGCTGGCCCAGGCCGTGTCGCTGCCATCCCATCCGTGCGTGGTGTGCCCGGATGCTGGCAGGGCTTGCACCCTGTGGTGCACCCACTGCCCCCACCCACCTGCAGGATGACCCAGTGGCCCTCTGCAGCTGCCACCTCCATGGCGTGCTCTGCCACAACCTCCTGGCCTTGCCCCAGAGATACGTTGTGGATCTTCCCGTTGTCAATGGTGAAACCCAGCCTGGTGCCTGGGAGGGGAATGCCTGCTGTCACTATCAGTGCTGAGCTGGGGCCATGCAGTTCTGGCCTGCCTGGCCAGCGGGGCTGGTGCCAGTCTGGGTGGGCAGTGCCTCACCCAGGGCCTCCACGTCCTTCAGAGGGTCAACACCGGGGGAGAGGATGAAGAACAGGGGCGCCGAGGGGCTGCTGTCCTTGTACACCTCAGAGAGATCAATGCTCCTTGCTTTCACATACTTGCTTCCCATCTTCTCTTCCACAAATTTCCTACACAAAAACAGAACCGTGTTTTTCTGAGAGATGGGAACAGTCAGTGGCTGCAGCTGGAGTGGTGGCACTCTGGGGCTCTTGCAGGAGAGCCCTGTGCTGGACACTAGATACCTGATGGCATAGGTCATCCTGTCAGGGCGCAGGCACCGCAGCACGCACAGCTTCTGCAGGGCTGTCTTGTTCTTCCAGTCCATGGGGAACACCTCGTTCTCCGGCGCCTCCATCTCCACAAACCTCTTCCATCGCTTTGCTGAGCTCTCGATGTCGCTCTCCAGGCTGCTGAACTCTTCCATTTCTGAGAGTGCCTTCAGGTCCCACAGAGAAGGACGAAATCACTCCTGGGCTCTGCTCGTCCTCAGGGACCCCCTGCAGGTGACCCTGGACCGAGGGGCTGTGCTGGCATTGCCTTGGCACAGTGGGTGACTGCACAGACCCACCTTGACAGCACCCCAGCCCTGGTTCGGCAGGAAGTCCATGGGGGACGTGACACCAGCCTTGCAAGGGAAGCGCAGGAGAAAGTCCAGCTCTGCTGGGTTCACTTCTTTCTTGAGGGCCAGGACCTGAAAGTTTGGCAGTCCAGCGTCACAGCCCCCCAATGCCCACACGGCCCCAGTGTGAGGGGCGAGAAGCTCTGAGCATCCACAGCGGCGGCAGAGTAAGAGAACAAGCTGCCTAAAAGCCCCTGTGAACGCCTGTCGTAAAGCAGGAGCCCCAGACGTTTTGTAGGGATTACCTGGAAGGCAACCTGGGCCAGGAAGATGAGCTTGTCCTTCTCAAAGAGGCCCTGCGCCGTGTACACGTAGACCGAGTAGGTGATCTGGTCTGTCAGGTTGATCACCCTCTGCCGCGTGTCGTCGCTGGGGACGGCGCGTTGGATGGCTTTCTCAAAGACCCCGTTGAAGGCCTGGGGAAGGTCCCAGCGGGCATCAGCATGTGGCTGCTGGGGTCTTGTCAGCAGCAGGAGAGCTCTAACGCCGAACCTCTGTGCTCCCCCTCAGACATCTCTATCCCTTCTCACCCCCCTGAGATCTACCTTGAGAGAGAACTGGTAGATGGGGTTGATCTTGCAAAGGTCACTCAGGATGAAGTACAGCAGGGATGCGCGCTCTGCTGCTGGCCGGTAGTTCTCTCTCGCAACATTTATTTGTACTTCAGTCACTTTAGCTTCTTTTACCTGGAAGTGCAGAGGGGTGGGTGTTACCAGAGCCTCCATCGAGGCGGTGCCCACCCTCCTGCTGGGTGCCCAGCCCAGCTGTCCCTCTGTCCCTGTGGCACCAGCTCCAGGGAGCACATTTACTTTTTCCTCGATTTCCTTGGCTGTGCGCTTTGTTATCTCCAGGTTCTCCACCAGTGCTGTGTCCCGCAGGAAATCTCCCCCGGCAGCCGAGAGCCGGGCGAGCAGCGAGTCCTCCAGCTCCTTCAGCTTGATCTTGAACTCGTTCTGGCTCTTGGTCAGGTTTGCCTACGACAGCAGCGCCCAGGGACGCGTGTCGCTCAAGAGAGCACGGCCGAGCGCTGGCAGCAGCCACTGTCACACGGCCACCAGCGTGCCGGTGCGAGGGGAAGGTGGATGTGGCCCCTCCTGGGTGCCCCCATCACCCGCAGGGCGAGGCGATGAGGGTGCCCAGGCAGTGCTGGCTGCGGGGGCAACGGGGGGACCTGCAGCTGCGGGGTCTGGTCGGGACTTCCTTGGCTCTCGACAAGCAGCAGTGGAGGGGAGCTCTCGTGCTCTCTGCCCAAAACCTCCTCAGTGCCCCGGCCTCTCCCACCCCTCTAAGCAGCCCCTCTAGCCCCCGTACCTTCAGGGCCTCCAGGTCTGGCCGTTCCCGGGCTACCACGGCGGCCAGCAGCTGGTCCTCCAGGCCCTCCCGTGTCACCAAGAAGTTGATGAGAGTGCACTGAGCCTGCACCTCTGGCTTGTAGTGCGGGTTGAAACATCGAGTGTGCAGGATTAGGCGGAACTGCTGGTTATACTCTACTTCTTTATCTCCAATTCTGATGTATCTGTTCAGTTAATTAAACAAATTAGTCCCCACATGCTGGGCAGTTACTCATCCCAGACAGAAGCCCTCAGCCTGTGTACTGTTCCTGGCCACTTGGGATGAACTTCTTTGGTTAGGAAGGGGCACAGCAAGGGCAGAAGTACCAGACTTGGCAGGGCAAGGATGGAGGAACAGGAGCCAGAGACTGCCCTGCCACAGCCCCCCATGGCCTCTGGGGTGCAGTTCCCCTTCCAGCTTATCATGCCATATGGCAGGTGTCCCAGGGAACATGTCCTTAAGTCACTAAATGAACTGGGTGCCAAGGACCAGGACAGCCGGAAAGGCCACCTGGGACACACTGGAGAACACTGGGGGATGTGGCCTGAGCTCCCAAGCTGCCCACAGTGAAGGTGCCTCTCGCAGCACTTTGGGGCAGCAGTGGCTGCTTGGGGCAGGTGAAACCCCTCAGCACTGGCGTGCACTGACCTGCCCTTGGCGGTCCTGCCCAGCAGCGGGTCCAGCACCGCCTCCACCGTCTCACCGATGTCCTCGATCAGCAGAGTCTGTCCTTCAGAGACCGCCTGGGCAATGATGTCCAGGTACCTGAGGGGGAGAGGGGAGGTGGGAATGGCAAGCCTGTGCACTATGGGGGGCTTTTCCACCCGCTGTGCCCTATCAGGACCCCGTGGTGCTGTGCCAATCCCAGCCCCCCCTGAGCTTTTGGGGTACAGCATCGGGGCTGCTGCCCTGCTCTGAATCTGAGGGGGGATGTGGCTGCCCCGACCCTGCACCCTTCAATGACAGGGAAAGGGGGGTGGCGCACCCCACAGCCCCTGGCCCACCTTCGCTGCCCCAGGCGGACGATCTGCAGGTCCTCCCCGTATTTGTTCTTGATCCACTTGCTGCCCTGCAGCTGGGCGTCCACCAGCAGCGGCCACCGCTGGGTGCTGCAGAGGATGGCAGCGTTCTCGGTGGAAGTGCGGTCGCTGGGCAGCCCCTGGTTGTTCCAGGCAGCCACGTCGGCAGAGTCCGTGAGGAGGCTCAGGGGGTCCAGGTCTGGGGTGATGGGGATGGGCACCTGCAGGGAGGGGCTGTTGGCTGCCCGGCCGCAGAGGCGTGGGAGCCCCCGGTGCTGGTGGGGGAGGCACTCCGGGATGGAGCTGTGGCCTCTCACCGTCAGCCCGTGCAGGAAGGGGAGCCAGTGCTTGTCCAGAAGCTCAGCCCTGTACTTCTTGGTAAAGTATCCGATGTAGGACACGAAGGCGGAGACCAGCAGCACGTCCCCGCACAGCGTCTTCTCCTGCTCTCTGAGCTGCTCCACCGACTCAGCCCAGCGCACGTTTTCGGACGCCAGGCCCCCAACCAGCCTGCGGGGTCAGAGGGCATGGTGTGAGGCTGGTGCTGTGACAGGACGGGGGTGAGCTGTGGTGACCTGGGGCGTTGTCACCAAACATCTCCGTGGCTGCCTCCCCCCGTGAACATCTGGCCCAATTAATCTCAGAATTTTTTAATTTTGGGTGGATTTTTTAATTTTGCTGCTCCCAAATCCCTGGTGTCAGGGCTACCAGGTGATGCCAGGGAGCAGCAGCCTGCCCTGATGCTTCAGAGCCAGAGTCTGCATGGTACCTGTTTGCCAGGGTGATGACTTTGTTGGTTTCATCAGCCTCCTGCTGGCATTTGATCTTCTCTGCTGTGGCTTTCTCAAACTGAGCAGTGAGATTGGCCAGATTTGCGTTCAGGGCCTTTGGAAGAGAACAGCCCCAGATGGAAGGCTCCGTGGTCCCAGAGCTCTGCAGCATCCCCACCCCGGTACAGTGCTTGGGCTGGGCTCCGGGTTCACGGAGCTCTTTTGCTCATTCGGTGACTGAGGGGCTGTAAGGGACTCAAACTTACGACAATTTTGTTCTTAATGCGATTCAGCCTGTGCTGCGCCTCTGCCAGCTCGGCATCAGCATCGGCCACGGCCTGTCTCTTGGGCTTCACCGTGCAGTGCACCTCGTAGAAGCGGACCATGTTGAGGCACCAGGAGCACAGCCCTGCTGCGGCCGTCGACTTGGACTTGATGAACTCCGGGTTGAAGCCGGGGTCGTTGCGGTACGGCCTGGAAGGGGAGCACACTCACCCTGCCGCGGCTGCCCGAGCCCGTCCCACGCCTCCCGGGGCTTGGCTTTTCCCTGGGTGGGAGAGCAGGGCCAGCCTGGATCCCACTCCTGCCCCCCAGCCGTGCCCTGCTCTGGGGAGAGGGCCCCCCCTGGCCTCCCTGCTCAGGGCAGCTGGTGGCAGGGGCTGTGAAGGGGGCAGGACTCACTCAAAAGCCTTGAGACAGGGCTCGGGGATGTTTTCCCCATCGTAGTTTTTTAAGCTTGCAAGGAAAGTGTCTATTTTTCCTATCTTGACTTTTCCTGCTGTCCAGCTCCTGTCCTTCGGAATCTTGCCGTTTTCGGCCGTCAGAACCAACACAGCTGCCATCACATTCACCACCTCGGGTGGCGGCGCCCCAAAGGACTTCAGCTCCGTCAGGTTGTACTGGGGAGGGAGCACAGGGCCACTGAGCATCACCCCAGGGCTGTCAGCACCGGCTGGGCACCTGCTGCCCGCGGAGGGGTCCCCCCACCTTGTTGAGCGTGTCCAGGGCCTCGCGAGCGGCCGAGAGCACCACCTCTGCTTCTGCCAGGTCGCTTGCACAGGCTCGCTGCTTCTCAGCCACCATCTGGGGAGGGAGGACATGGGACGGGGTAAGTGCCTGAAACCACAGCCCTCACGCTGCCCTGTCCCACCTTAGTCCAAAGTGAGCACTTTGCACCTTGTTGATGGCCTCGACCTTCAGCTCCTCCTCATCAGCAGCGGCTTTCTCCTTGCTGACCTTCTCTGTCTCAACACCCACCACGTGGATCAGTTTGTCTGTGTCCTCATTCTTCTGCTTGAGCTCTATCTCCTGGACTGCCAGCATGGCTTTCAGCTCGTCCACCTCAATGAGGGAAGAAACAGAGCAGATAAAAGCCCTGCCAAGCCCTGCCTGGTGGAGCAGCAGCGTCTTTGTACGGCTAGGGGACCTCACAGACACTGTGACCGTCCTGCTCTCTCCCTCTGTGCCAGACCCAGAGAGGCCGTGGGCAAGCACCTGCGATGCCGTGCTCTGCAGCTTCATCAGCCCCTTCTCCAGCCTCTCGATGCTGGCGAAGAGCTTGCTCCTTTTATCCGCCAGCAGGTTTTGGTAGAGCTTTATCTGCTCCAGGAAGGTCTTTGGCGTGGTATAATTATAGCGTCTCTCCACGGCCAGGTAGGTCTTGGACATCTCCTTTGAGCTTGTGTGGACGAAGGACATGAACTGGCTGATGGAGGCCTTGACCTCTGGCTGCACAGACGGCACAGACAGGGAGCTGTTGCAGCTGAGCCCTCCTGCAGTGGTGGCTCCTTGTGCAGCCACAGAGGCCAGAGCCAAGTGACCCTTTCCACCAGCAGCACAAGGTGGGGCTGAGATGCTGGTGGAAAAGGCACTGGTGCTGGTTCCCATGTCCCTGACATCCCTGTGTCATGTGAGCTCCTGTGAGGAGCTGCTGTCCCCAGGCTGTTGCCTTTGGGGGTGTTTTAAGGACAGAATGGAAAGGGAGGGTTTCTCCTCGCCAGGCTCTGATGCTGGAACGAGCTGTAAACTTATCCCAGACCTGTTCCCAGCCCTCTGGGTCATGCCAGACCCCCATCCCCGGGCACACTAAACACGGCAGCAGAGGTGCAGTTCGCTGCCCAGGGGTCCCCAGTGCCCCAGGACAGCGGCTGTGCTGGGCTCCCAGCTCACCTCAATGTCTGGTGTTTCCTCCAGGAACCTGCTGCTGACGGACACGAGGGCATCCTCCGGCCACTCGTGGAACCAGTCGATGGCCGTGCAGTTGACTACAGCTGGGAACCTCCTGGCCCGCACACGCAGGGTTGAGCCCACGGGGGAGAAGCAGAGGACAACCTGGGCCAGAGCAGCAGTGGCTGACGGGGGTGTCCCCACTCTCAGGGTCTCGGGGGGCTCCACATGGCTGCAAGGATTCTGCTGCAGACCTGAGATTTGCTGCCTCCCCGTTAAGTCCCGGCGTGCGCAGGGTGGTCTGTGGCCGTGCGCCCCGGGCCTCTCCCCGGGGCTGGAGCTGGGTCCCCCGGGGTGGCTGCAGGCAGCAGCTGAGCACAGTGCTGGTGTGGGTGTCCCTGGCAGGGCCCAGCGTGCTCAGTGCCCACGGAAGCCTCCGACCCCCTCTGCCCCCAGGGAGGGCGATACGGGGCTGTCCTGCCCTGTGCCTCTGGGGCTGGGGGCACCTGGGGGGGTCTCTGAAAACACCTTTTGCCTAAAGCCACCATCCTGGGATGGAACCTCGGTGTTCTGGGGCTTGTTGCAAAGGGGTTTTGGATGAGGCAAATCAGGGGGACAGACAAACCAACCTGAAGAGCAAACACCCACCTTTAACTGGCGCCTGACTTTTTCTATGAATAATTTCCAGCAGTTTTCCTTTGTATCCTCCATTCCAAGGGCCTTCACTTGAGGCCTCATGGACCCGATGATGGTTTCCATGTCATTATCCTGAAAGAGGCCCGGCACCTCCCCAGACGCCAAGAAATCATTGATCACAACCAGGAATGACTCCTCAGCCACCTGGGAGTCTGTCATCAGGAACACGCCGGGGATGTTCTTCACAGCTGCTTTGATGTACTGGGAGGCAAGGTCCATCTGGGACAGAGAGAAACTGTCTGTTTCTGAGAGCTCTCCTGAGGTGCTCTCCAGAGCCACCGGCTTGGAGCAGCCCTGGGCTGCCCCGGAGAGCCGGAGGGGAGCCTTTGGGAAGGGGCCTTTGGGAAGGAGCTGGTGCCAGTTGCTTTGCCTAGGCACAGGTCCAGCACCAGGGCTGCCCACAGCACCACCCCTGCTGCCACCAGTGGCTCCTGCCCGTGCCTGGCTGGGGAAGCACTGTGGGCCCTTGGGGCAGGACTCATGGGTGCCACCCGTGAGCGGATCCTCGTGTGCAAACGCAGCGTTGCACGGAGAGCAGAGCCTCCGTGAGCTGCAGGACTCATGGGTGCCACCCGTGAGCGGATCCTCGTGTGCAAACGCAGCGTTGCAAGGAGAGCAGAGCCTCCGTGAGCTGCAGGACCCGTCCCCAAGCAGGTGGCACCTGAGCCTGGCTCCAAAGCTGCTCCTACCTTCAGGTCTGGGATGCCGTAGCCCTTCCTCAGCGTGATCTGGAACACGCTCAGGTTGCTGATGTGAGCTGCCAGCCGTGCCAGGCTCTGCTTTCCGCTGCCTCCCACCCCCACCAGCAGTGCGTTGCCCCGAGGAGACTCCAAGATCCGGCTAATTCTGCAAATGTGAGACACTGCGTCTTCGAAGAGCACCTGAAGGAAACAGGAGGGGAAGGTTCAGTGCTCTGGATGGGGGCAGAAACAGCAGTGAGTGCCCCCACTGCAAGAAGTGCAGTGCCTCAGCAGCCCCATCTTTTCAGGGCAGAGGTGCCTGCCCCAGGCACTCACCAGATTCATCGCTGCGTTCACGTCGTTGTAGCTGTCCAGGGCTTCCCTGAGCAGGTCGCTCAGAGCTGCCCAGCTTGTCACTGGCATGTACTTGGACTCATCCATGCCCTGGGCGAAGTGGCAGTAGATGTTGGGCTTGGCGAACATCAGCTCTTCATTGAGCTCCTGGGAGAGGCAATTCCAGCCGTGGCGCTCAGCTCTGCGGCACCTGGGGGCACCAACTGGGCTGGAGCACTCTACTTTTCGACACAACTTACTTGGAAGGAGGCTTTGCAGATGTCTGCCAGCAGCTTCTTGAAGCTGTACTGGTCCTCTTCGTCGACAAGCTTGTCTCCATACACCCTCTCTGCTTCGTGAAGCCAGAGACGCACCAAGTCCACGGGGGTTTTCAGGCATTCAGGGGTGGAGAAGAGCAGCCCCTGACAAACAAATCCCACGGCTCTCAGGGTTATTTTAGTGCCACTCAGAGCTGATTGCAAAGGTTTGCTCGGAGAAGAGGCCAAGGCCCTTTTCAGGGACACGGTATGCCGCAAGGATGTGGGATGAGGAAAGGGAGGAATGAGGATATTTTAGAAGAAACAGCTCTCCCACTACCTGGAATATGTTGGAGAGGTCCCGCAGGTTGAAGATGTAGTGGAACTTGATGGCTGTTGGCAGATAGTTGGAGGAAACCTTCTGGTGCAGGGCTGTTGGCAGGACAAGGGGGTGAGCAGGCTCCCCGTGTCCCCAGAGACCCCTGGGCCTGGCTCCCCAGCAGTGCAAACATCCCCCAGTGTGGCAAAGGCTCACCCAGCGCTGCTGCGACCAGCTGGGGCTGCATCTTCTGGAGAAGCAGTGGCACGTTCTGCCGGGCCAGGTGCTGCTTCAGGATGGTGCCATACACGGTGTGCAGAACCTCCTTGCTGGGAAAGCACACGGCCAGGACGCAGAAGTGGCGCTGCAGGGAGGGGCAGAAATCCACGTGGGCGCTTTGTCCCGCAAGGGGTCCCCTGCCTCATTCCACCCTCTGGGCTTCGGTGCCAGGAGAGGGAACGTGCCAGGCAGAGCCTTGGCCCAGGTCGTGCCCACCTGCAGCCGCGAGTCGATGGTGAAGGACCCCGCCGTGGGGTTCATGCAGGCCACGTACTGGCAATTGCGGATGTCCTTCAGGGTCAGCTTGTTCCTGTCATACCTGTGCAGGGAGCAGCCCCGTGACCCTCTCCCCAGGGATGGGGACAGGCTCCCCCCATCGTGCCGTGCCCCTCCCGCACCCACCAGTGCCCGTGGTCCAGGTGCTGCCGAATGAGCGTGTGTGGTGCCACGGTGCCATACTTGTCCACCTCTGGCATGTTCATGTCATCGATGAAGTAGATCAGTTTTCTGGTGCCAGGCGGGCCATAAATTCTCCCGGATTTCTTCTCCAGGGGCTTCTCAAGGACGGCTGCAGCGAGAGGAGTAGGTGGGTGGGGGTCAGCACTGCAGGACCCTGCGGCACAGCCCAGTGCGGGGCCGGCTCTGCGAGCCTTACCCTGCAGCATGGCCGAGGTTGTGTAGAAGTTGAGGGGCACAGACTGCACCAGATACTCATCTGTGCCCAGTGCTTCCAGCTTGTCCCACATCAGGACCGACTTTCCCGTCCCCGCGTTCCCCACCAGCATCACCGGCCGCTGCTTCTCCATCAGCAGGTCCATGAAGTAGCGGAGGCGAATGGTCTCTGTGGTGTGCACCACAGCAGCCTGGGGAGAGGCACCGTCAGTCCCTGCGCTGCCCTGGCACTGGCACAGGCAGGATGCTCTGCTGGGGCAGCGGGCAGCGTGCCAGAGCCCTGCACAGCGCTCCTGGCAGCTCCAACACACGGTGCCCTCTGCATGCAAACCTGGTCCCTCTCTAAAGCAACACGTCTTGGGGTGCTCTATTATTCTAAAGACTGACCAAAACCAAGTTATTGCACAGAACGACACGGGGAGTTCCACAGCTCCTGGCCCTTTTCCCTGACAGCTTAGATAGATCCCTTCCCCCAAGATGCCACTCTAGGAAGCTGCGATTGAATGCTAAAGGACATTTTGCACTCAGAGAATAGTCACAGCTACTTTGCAAGGCTCTCTGAAGCTGCAGGTTAATCTGAAGGTAAAGGAGAGGTGGAACTCGCAGCCCTCGCTTGAGGCTTCTCTGGGGTAAAGAGACCCACGGGAAGCCACGGGGTTTGATGGGTGCCACCAGTCCAAATCCTGACGATGCTCCACGCATTGCTGAGGGGAAGACCGTGGAGTGACAGTCAAACCAACCACATAAACACAGCGCTTGTGAGGAATACCTGTAAGGGGACGTCGGGGTCGAGCTCAAACTCTGGCACTCTTTCATCCCAGGGACTGAATGTCTTCGTTTCTGGATGAATGTAATAGTCGAAAATTGTTCCCTGAGTAGGAAACCTGATGGTTTTAAATTCCGTCAGCCACCACCTGCTGAACTGCTGGCGGTGATCCACCAGCTGGAGGATGAAACAGAGACACTCAGACTCCCACCACAGGATGGGCTGCAGAGAGGGGTGGCAGGTGTGGGCAGTCCCGTGGCTGTACCTGGTCCTGGTACAAGGCCCCGCCGAAGGCCCAGGCACAGGCAAAGACAAAGAAGAGCTCATATTGCTCCCGGGGTGAGTCTGGTGGGACATTCTTCGGTGTCAGGAAACATTCTAGCAGGGACAGAATTGTCTGTATGGCCGTGACCTCAGGAACAGGGGTGATTGTCTTGAACTCAGACCTGAGCTTCTCTAGGCATGGTGGCAGGTACTTGTCAAAGAGGATCATCAGAGCAGCCTTCTCAGACTTCTCTGTCCTTGTCTCAATCCAGCTGGTCACAATGCTGTGGGAGAGACAAGCAGGGCTGCAGCAAGTGTCCCATCCTGTCCCATCCCTCTCCCTGCCCGTCTCACGGGTTCCAGCCCAGGTCGGCGGGGTTGATGTAGAGGATTCCTGCCCGGGACACGGTGGCCGGCGTGGCCGTGCGCAGGTGGCTGATCTCGAAGATGAGCCGCATGGTGGGAGTGAGGGGGATGCGCTCGTTGCTGGCCAAGGTGAGAACCTGGGGGAAGCGGCTCATTGTGGGGATGTCTGGAGTTGGCCCCCCCGAGGTCACAAGTGAGCGAAGCCCCTGGCGTGTGACGGCACCAACCTTGTTGTCATCCATGACCGTGTTCAAGGACTCGATCCACATTGGATCAATGTCTCCATCAAGGATGATCCACTTGGGCCCGTCATGCGTGATGTTGGCCAGGTCACGCATTGCTGTGGAGAACAGACCTGCCCCACAGAGAGACTCAGGTTGTTCCTCTCCACACACAGCCTCTTGCTGGAGGACACGTGGGGTTGGTGCTCCCTTCCTTCTCCTCTATTCCTTCTCCCTCCCACTCCAGGAAGGAGCCCTGAGGAAAAGCCTCCCCGTTCCATCCCACATCCCATGAACTGAGCTCCCAGCACCGTAGTCTCACCGTCCTTCCACTCCCGTGTGGCTGGGTGAATGATCCCGAACAGCTCATCGCAGGTCACAGCCTTGGGGTCGAGGTCCACAGTGACTGGCCTCCTCTTCAGCCTTTGGTACGTCTTGTTGAGCGACTTCAGCACCTGTGCAGAGAGGACGGTGCAGCCACCACAGGTGCTGATCCCACCCGAGCAACCACAGCCCGTGGCTGCGCCCAAACACTGCCCTGGCAGAGCTGGGGCCGGCACAGCCCTCACCAAGAGGCTCTGGAAGGCCTCAGGATATGCCTGGCCGAGGCCAGAGGGGCCCGGCCTCCTCAGGATGGTTTGGCCTCTACCTGGGACTTGCCGCAGCCGGCGTTGCCGACGACAAAGACCGAGTGCCGCACTTGTAGCAGCTCCTCGAGCTGCACCACCTTCAGCACGAAATTCTCCTCTGCCTGCAGCTTCAGCTCCAGCACAGACTCACGGATGACCTGGGAGGGAGAGCCGGCACTGACCACCAGCAGCCTTGGAAGGACCCTGGAGCTGAGCCAGCTGCCCCCAGGAGCGCAGGATACGCCATCGGCCTCTGGATCCTGCCAGGACCGGCACAACTCCGGCAGCGGAGCCGTGCTTGGGCTTGCACCTTCTCAAAGTTGAGGTCCCTCTTCCTGGGAACGTCCAGTGCTGGAAACAGGTCTCCAATCAGCCCCAAGAACACAGGCAAGTCATCTGTCACGATCTTGGGGATATTGAAGTCCCGTAGAGCTCTCATCAGAACCTGGTCCTCCGCAGAGCCAGGGTCCCCCCTCTTCAAGGAGCCTGCCACCACCAGCACCGACTTGATGGCACGCAGCCCCCAGTCGTAGTGGTCCTGTGACACGAAGCAGAGAGTCGCCGTTTAACTTGGGTGAGGAACAACTGCTTCAAGCTGCACTGCAGAGGAACACCCTGTCCACTGGGCCCCAGCCAGGTCATCCACATGGCACCCGGCTGAGCTTATTTACAGGAGACACCTCTGTCAGTCATGGGGGTGGTTTGAAACTGGGAATCTGATTTCCTTCCTGGAGACAGGTTTAGAGTGTAAATCATCTTTCTTGAGATGAATAACACCTGAATGCTCTCATCTTAACTGGCCTAATTTTAATTCTAACTCCATGCTATTCTACTTTTGGGCTTCTTGATTCCTTCTTTAAGGCAGAAAGGTACCATATGATGCATCAGGTAGAAGTGGATCTTGTCCAGCCAGACCTGAGCTGTGCAGACCTGTCACTGCGTGTGTCACCGCCAGCAATCCCACTACAGCGTGTCAGGTTTGATGATCAAATGGACTCTTCCCTCTCACAGCCAGCACTGTGTAGGGTTGCTAATTACCTGTTTCGACAGCAGCTCTTTGCAGAGCGTGTAGAGAGTGATGAACTTTCTTGCCAGGAGCCTGGCATCGAGAAATCCCTCTGCCACGAGCATGATTTCACAGATCAGTTCAAAATCGGGGACCACCATAGCGCAGGGTCTAGGGAGGAGCAGCTGCAGTTGTCAAGGCTGCTTACCACGTCCTGACCCTCCCACGGCTCCTGAGGTTTGCCCCCGAGTTTCCAGTGCAACAAACAGTCCCTTGCTGCAGTTACACATGCTGGGCTCTCCTGCCCAGGTCCTTCTCCACGCTCATGTCCCACCAGCCCTCCTGCAGCCACAGGTTGAGTTTCACCAGGGACAGGGGTCCCACATCATCTCTGTGCCTCCCCTTCCAGTGCCTCACCCCCTTTCTGTCCTACTCTCAACCGGACTTTTACTTGAGGGTGGCATCCCCTCCCCTTGCTGAGCAGCCCAGCTGCCCCTGCCTGGCCCCCTCTGGGCAGTGACAGGACTGTCCCGTGGCGCCGAGGGCCACCAGGGCACACCAACACCCGTGCCTGGGGTCACGCTGTGGACATGGCACACGAGGAGAGTGCTGCAGTGACGCTGACCCACCTGAAGAGAGCTTTGAGATTCTCAGGCAGCTCTGTGCGCCCGGCGTAGCCGGGGTTCATGGTGATGAACAGCCCCACCGAGGGCACCAGCGAGATGGTCTCCCCCAGGAAGTTGAATGTTTTCTTCTTGGCACGGATTGCATCTTGAATACATTTTACCTGCCAGGTGAGCAGAGGTGTTGGTGCTCGCAGCTCCCAGCTCCCTGCCCAGTGCTCTGGCTGGCCCTGACCTCTCCCCGAGGTGAGCCTGAGGGTTTGGCCATGCCAGGAATAATACTGAGATCTAGCTGAAGCCACAGCAGCAGAAAAGCTGGCCCTAAACCAGCTCCTTCCTAATCACCAACTCCCTGTCCCAGGTGATGGCAGAGCTGGGGGGTGACAGGCCACCAGGATGGGACACAGCTGGGCACAATTAACTGTGCCCAAATTCTCTCTACTGCTGTGCTTCCACCCCCCACACCCTGCATCCAAACAGTGCATAGTGGAGAGAACAACGGCAAACTGTCCTGCAAGTCAGGTTTAACTGGGGCAGCATCCAGCACGTGAGCTGGGAAGGCTCTTTGGCACCCAGTGCCACTGGGGAGTGGGGACAGCACGCACCTGCACCGCAATGACAGACAGGACCTCCACCAAAATACGATTGAACTCATCGAAGCAGCCCCAGGCACCTGTCTGGGCAAGCCCTTTGTAGATGTTCCCACAGGACTGGAGAGAAACAGAGCAGCGGGACAGGGCTCAGGCACTGCCATCCCTCACAGCAGCTGCACTGGGGGATTTGGTGACAGAACTCGAGCGCTGGGAGCCGCTCGTGCCTTATGGATCGTGCTCTTCCCTAGGGAAACTCCCCTCAGTGATAAAGCCCCCCTGCCGAGGCTCCCCTGGGCTCCCACAGACCCAAACCCAGGGGTCCCCTGGTCCTGGACACCCCGCGGCTCTCACCTCAGCGCCGCCATCCCGTTGCCCCGTGCCCTACCTTGTAGTCCATCTGCTCGGAGCAGTTGAACACGTACACCATGATGCCCAGGGCACGGCCCAAGTCCTTGGTGGTCTCCGTCTTGCCGGTGCCGGCGGGGCCCGCGGGGGCTCCCCCCATGTAGAGGTGCAGGGACTGTGTCAGGGTGATGTAGCACCTGTGCAGGGAGGGCACGGCTGAGCGGGGCCGTGGTGCGGCCGGGCTGTGCGAGGTGTGGGGAGCCAGGCCCCCACGAACCTGTCTGTCAGGGGGGTGATGACCAGCCGGGGGGTGTTGCCCAGGTACTCGTAGGCGTAGCGGAGCTGGGCGTCGCAGATGTTGGCGAAGCAATGCTTCTCCCCGTCATCCCAGCGGTGCCGGAGCTGCGACTGCCACGCGAACGCCTGGGAGGTCTCCACCTGCGGAGCAGCTGGCTGTGGAGGGCAGCAGGGCGCTGGCACTGCCCACCCGGGCCCGCGGGGACGGTGACACACCCTGCCTCGGGACCCTTCACAAGGACAGTGCAGGGGTGGGTGAGCACCACCCCTCCTCACGGCCCAGACCAGACCCAGCGGAGGTGCCCTGCCCGAATGTCATGAAATGGTGGGAAGTCTGTGCTCCAGAATTCTGAGATGGTGCAGCAAAGATTCCCTCTGGCACCAAATACCTTCGTTTGGATCATTTTGGCCACAACATCCCTTGCGTGGACGTCAATAGTACAGATTGTCATGATCTTCATTCTGTCTCCAGCACTCAAGTTCCCAAGGAGCAGGGAAATCAGGGCATTCAGCCGAGCAATCTGGGGAAGGACAGAAATAATGGACACAGAGATGATGCCCTCATTTGCCCACCCCTCAATGAGCCCTGGCCTGGCAGAGAGGCTCGGGCCAGCCTCAGGTCAGGAGCGGATGATGCCAACCTGCTTTTTGTTATAATCCTTCAGGGCATTCTCGTAACCTTTCTCCAGACTCGAAAAGGCAACACCAACCTCTGAGGTCCAGGCGATCTGGGTGCACGTGAGAGCGACCTGCAGCAAACCACGGGGACAACACGGCCATAAGGAGGAGCCTGCTGTGGCTCGGCGTGGGCGCCTGTTCCCCTCAGAGCCAGCTCAGCCTGGCCCCTGCAGCAGCACCCACCTGTGCTGCGTAGTCAAACACCCACTGCTCCCGTGGCTTGTCATCGTAGGTGCCCAGGGCCTGGGGGATGAGGCTTCGCAGCGTCGAGCGCATGCGCTCCAGCAGCCGGTTCAGCCAAACCTCCACCTGGCACACGCAGCAGAGCTGAGCCAGCAGCTGCCAGCCCGTGGGGGCCACACCAGCCTCTCCCTGCACCACCCTCTCCCCTCACCAGCCTCTCCCTGCACCACCCTCTCCCCACACACCGCAGTGAGCCACAGGAGAGAGTCTGGAGCCAGTCCCACAGGGCACATCCCATGGGATGTGATGAGAGGTGGTCCAAGGGCAAACAGCCAAGGGGCAACCACCCTAGAGCCCTCAGGGGACCGTGAGGCTGAGCAGGTTCACGTGGCTGTGCTGCTCTCTACCAACAACGCAGGTACCTCTTCTGGGGTTTTTGGCCAAAAGTCTTTGTAATTGCATTTTTCTACTCCTGCCAGGCTGTTAGAGCCCAGTCAGCAAAGGGCTCATGGCCATCCTCTGCCTGCCCCCTCCTGAGCCTGCAGAGTCTCCACCAAGCACAGCTCACCTGGCCAGACAGGTCGCAGGCTGCATCGAAGGCCACGTACTCCCCGTCCCGGCTGAACATCCCGTGGGCCACCTTCTGAGGCTTTTTGTCTGAGCCCTCCTGGAACTTCAGCTTGGCCAAACTGTCAAACAGCTTCGTCAGGTGCCGGGACACCTGAGAGCAGAGCACAGCCACTGTCAGGCCCCTGCCACGTGCGCAGGTGTGATCAGAAACTGGATCTACCCCTGGCTGCTCCCTGGGCATGGCACTCCCAGGAAGGGGGATCAGGGATGGTGTTCTGCCCGTAAGAGTGAAAAATGTTCTAAAACTGCTCGAACGAGGACAGGGAAATGGCACAGGACTCACCCCCATGCTCACACACAGCCTATACCTCAAGGGGCTCGGTCCCCTTCGATAAAATATCCAGTAGGTCCGCAGAGGAAACAAAATAGAAGCGGGGAAAAGCCAGTCTTTTGGTCTCGAGGTATTCAGCCAAGGCCTTCTCACAGACTGCCAGCCTGGAAGAAAACAGAAGAACCTGCCATTAACCCCCAGAGATGGGTTTTACTCTTTGCTCAGTCCTTGTCTTGCTGATGCTTCGGAGGAATCAAGCCCTTCCTTTGGCCTCCCAAATGCTTCCCCAGGATGACTGGATCCTTACCTGTCCTGCAGAGCTTCCAGCCGGGTGTGCAGCCCGGGCTTGTTGGTGCATTCAATCACGTTGGGAGTTTGTACAGCATCTGCCATTAGCTCCTGAAGAGGAAAAACACTTCAGCCAACCCGAACTGGCAGAGAGCTGCAGGGAAAGGGAGAGGGGGGAATGGGCTTCGCACTCGGAAATCCTGGTCAATGGTATCAAATTTCTTCGACTCCTCTGGCAGCTGACTGCGTGTGTCTTCGGATGCTATGAAGATTGTTTCCAGGTGACTCCACTTCCTCTGTACCTCAAACCAGGTGTTGATAACAGCGTCTGCAGTTGACAGCTTCTGCTGCCAGTCCTGTGCTCTCTGAAGGAAGAAGGCTCGGTACTTGGAGGCCAGCACGTTCTGCAGCTGCATTTGGTTGTCCTCCAGCGTCTCAATGAGCACCTCATCCATCTTGAGCAGGGGGAGCTGGGTCCTGGCGTGGGGCTCGTGCTCAAACACCAGCGTTGCCCAAGTGGTGTCCAGGGCATTCAGGATCTGCAGGTGGGGCAGGGGGGTGAGCTGGGTGCCATGGTGCTGGGCCCAGCCCCTGCGGGGAAGCAGGAGGACAGAGCTCCAGGCAGGGCCTCCGCAAGCTCTGTGTGCTCCCTGTGGACTCCAGCCCCGGGAGCCCTGGACAGCCACAGGGGTCTCAGCAAAGCAGGGGAGGAGCTGAGCCCCCCTTACCTTCTCCATCCCAGCCTCCTTGGATGCCTTGTCCACGATGCCACGAACCTCCTCCTCAAACTTGTGCAGGTTCAGCTGCAGCAGGTCTGCGAGGGTGGTTTTCTCAGACATGGTGAATTGCACCTGGAGCAGAACCCAAACGCACGGTTGGGCCGCGGAACCCCCTCCCGGAGAGGCAGCTCACCCAAACGAGCTCATTAACACCCACACTTAGAGACCCTACACAAATACGTGCATGTGGCCAGATTTAAACCTAATGGCACCCTTCCCTTGCTGGGTGTGGATCTTGGGAGCCTCCTGGGCCAGGAGCTGGAGCCTCCTGGGCCAGGGATGGGCAGGAGGAGTCGGCAGCACCTTGGTTGTGTGCACAAGCTCCTGCCAGTGCCGGTCCCGGATGGCTGGGTTCTGCAGCTCGCTCACGGCGCGCAGGGATGTCATCATGTTCTTCATGCTGCTGTCCAGCCCTGTGAACACGCTCCAGCTCTTCACCTCCTTATCCAAACTGCGGATGTCCTTAGCGAACTTCTTGCACTCAATATCCATATCCTCAACGTTAAGCTCTGCCCACTTGGTTGTCTTCCAGGCAGAGATGCTCAAGTTCACCTGGAGCCAGGATACATTTTCACACCATGGGATTAGCAGAAGCATTCCTGCCCGGGAAGAGGAGCAGCATACCCAGTGCCCACACACCCTGCAGACCTGCTCTAAGTGTAACCACCTGCCCCGTGCCTCATCCTCCCTCTGATGGCAATAGCTCTGAGAAGCTGCAACAGCTCTGCACTTTGGCTGGCACTGGCCAGCTGGCACCAGGTGCCCACGCCAGCCAAGAGCAGCCTGCTGTCCCCAAGTCCTTGCCTGGAAGCAGCACTGAGCACCGTGCTCCCTGGCCATGGCACATACCAGGGTGACCATGTCCCACACATCCTTCAGCAGGATCAGCTCCTTGCGACACATTTTAAGCTGTTTGTACTCTGGGACTGACACCTCAAACAGGGCGGCTGAGGTGGCCAGGGCTGCCATTTCCTTCTCCAAGGCCAAGATGTTCTTATTTTGCTGGGTGGAGGAAATGAAAAGGTGTCAGCCAGGGACTGTGTGCCATGGACATGTGTCTATTCCAGCAGTGGCTCCGTTCCTGCTGCAGGGCCAGACCCTCCCTGGCAGCCTGGGAGCTGCAGGAGCCAGACCTGGGGTGGCTGTCCCTGCCCAGCACCCAGTGTCAGGGGTGGCCAGGCAGTGCCGGAGGGGACAGCAGTTGGCCCTGGTTTCCTCCCCTTCCTTACCCTGATAAGTGACTTGTAGGGCTCGGGTTCTGTGTACGAGAAAGGGGCTGTGGCCTGGAAATCCTTCCGGAAGGCGAGCTGCTGCTCCTGTGGGAGGATGGGGCTCGTGAGGGCAGCCAGGACGGGGCAGCTGGGACGAGCAGCGGAGCCTTCCCGAGCTGCCCAGGCGCTGCCTCCCCGCCCGCAGCCCCCGGCCGGGCACCTCGAAGTCCTGGCACTTGTGGCGGAGGACGGCGGCCTCGGCGGCCTGCAGGGGTGCCGCGTGCTCCGCCACCCGCACGCTCAGCTTCTTGGTGCCGTCCCAGTGCTCGGGCAGTTTCTGCAGCACAGCACAGCACGCGTGGGGTCAGCTGGAGCCTGGCCCCTGCTCCCCCGCCCAGCGCCTCACACCCTGCAGCCTACCTGGAGCTGCAGGTGGATCTCCTCTGGCATCTTGTCCCCGTAAGACCTGAGCAGTGCAACTGTCTCCTTCAAAGGCTCAAACATGCCGTCAGTCACCTCCTGCCTCTCCCTGACCCTCGCCAGGTACCCCATCACTGCCACCAGTCCTTCGTAGTCTCCCTCCTCCAGAGGTTTACTCAAGCCAGCAGTGGACTCTTGGATGAAATCCTGCAGCTCCTGGAGACTGAGAGGACAACGGCGCTCTAAAGGTGTCCCTGGGGCTCGGGGCTCACTCTGCAGGGCACGACCCCCAGAAACTCCACCCTGAAGGTGCCTGGAACCTTCCCGTGGAACCAGCACTTTCAGGGCCGTGTCCCCGGGTCAGCCCTGCCCTGGCACACAGCGTGGCCGGGCTCCACTCACCGGGAGCACGCTGTGCCTGCGCCGGGGCTGACCAGGCCTTACCTGCTGGTGACGTGCTGAGTGAGGAACTGCCGGAGCACCAGGCTGTGGCCCTTGATGGCATCCAGCAGGGCCTTCTTGAAGGGGCGGCAGTCGCTCTGCAGCCACCCCCCAAACACCTTGGTTTCCTCAAACCCCAGCACCTCTTCATGCAGTGCCTCGAGTCTATCGATCTGGGGACAAGGATGGGTCACAGTGGGTGGCTGGCACCTCCCTGGGCACCCAGTATCCACTAGGGCACCCCAAGCACCCAGCCCAGCTCAAGGCACCCGTCCCACACCTCCTGTTGAAAGAGCTGGAGGGATGGTAACCCAGGTGCCAATGGCTCCCCTGGCTGTGCCTCTGTCTCCCCCTCTCCAGGGGCAGTGTCCAAGCTGAGGAAGCGCTCCAGGAACTCCTCCGGGCTCTCCTGCCACAGGTAGGAGTGCTCTTCAAAGCTGGCACTGAATTCTTCCCCTTCTGCCATGGTGTCGACCACCAGCAACAACAGCTTCTCCTGCATGGCCTGGAGATCCTCCTGATCCTCGAGCTCAACCTGAGGGGACAGGCAGAGCTCGGGACACGCTGGGGACGCTGGCCACCCACCGCCACCCACTGAGCTGGGCGCTCAGCTCCTGCCGAGCTGGGAGCTGCAGCCTGTGCTGGACTCACCTTGTAGCTGATTGTCCCCTCCAGCAGCCGTGGCATGGAGGCTGCCACCGCCTCCGTGTCGTCGAGCAGCCCCTCCACCTGCACCAAGAAGCTGTCGCCGCCGCCCGCCTCCAGGGAGGGCTGGTACTGCACCCGGTCCTCGGAGAGCTCCATGAGCACCTCGAACAGCGGGGACACCTGGGCCTGAAACAGGTGGGGGGGCTTCGTGGTGCCACAGCCCCGCAAGCTGCAGGGAGCACGGGCACAGCCGCCTTTGGGCACTGACCAAGCTGGCGGTGAGAGCCAGGACACCCCGAGCCCGGCACAGCTCGGACCCCACTGCGGGAACACCGGGACCTACCTCAGGGTCCATGTTGGTGAGCAGCAGCTGCAGGGTTCTGTGAATGAGCCTGCAGAGCCCATCCAACACGATTTTGTCTATGTACGTCACATATGCTCGCCATATCCGTGAGGACAGGTCAGCCTTAAACAGATCTGCGTTCTCCTGCCACGAGAAAACCAGCCGGTCTTTGTCAGCAAACAGCCAGCATCGGCTCCTGGCATTGCTTCGAGTCCTTCCTCGTGCTCCAGGGCCAGGTCTCACCTTGAGCATCCCCTGGATCTTCTCGCCTGTACTCTTGATGGCAGCGCGGCGCTGAGCTAAGGCGTGTTCTTTCCCATCGAGGTCCAGCAGCGCCGTTTCCTTGTTGTCCTTTCTTCCAAACAAGGGAGTGGCTGAACAGTCCTGCAGGGAGGAGAGAAGGGGGCTGCTCTGCTGAGCCAGGGAAAGGACAGTCCCGGCTAGATGGGTGTCAGAAAGGTGCTTGTGAAGTGCCAGCAACCTTTACCTCCATCAGCTGGGTGATGTTCTGTAGGTTCAGCTTCGCGCTCTGGACCCGTCTCTGCAGGTCATGCAGGGTGTCCCTCATCTCCTGGATGTATTCCATGACACCTGGGAGGGAAATGGGCACACGAGCACGTTGTGGAGACACCCCCAGGGCAGTGGGGGTCGGCTGGTGCTGGACACCAGGGACCCCCAAAATGCACAAGGAGGATCCCCAGTCTTGGATGGCCACGGTGGGGGTTTGTACCTTCATGGTTCCAGAACAGAGTCTTCTCTGCAGTGGTCAGACGGACGTCCACGGCCTTCAGCTCCCCTGCCAGCAGCGGCTGCTCCACTGGCATCAGCTGCTTCTTCACCTGAGCCGACACATCCAGAGGTGAGTGCTGCTTCACCTGGGCCAGCGTGTGCTCGGTGAGGAGCAGGGTGAGGGCAGGGGGCGGACGGCAGCGGCCACAGCTCGGCCACAGGATGGGCAGGGACCCGAGGTGCCTGCGCTACCCGAAGCCCCCAGCCCCCTTTCAGCCTGGAAAAGCAGCTGGGTTGTCTCCCCTTCAGAACCTGCCTCGTTGTACCAGCCCACGATGAGCTCCAGGTTGTCTCCTATATTTTGAAAAGACTCATTTTGGGCAAAGAGGCTCTCAGCGTTGCTTGGGATGTCCTGCTGCTGCTGGATTTTCAGGTACTTCACCTCCCGCAGGACGGCAGAGAGCTGTGACACACCCACCAGGGCAGGGCTGTTGGCAGCAGCTGCTGCAGCTCAGGCAGCCCCGGGACCCCGGGGACAGCCCGGCTGAGGGGCTGCTGGTGCTGCCCGTGCCAGCACTGACCTTCTTGCTGAAGTTCACCCCGAGGAGGCGAGACAGAGGGTGCCTCCGGAGCAGGGGCTGCTCCAGGCTGAAGTGGCAGTCCTGGCCGGGCCCGCTCGCCCATTCCTCGTAGATCCTCTGGCGGTAGCGCTGCAGCATCCCCATCATCTCCTCATACTTCCTGGACACCACCTCGGCCTCAGCACCCACCATGGCACTGTCAGAGCCAAAACAAAGCTGCTGCTGCAGCAGGACACGGGAGGGGACCCGCTCCAGGCTGGATCCTGCCCTGTGTCCCCGTGGGATGACGGGGACCTGCACCTACGGGTGGTTGATGGCCAACAAGTCCTTCCGTGGCCCCTCCAGCCGCTGCTGCAGCTCCAGAGCCCACTTCAGCTGCCCGGCCACCGGTGGCATGTTCTTGTGGATGGCTGGGGCCCCCCCGTGGGGCGGTGGGGTCACCATCCGGGTGTCATAGACCGCCTTCACACTCTCCAGTTCGGCCTCGAACATTCCCAGCAGGGCCAAGTAGCAGGGGGAAGCCTCAGCCCTGATCAGGGGTCGCTCCAGCACGGAGGCAAACATGTGCACCAGCTGCAGGAGAGACAGGCAGGTGCCGGTTCCTGCGCCCTGGAGCAGTCCCGGGATGGGTGAGACCCCCAGTTCCCGTGGGAGCTGCGGGCCAGGCTGTGAGCTGGGGCACAGGTACCTTCACGGCAGCTGACAGGCGGTTACAGTCCTCAAAGCCCTGGCAGAAGATGGCAGCCAGCTGCTTGTTTGCATCCTCAACCTTCGCCTGGAACTCTGCAAAGTCTCTGTCCCATTCCTGCCATTGAGAGCAAAATGGTTTCAAGTGGCACAGCCCCTGTGCCTCCTTCCCAGTCCTTCAGGAAGCATTTGCTGCACCCCCAGGACCCAGAGCCCCCTGACCTGCTCCAGAGCCAGCCCCGTGCTGCTGTGGGACAGTCCCATGTGTCCCTCTGCAGCACGTTCTCACAAGAGATCTTTTGCTTTTCACTTAGCCAAAACAAACCCCTCCATTCCAGCATCCATTCCATTTCCACTCCAGCATCTGCTCACCTCTTCTTCGGGATCCAAGGGATCATATTTGCAATCGGCAAAAGCTTTGGTGGCTTCACAGACCTCCTCAGAGATCCTCAACACCCAGCTCCCGAGGAAGTTTCCTCGCACCCCTCCCAGCACCGTCTTCTCCAGCCTCAGAAAGTCGACGGCCACCTGGAACAGCTCCTGGCCAGCAAAGACCCCCTTTCACCTGGCTAGCCCTGCCCCGGGCTGCAGGAGCTGCAGTGCCAGCACAGGGCTGCGTCCTGCCAGCTCAGCAGTCCCCAGCAGCGTCCCCACAGCTGCTCCCAGCCCCGGCAGGGTGTGCCCATCCTGCCATGGGGGCTCAGGGCTGGGGGGGAACGGTGCCACTGAACTGCCAGTGGTGCCCCACTGTGCCAGCAGCCCCAGCCCGCCCCAGGTTCACCCTGGGGCACTCCCACCCCAGGATCCCCTGAGGGGGATCAGCCTCCTGGCTGAGGCTGGCCCTGTGCCCTGGAATGCTGCGCTGGCACCTTGATGCTCTTGAGCCTGTGCAAGAAGGCGTCCATCCTCCCAAAGAGCTGGATGGGGGGAAACTCCCAGATCTGCCTCTGCTCCTGGAAGGGGAGAGGGGCTGTCAGTCAGGGGTTGGCATGCAGGGGGTCAGGTGTTCCTGCACCATCCCTGCACCCACCGGGAAGAACGTGGGCATTAGGTCAGAGCAGTAAGTGCTGTAGGACTGGAAGAACTTCTCTGTGGTGGAGATGGCTAGTCTGAGTCCCTCCAGGCTCTCCTGGGGTTCTCCTTGCAGTCCCTTCAGCATGTCCTCTGGGTTCAGGAATTTATAGGCCTGGGACAGACACAGGGACCATTGTTGGGAGGGCCTGGAGGCTCCTCCTGCCCCCCCTTCACCCCCACAGGTTTGTTGGTGGTTGCCTGCAGCCCGTGTCTGCCCCAGACTCTCCCCAGCCCTATGCAGGGCTCTGCTGTTCCCTTGTCCAGGGCGTCTCTGCATCATCACGACTGGACTCTCCACACCTGCCCAGAGAGGCAATTGCAGGGACGGAGGGGGGTGTCAGTGCTGGCCCTGGAGCTGTACCAGGCTGATGAAGAAGTTGGAGATCTCCTGCAGGACACGGGCTATGTGGGCAGGTGAGTGGTAGTGCACGCAGTGAGCCCGGAGCAGGCAGACGGTGCAGAACACCTTGGGCACGAAGGGCTTCAGCTGCGGGGGCAGAGCCTCATCAGTGCAGGGCAGAGCCAGGGGAACGTGTCCCCCTGAAGCCTCTGGGGCTCTGCTGCTGCCCAGATGAGGCCACCAGGCTGTGTCTGGTTATTTTGCCACGCATCGCTTACCTGGGAGTAATCCACTTGCTCCATATCCTCCAGCAGCGCCTGCAGCGGTTGCAGGTGGAGGCTGACATCGTTGGCTTCCTCCAGACCTAGGACACGGAGAAAAGTCTGTGTCGGGATGAGGACACCTTGTTGGAGGCAGCCAGCACCACATCATGGCACCTCACCACCACTGACGGCCCTGAACATGTTCTGCAGCGAGGGCCAGTAGCAGCTGTCAGCCTTCTCCAGCGTCTTGGCCAGCACTGCCACCTGGGGTGAGCGCAGCTGGCAGGGAAGAGGGGTCAGGATCAGCACGGGGGGCTCAGCACGGGGGGCTCGGCACGAGGACGTGAGGCCACGACGGGCGAGACAGTACCTGCTCAGTGATGCACTCCAGGTTTGTCATCCTGGTCTGCCAGAAATCAAACTCGACCCTGGGCAGGGGGTGCAGCCCCTCCAGCAGTTGCTGCGCTGGGTTCTGGCTAAAGATCTCTTCAACCTGCTGGAACCACTCGATGATGACGGTCTCGATGGTGTGCAGCACTGACCCGTCGATGGGCTCCACCAGGCTGCAAGGCAGGTGGGTTATGTCCCCGGGAGCCCTGAACTGCCCCAGGGGAACCCCAAACAGCCCTAGGGAAGCCCGTCACGCCTGCTTGTGGCCATCTCTGCTGCTGCAGATGCCTGGCATGAGCCCCTCAAACATCGTCTGCTGCAGGGGATGGCTGTGCCCAGGGCTGTGTAGGGACAGAGCCACTGTCCCTGCTCCCGTCCCTCCCCGAGCCATTAATGCTGTCCTGGGCCCCTGCCCGGCTTTTCTGGCACCAAGGGGTGCCGGCAGCACCCACCAGTCCAGGGCGGCGCCTGAGTCATCCCAGCTGACCAGGTGCTCGGGCAGTGGCAGCAGTGGCTTTCCCTGTATCTTCCCTCTCATCACAAACATCTTGTTCTGCAGCTGGTGAGTGTGTCGCACGATGTCCTCCACCACAGTCTTGGGCCAGCCCGGGCCCTCATCCTCGTTCAGGAGCAGAGGGGACACAACCTGCGAGGCAGGGCAGGGTCAGGCACCCGATCATGACCTAATGACCCCTCACAGGGCTTGGAGCAGCCCAGTGTTCCCTCTCGCTGATCATTGAAGCACAGTCTCAGCACAGCCACAGATGTCTCTGCTGGCCACAGATGGGTTTTGCTGATATTTATCTCACCAGCGTGACCAGAAGGCCCCTTGCTCTGGGTTTGCAGCTCTCGTGGCTTGGGAAGTGCAGGAAGGGAATACATCTAGTGGAGTCAGGGGCTGGCACACGAGCAAAAGCTCCAGCAGTGGGGGGGAATAGTGGGGGCTCCTGGAGCTGATGCAGCTTTTGGGTGCTCTGGTCTGGCAGCAGGAATATATATGGGGAGTTTGAGAAAAATCCACTTAGACATTTCCCAGCTGCAGGGTAGAGGTAAGTGGGCATTATTATGAGTTTTTAAAATTGCCAGGAGGCAGTGATCCAGTTGGGGCCAGAAGAAAACCGGGTTGGTGACCTTCACCCAGCTCTTGTCCTTGTGGGGCTCGTTCAGCATAGGATGGGAGCCACCACAAAGTCAGAGCAAGGGCCTGGGACAAGTTTTCTTCAGTGAATTTTAGTTCATTTTGGATCCCACCTGGAAATTTGACTAGAGCAGGGGTCCCAGTGCAGAAGTGTACCCAGGGAGCCTGCCCCAAATCTGTGCCTGCGTGGGCAACCCACCTCCAGCAGCACGGCGATGAGCTGCTCCACGGGTGAGGGGCCCATGTCTCCCACCAGCAGAGCGCTCCGACAGTTGTCCTCGGTGATGTTCTCCCCTTTCTTCTTCACGCAGTACAGTCCCTTGCCCTTTAGGGCAGCTGGGAAGCCGGTGGAGGGCTGAGGCTGCCCAGCAGGGTTCAGCGCCAGCACCAGCTCCAGCATTTCTGGCTGCTTGAAGAACTTGTCAAGCATGACTGAAGTCTCCTCGCTGACCACAAACTTGTCCCACTTGTCGGGCCGGACGCGCAGCAGCGCCGTGGCCAAGCTCTCGAGGAGGGCTAACCTCTCGTCCTGTGCAGCTGACATTGTGCCAGCAGCGGGCTCGGCTGCAGCTCCTCAGCTCCTGCCGTGGCCCGGTGGGCAAAAGGCTGCTCAGGATGTGCAGACCCCACCCCTCCACTGCCCTCAGCCTTCCCTCTGCCTGTGCAGTCTTGGAGGGAGCTGCCAGTCCCATCCCTGCCTGCTCCCAG
The DNA here is from genome assembly GCA_013396955.1 of Regulus satrapa. NCBI lineage: Eukaryota > Metazoa > Chordata > Aves > Passeriformes > Regulidae > Regulus > Regulus satrapa. The sequence continues at coordinate 80,465 of VWZN01009649.1, read as the reverse complement.
TGGCCCCAAGGCTCCCCCATCAGCACCCGGCCCTGTGGCGCCCTGACCTGTCCATCCCTGCCTGGCCCCATCACCCTCGGACCTGTCCATCCCTGCCTGGCCCCATCACTGCCCTGGCTCGTCCCAATCTTACCTGGCTTTCCTGTCGCACTCCTCAACCTTCCAGGAGCCCCTGGGCACTGCCTGCACCCCAGCTGACACTGTCCGTTCAACCGACAGGCTGTGCCCCAACGGCCCGGCCCAACGGCAGGGCTGTGCTTCCCCTGCACACCCCACCCCTCAGCGGGGCTCTTTGCCCACCCTGGCCCCTGTCGGGCTGCCCCATCCGAGGCACGGGACGGGCAGGGGCTGCAGCAGGGAGTGCTCTGGCAGATTCCCCCGTGGCACCGGGGTGTGTGACCGGACCAGCCCTGATGGCACCAACACAGCTGGCACAGGCTCGCCCTCAGCCCCAGTTTGGTTCTGGTCCCAATTCGCACCTGGTACCAAGGATACCCCACACCTGTCCCAGGTCCTCCACAGTGCAGTGGGTAACCAAACCCTGCCCAGCCAAGCTCAGCAGGATGCAGGACCAAGAGCTGTGCCAGCCTGGAAAACCCCCCCGTGTTCTGCAGTGAGGGACTCTTGGCACCGTCCTGGTGGCAGCACAAGGCTCACAAACACCCCCAGCACACCGAGACCTCGGACTGGGAGGAGCACAAGCCCAGTCCAAGGCTAGGCACAGGGCAAGGGCTGACAGTGGCAGGGGACTCCTGCTCCTACCCCAAGCTACACAGAGCACGGGAGACCAAGAGAAGCGTGGTGCAAGTATTTATTTGTTGCTGATCCTCAGCGCTAGTTTAAAAGGCCATGGCAAATTAAAAAAAAAAAAAAAAGGTTAGAATAAAAAATCCTGCCCCCCCCCACCCCACTCCTGTGAGGCCTCTGCACTGAACCACCCACATACAAAATAATCTACAAGGAGAAAACTATACAGGACTATTTACACCTCTGATAAATAGACTAATACTGATCCAGGCGCCTCCAGACCGTCGTGGGGATGGGGACAGGACAAGACACAGGCGATTGTGAGGCAGAGATTGATCCCAGCCAGATCCCACCAGCAGCCATCCCAAGGGCAGGCTCTGGGCACGTCCCACCATGGCACCACGCCACCCTGGCACGAGGGCCGGGACACAAGGATGTGCTGGGGCAATGCCACCCAGTGCTGCCACCACTTCCACCGCTGGGTGAGGGCACATCTCTGCCCTGTGTGGCACCACTGCTCATCAGCAATCCCTGCCCTTCGTCCCTCCTGTGTCTGTGGGGACCGTTCCAGTGCAGGGGGTGGCTGGGAGGGTCCAAGGCAGCAGCGTGGGGACACCTAGGACAGACCCAGGCCCGCTACAACGAGGGCTGGGAGCTGTATCTCTGCAGGGCCCCCCTGGGGCTGACACCCGGCACCCCAGCACCTGTGGCACCCCAAAACCACCAGCTGCTCACCACCAGCTGCTCCTCCTCCTGGAACACCCCGAGAGCGGCTGAACACGGGTGCTGGGGGACCCAATGCCAGGTGGCCGCGGGATTCCCGGGGCTCAGGGGCAGGGAGGGTGCCCGAGGTGCTGCGGCCAGGGCTCCCAGGGGTGCACAAGGGTGCTGTGTTCCAGCTTGAGCCTGTGAAGACGCTGTCTGGCAATGAGGCAGTGATGGGGGGCCAGAGTCACTGAGGTGCCCGTGCCCCTTCCCTCCCCCCACAGTAAAGAAATGGCTAAGCTGAAGCTGGGTCCTGGCCCACAGGGGCCAGCCTGCAGCGTGGCCCCCGCCCCACATGCCCCCATGGTGGGGGACGCTTGGGCTGCACAGGGGCACGCTGCCCTCGCAGGGCCAGTCTGGCTGCTAGTGCCTCTTGGTGGAGGAGACCTTCTTCTTCCTGGCAGCCAGCATCTCGTAGAAGGGGTCCCGGCTGATGGCTGCCCTGACAGGGGAACAAGGGCTGGGTCAGGCCAAACTGCTGCGGTGATGGGTGCAACCTGCCAGGCCTGGCCTTGGGCAGGTCCCTTTATATCCCCGGGGAAGTTTTCTCCCCCCATCCCTGCAGGATGCCCTGGGAAGCAGTGTCCCCCTTGAGGACAGCAGGCAGGTCCCTGCTGTGCCCCTGCCCAGCACCGTGTCCCCAACATGCTCCTCCAAGCACTCACTTGATGCACTTGATCCACTCCTCCTTCTCCTCAGGCGTGGGGGCAGAGATGCGATACACGGTGTGGTTCCCCTCCACCACACGCCCATCTGCCTCTGTCTTGCAGGCCTTGATCACCTGGTCCTTGTTGTCAGGGATGTAGAGCTCAAAGCAGTTCTGGGAAGGAGAGATCGCTCAGAGGCAGCCCCCACTTCCAAAGGGGACCCCAGACAGGGAGGGAAAAAGCAGAGCCACACACCCCAGCATGGCAGAGAGGGACAGACACACCGTGATTGTCACCCCCTGGCCCTGCGTGTGGCCCTGTGGCCAGCCCCAGGTCTGCACCCAGCCGCTTTGAAGGTGAAGGCAGTGACTGCTCTGCGGCCCCCACCTCTCCTGGGGACATCTCAGGGTGCTCCAACACCTCCCAGCTTCTCCTGCCCGAGCCAAAGCTGCCCCAAAACCCCAGAGGAGACTGTCACAGCACTCACGGGCTTCTTTGAGTCCTCCACCTCACGGATGCTCAGGTTCTCCAGGGGGATGATGCCACGGGGCTCCTTATCCTGGTGCGGCCAAGCAGAGGTTTAGCTGACACCCCCAGTCCAGCCCCTCCCCTGCCCCAGCTCAGCTCACCCTGCACCACTCACCGTCGTGTACTCGAAGTAGTAAAGGCAGTTGTCAGTCAGGATGAACCAGCGCCTCTTCCACGTCTTCACCCTGCCTCCTGGGAGCAGAGAGGGGCAGTCGGGCCCGGCGCTGCGGAGCACGGCCGGGCACACAGAGGCTCCAGCAGCACGGGGCCCGGGCGGACACACAGAGCCAAGCAGAGCCAGGCAGCGGCGGGCAGCAGCAGCAGGCAGCGCACAGCGCCCCAGCCAGAGCAGGAAGCGCACGGATGAGGATGGAGGCCGGGCCTGACCGCTCCCACCCACACACAGGTTCGGCACAGCTAGAGGGAACTGCGGCAGGCAGCTCCCCGCCAGGACTCTCTGTCCGCACCGACCACGGTCCCGCTCGTCCTGGGCCCCCGGCGAGGCAGGACCGAGGCCACGGCCGAGCTCCGCAGCTGCCAGCACAGTGGGAGAAGCTGGTCCCTGGGCACAGGCCCTGCTCTCCCCGGGGCCCAGCTCCCCTCCGCGGCAGCCACTGGGGCAGTGCCGAATGCGGGGCAAGCACCCACTCCCGCAGGCTGGATCTGGCACGGACATGAGGAGCCACAGGGCCCACTGGGAGTCCTGCTCACCTCCTTCCCCTGCCAGGAAGGCCCTGTGGCCCCTGCTCCCCTGTGCCAGCTGGCAGCCCCGCCCTGTCCCTGCCCCAGAGCAGTTCTGAGGGCCAGCACCAATGCTTCCTGACACCTTGGGGTGCTGGCATGGGAGCAGTGCTGGTGCCTCGGGGACTGCTGTGAGCCTTTAGCGCAGCGCAGAGCACCGCGCAGACGGATCCTTCCTGCTCCCATCCAGCTCCAGCCACTTGGCACGCCCTGACCACCCGTGCTCAGGCCGGGGCCCCTCCCGAGGAGACCCCAAACCTGTCCCCATCCCTTGTGTCACCGGAGGCAAAGACCCACTGGCCAGGCTGTGAACACGGTGGGGCACAGCTGGCGAGTGGCAAGGTGCCACTGTGGCCTCGTCCTCCCCCGAGGTGGCAGAGGAGGCCGCAGGCCTTGGGGAACGTGCAGCATCGGCAGGGCTGGCACCCCACGTCCCTGCCTGGAGGTGGAGAGGGGCTGTCCTGCAGCAGGCGAGGTCCCTGGGTGTGTGGGGTTAGCAGCAACAGCAGCAGCAATGAGACTCATCACCAGCAATTAAAAACGCAAAGGAAACGAAGCCCCAGCAGTGTGAGCAGAGCAGGGAAGAGGGGTACGTACCTCCTGGAGTTGGGGGCAAGGAAAGGAAGAGCCAAAATCATGGAAACATATAAATGAGGGAGAAAAGAAAATTAAAA
>VWZN01009649.1:24043-35719 GCA_013396955.1 Regulus satrapa | reverse complement strand
GGCACCGGGAGCCGCCTCCGCCTCGGCAGCGCCCGGGTGTCCTGGCGGATCGGTCCCTGCGCCCCCCGGGTCGAGCCCCCCTTGCCCTGCCTGCCAAGGAGCAGCGGGGACCACACGGCTGAGCCTCCACAGTCTGAGGGCACGGCCCGACCCAGCCCGGCCCTGCCCCAGCTGCGTTCCCTAAAGAACCATTGCTACGAACACATCGAGGTCACGCTGGGCCACCTTCGGCATCTTTTTGGGGGTCACAGTGTCTGCTGGGGTCGCCAGCACAACGTCTTGCTGGTGCTACAGAAGCCGGAGGGCTGCAATTACCCCATGCTCCTTCCCCACATCTGCCCCAAGCAGCTGCCGTGCATCCCACCCTGCTGCCTGCCGGCTCTGCCCTGCCCCAGGGAAAGAAAAGAGCTCTGCAACTGTTCAACATCTGCAGCAGAACGAGGGGGACCGGCAGGACCCCAGAGGCACAGTGGTTCTCGCTGCTGTGGTGCAGGGAAGTTTGTATCCATCACCCTAAACTGAGAAGAGTGAGCTGGGAGTGCAGGTCCCGCTACCTTCACACTGCCCTGAGCCCCTCATCCCTCCCCTAGGGTTTGTTCCGTTTCATCCTAGTCTCCATCTGCAGCTGGAATGTATTTTGGAATGTTTTGACTTGCAGTCCCAAGGCTTCTGCAACCGCTGACTTTAAATCTCTGCCTGCTCCTGGAGAGCAGCCAGCCCTGGCGGGCAGAGCCGTGTCCCTCGGCAGGGCCGTGTGCTCAGACACGGGTGGGCACCTCCTGCCCGGCACACCTGGGGGGCACGCTGGGGGCCAGCCAACGCCGCGCGCCGCCGACAGCGCCCTGCGTGCCCCAGCTCTGCTCCCACAGCCCGGCGGGAAGCACTGCCTCCACCAAGGGAACTTCCTGGGGAAGGGTTTCTCCTCCTGGAGCAGCTCCCCGTGACACTGCGTTTTCCCCAGGGCCGAGCCTTTTCCAGGTGCCAGAGGAATGCCTGGTGAGATGGTCCCAGAGCTGAGGGAAAGCCCCAGGCTCCCCAAACCCCCGGCACGCTCCGTGCTGTGCTCAGTGCTGTGCGTGGGGAGCAGCTGCAGGCCAGGCAGGGTGAGCAGAGCCAGGCCCAGGGCTCCCCTGGGTGATACCTGCTCACAAGCCCCTGTTGGCCTCCTCCACGCTTCCGTCCATGGATCCGCTTCTCCCCTGCCTCCCTCCACACCTGGCAGCACCGAGACAACTGGTGAGAGACAGAGACAGAGGCACCGGGAAGTACATAAAGGGGCCAGCCCTTGGCAGAGGGTTTGAGCAGCAGGAAAAGCCCTCTGGAGTCTTTCCCAATCACTTCCCAGCTCCAGTGACTCATAATCCAGGCATCCGCCCCCGGCCTCAAACGCCCTCTGCGCCTGCTGCGGGAGCACGCGTGGTCCCTGGGAGCCCGCACCTGGGACAAGGGCAGCAGCCACCCTTGGCTGAGGGGAGAGCGCTCTGAGAGCTCACCAGAAGAGCAGGATTCTGCCCCAGAGCCGCCGTGCCTCGGCCGCCCATCACGGGACAGGGCTGAGAGGAGCGGCGCTGCGGGATCCCGGGCGCACGGGGCCGGGCGGAGGCTGCTCGGGAGGGGAGAAGGGCAAAGGCCTCACCCGTATCCCAACCCAGGGAGGCACCTGGCTGAGATAGGAGCCTGGGCAGCAGCCATCCCCATCCCGGCTCGGACGCTGCTGCCGCGGGGTGCCCGGCGCTGGGCAGTGCTACACCCCTGTTTGGCCAAGGCTGTCCGGGTGCCTCGGGGCCAAAGGGCGAGGTGCTGCGTGCCAGGCCCCAGTCTCCAGCAGATACGGGGTTGATAATAGAGGGAGGGGTCACGAAGCACCCGGGCTGGGCCACAGTACCACCGCCACTGCAAATATTAGTTTTGGCCTCATAGAGGGTGTGGGCTCTCAGAAAAGTTTCCCCTTGTGGCAGCTAGGTCTCAATTAGGGCTGCCAGCCCACATCCCTCTTTCTGGAGGAGTGGGTCTTGTCCCCTTGCGAACCATTGGGCTGGCAGCCCGCAGGGCACGGGAGCCCCTCACAGGAGTGGGGTGCAGACACCCTCTCTGGACCCGGCTGGGGTCCCACACACAGGCAGGGCTGCACTCTGATGTTTGTCTCGTGGTATTTGGAGTTGTCTGTAATCTTTCAGGTGCTGACTTCCTAAATTGCTGCTCTTGTGCGTCCATGGGAGGCAGCTGAAGCCAGGCTGAGCAGGAGCAGCAGCACTTGGTCCACGACTCTGCCCAGTCAGAGGCTGCTGCTCTGCTCCACTCTCAGTTCCTGAGGTAATCCCATCTCCCGTACGTGCCAGGGATCAGGGGGCACACCTGCCCTGGCCCTCCTGGCCCATCTGTTGCAGAGCCCAGAGGCCCCTAACTGCCCAAATTTGGGTCTCCCCAGGTGCTCACTGGGGTGACGCTGTTCTACAGCCCAGACAGAACCTGGGGGCTGTGCAGTGCACGGGTCCTGTCCCAGGGCTGGGCTGGGCTGAGAGTCTCCTCATTCCTGTCACCCTCAGCTGTCCCTGGCACCTCACAGGGCGCTACCAAGGCATGGAGGGGCTGTGGGTGCATGGTGTCCTGCTGATCTTCCTGCTGCCCTGCCCTGTGAGGAGCCAGACCAGCTCCATCCCTGACCAGCGATGGTGGACAGACCCCAATGCGGCCCCATCCCAGCACCAAGCTGCCAGGTGAGGGGACCCCAGAGCCAGGGTGCTCTGCAGCGGGGGCCAGGGCAGCCCTGGCACCGCAGAGGGCTCTCTGTTGCGCTTTGCTTTCTGCCTTGCCAGGGCCACACAGGAGCAGAAGGCTGATGATGCCCAGGAGGGGCTGCCCCCACAGCCCCGCTGTGTCCGCTGCTGCCCCCCGCCCGAAAAGCGCTTCTACCCCCAGTACCAGCCCATGCCTCAGATCAACATGACCATCCTGAAAGGTGAGGGCTGGCAGGATCCCACGCTGTGCTGGCAGCGTTGCCCCAGGTCCAGCGCTGAGCTGGGCTCACAGTGCCAGCTCTTGCAAAGACTGGAATGAGAAACCGGGGTGGTTCCAGTGGTCCTGTGCCCTGCACAGACGGACAGCAGGGCTGTGAGCAGGGCTGTGAGCAGGGCTGTGAGCAGCCCCTGCTCTGGTGGCTTCTGGGCAGCAGCATCAGAGCCTGGGGAGGGGGCAGGAGCAGGACTGCTGCCTCCCTGCTCCCTCCATCCAGCTCTGGGGAAGGGGCTTTCAGGGTGCTGGGTTCAGCTCTGCCTGACAGCCCAACTCTCTCCTGCTCTGCCCAGGAGAGAAGGGGGACCGTGGTGAGCGTGGCATGCAGGGCAAGTTCGGCAAGACCGGGGTGGCCGGCAGCAGGGGCCACGCGGGGCCCAAGGGACAGAAGGGCAGCATGGGCGCCCCCGGGGAGCGCTGCAAGAGCCACTACGCCGCCTTCTCTGTGGGCCGCAAGAAACCCCTGCACAGTAACGACTACTACCAGACCCTCATCTTCGACACGGAGTTTGTCAACCTCTACGACCACTTCAACATGTTCACGGGCAAGTTCTACTGCTACATCCCCGGGATCTACTACTTCAGCCTGAATGTGCACACCTGGAACCAGAAGGAGACATACCTGCACATCATGCGCAACGGGGCGGAGGTGGTGATCCTCTACGCCCAGGTGAGCGACCGCAGCATCATGCAGAGCCAGAGCGTCATGCTGGAGCTGAAGGAGCAAGATGAGGTCTGGGTGCGGCTCTACAAGGGTGAGCGCGAGAACGCCGTCTTCAGCGATGAGTACGACACTTACATCACCTTCAGCGGCCACCTCATCAAGTACAGTGGGGACCCCTGAGCACCAGGCCCCCTCCCATTCCTCCTGTGCCAGGCCAAGTGGCCAAGGAGCCCCTGCCCCTCTCCTCCCAGGAGTGCCACCCCTGTCATGCTGTTAGTCACCCTAGTGCCACTACCCCCAGCAGCTGCACCAGTGTGTGAATTCCCTCACTCCAGCGCCTCAAGGCCAACCAGACACACCTGGAAGAGCTGGAACCATTTTAAGCCCCTGACCAGGAAGCAGCTGCTCACCCGGGGTGGGCAGGGAGCTCAGCCCCTCTCCCCACTCCAGAGCTGGGTTTGCCAGGCACAGTCTGTGTCGAGGCTGGCTGAGCTGGCTCCAGCGGAGCAGTGTGGCCGCTGGTGCCCTGGTGCGAGGCAGCGCAGGCACTGGCACCGTGTTCCTCCTTGTGCCAGGCTGAGCTTCCTCGGCTGGAATGGGCAGAAGGTGCTCAGCACCCCCCGGAAAGGCAATAAACCACTAAGGGCCTTCTTTCCTTCCACAGTGCGGGTGTTGCAGTGGGGGGCTGGGTACCCCTGCGGGAGGGAATTGCGTCAGTTCCCTCCGCAAATTCCGTCACCGCTCGCCGCAGCCTCTTCTGAGGAAGAGCTCTTTCCCCATCAGGAGCCCTGGGCGTGGAGCCTTTGGCCTCAGCCACTTCCTCTTCCGTCAGGTTATCTGCTGGCCAGGCTTCATGTTTGAGTAGATGCAGCAGTCGCATGGGCTAGCACGCTGACCCCCCATTCAGCTCATGCCACATTAAACACCTCACATTTCCAGCCTTGCTCACACCCTCCGTGTCCTCTTGCTCTGTGTGTGGGGAGGCTCCGAGGGACTCAGGGCAGGGCTCTGCTCCTGGGGTGCGAGGGCTTGCTCAGAGCGTGGTGCTGCCGGGCTGGGGAGAGCAAACTGTCCCTGGAGAGCTGGGAGACCTGTGCCAGGCACATGGGCCAGCTGTGCCCCGAGGGCCAGGAGCCGCATGCAGTGACAGAACTGTCAGCCGGGGAGCAGGACAGGCTGGGAAGGGTGGCAGGGGTGGCAGGAGTGCACCTTATCCGGCACATCCACGCAGAGGAGATAGGTGTGAGGTGAGGCCGGGTGTCAGCATCTGGATTGGCTGTGCTGAGCCGGGCTGCAGCTGGAAACCAGCACCAGGAGGGAAGGGAACGGGCTTGGGGGGGCTCGGGATGACCTGAAATAGAGCCCTGGCCCCACATGTGGGGAGTGGGCGGATGGTGTGGCCAAGTGAGGCAGGTCGGGCCGTTCACGGCTGTGCCCGTGGGTGGGGGCATCAGCCCAGGGCCATGGCGTGGGCAAAGCTCCTTGGCCGCCCCGGCCCCATCTCCACCCCGGCGGCACGGCGGGGCCCGTTACGGACACGGGCCGCGTCCCAGCACAGATCCCCATCCCGGCACACACGTCCAGNGGGGACGGTGATGGGGATGGGGTCATGGGACCAGGACCGTGACGGGAACCGCGGCCGGCACGGCCCTCTCGGCGCTGGCCGCGGTGCTGGCCCGGCCCGGCTCTCACCCATCTCCCGGGGCAGCTTCCAGCCGGCGGCGGACAGCCAGGGAACCACTGTCCTGCACGAAACCATCAGCGACCGCCCGCAGCCCCTGCCAGGTGAGGAGGCACCGCCAGAGGGGCCCGCCGCAGCCCCGGGCTCCGCCGGGATGGGCTCCGGGACGGAGCCGCGCCGGTGCTCACTGCGCTCTCCTGTCTCCACACCGTTCCCAGCGCGGTACTTTGACACGAAGACGACGGAGCCCATCAGCTTCTTCTTGTCCGGCCTGGAGGAGCTGCTGGCCTGGCAGCCCAACAGCAACGATGAGTTCAACGTGTCAGCCGTGCCTCTGGCCAAGCGCCAGCCCCCACTCCGCAGCAGGAGGCCCCGGACGCTGGTGTGCCACGACATGCGTGGCGGCTACTTGGAGGACAGGTACGTGCTGGGTGGAAGGGAGGTGAGACAGTGGAGCTTAACGTCTCAAGCCCCAAAGCACTTCTGTTTCTGCCTGACAAGTCTCCTGCCGGCTCAGCCGCAGGTGAGCAGGGATGGGGTGTTTGGCTCTTGGCACCGGTGCCTGGGGAACCTTGCTCAGGCCGGGATGTTCAGAGGTGGCTCAGCTCTGCCCAGCTCCTGGCTGTGAGTCAGGCTCCTACCCAGCCCTGCAGCATCTGTCAGCGTCCTTCCTGCACTGCCCAACCCTTTTCTCTCTGTAGGTTCATCCAGGGCTCGGCCACACGCAACCCCTATGTCTTCTACCACTGGCGCTACATCGACATCTTTGTCTACTTCAGCCACCACACGGTCACCATCCCGCCCGTGGTGTGGACCAATGCAGCGCACCGGAACAGCGTCCCCGTGCTGGGTAAGGGCAGGGCTGAGCCGGGGGCAGCCCCAGCAGTGGGGTGGATTCACCTGGATGTGCGGCTGACGCTGCCCTCGCTGCCTCCTCAGGCACCTTCATCACGGAGTGGACAGACGGGGAGAAGCTGTGTGAGGCGTTCCTGGCCGCCGGGGAGGAGGCGTACGGCGCCGTGGCCGAGCAGCTGGCCCGCATCGCCCAGCACTACCGCTTCGACGGCTGGCTGGTCAACATAGAGAACACGCTGAGCGTGAGTCCCGCTGGCCCGCTCGCCGCCCTGCCTCTCCCTGGGCGCTCCCTGTGTGCTGCTCCCGTGGGGAGCCCCGTGCCCTCAGCCGCCTGCGTGTGCTCCCTCCTGGCAGGCGGCGGCCGTGGGGAACCTGCCCCTCTTCCTGCGGGACCTGACAGCACGGGTGCACAGCGCCGTGCCGGGAGGGCTGGTGATCTGGTATGACAGCGTCCTGAAGGACGGCACGCTGAGGTGGCAGAACGAGCTGAACAATGAGAACAGGTGAGGCTGCCAAAACTGTCCCCGGGTGGGGGGGACCCAGCGTGGCGGCGGTCAGGCACAACCTACAGCCCAATCGGTGAGGTCGCGTGCGACCACAGCGTCTGCCCTGCCACTCCGACCTTTGTCCCCAGGATATTCTTTGATGCCTGTGATGGGCTGTTCACCAACTACAACTGGAAGGAGGAGCAGCTGGAGCGCACGCAGAGGCTGGCTGGGCCACGCCAAAACGACGTCTATGTCGGAGTTGATGTCTTTGCCCGCGGGGATGTGATTGGTGGTGGCTTCGACACTGGCAAGGTGGGTGTGACAGGGCCGGGCCAGAGCGGGACCCTGGACCTGCCCCAGCACAGGGCTCTGAGCACCCACTGCTGGCCCTGCTGGGCTGGGCTGCGTTGGGATGCTAACCTGGGCATGGACTGGTGAGGAGTGAGAGATCCCATGCGTGAAGAGGGAGTTGGAGTATCCCAGTGCTGCCATCCCTGGAGAGGGAGATGCCACAGCACATCCCTGTGGTGTCTCACCCCGCCATGGAACCTGGGGAGTGGGGACAGGACAGGTGACAAGGTGACTACCTGGCCTGGCCCGTGCTGCTCACCGCTCATTTCTGCAGTCCCTGCGCCTGATCCGCCAGTATGGCCTCTCCGCAGCCATCTTCGCTCCTGGCTGGGTCTATGAGCACCTGGGCAAGGAAAACTTCCTGCAGAACGAGAACAGGTGAGGCCAGCTCAGCAGGGCAGGTGTTGGGGGAGGAACCGGGCTCGGAGTGCCCTGGCTCAGGAAGGGGTGGTGGGACGCAGCTCCAGGGATGCTGTGGCTCTCAGAACACCATGGCTGCTGACCAGGAGCCAGCCGGCCCCGTTCTGCCCCAGCTGAGGCGATACCCGAGGCCGTGCAGGGCAGTGACCGTGACAGGGGCCTCCGCCTTTGCCTCCAGGTTCTGGGGCTCGCTGGCCGAGTACCTGCCCACGCACAGCATTTGCACCCTGCCCCTTACCACCTCCTTCTGCCTGGGCATGGGCACCAGCACTTTCCTGGATGGGAAGGTGGGTACAGGGTGACAGCTCTGCTCAGGTCAGGCTGGGCTGGGCTGGGCAGGGGGGTCCCTGCTCTCAGCCCCCCCAGCTCAGCTCTCCCTGTGCTGTAGGATGAAGAGTCTGGGCCCTGGTATGACCTGAGTGCGCAGGACATCCAGCCGCTGTACCCGGAGCAGCAGGGCATGCTGAGAGCCAGCTGCTGCCTGCAGGACGCCTGGTGTGGGGGCAGCTCCCTGCAGCTGCAGGGGACCATTCCCCCCGGCGAGGAGCGCGTGGCTGTCCGGTGAGTCGGGGCGAAGCCCTTCACCCCTCCTCAGCGCTGGGCTGGCTCCATGTCAGCAGACCTGCATGGCCTGAGCTGTGTGGCCCCGGGGCCTTGTGGCGAGTGTGCCCAGGCTCTGCCCACACTGCTCAGCACACCTAACATGATGCGCCTTCTCTTTGTCTCTCTCTCTCTTTCTCTCTCTCTCTCTGTCTCTCTGGGTGGATCTGGGGTCATCAGCCTTTTCTCTTTGCAGATGCCAGCTCCCCCCAAGCTCTTCCTGACCCTGCTCTACAAGCTGGAGGGGCCACAGCCCGATGAGTTCACAGTGGCACTGGAGGTCACCACCTGGGACTCAGGGTTCTGCTTCGAGGGCAACCCCACCTCCCTGCCCGGTGAGGACCCTGTCCCGCCGTGCTCTCTGCAGTGAGCACCTGCTGTAGAGCGTGGGACCAGCTCAGTCCCTCACGGCCTGACCTGGCTCCCTCTGGCAGAGCCCAACGGCCGGTACCACCCCCGGTTCCTCCCGGCACCGCCGCCCAGCCTCGCCAAGCTGCTCGCCGCCTGCCACCGTGGCTCCCATGGCTGGACCAGCCGGTGAGTGCCCTGCCTGCATCCCGTGTCCGCAGGCAGGCGTGGGACACCGGGACTCCCTGGCACCATTTCTGCTCTGCTCTTCCCTCTCAGGTGCTATGAACTGGAGCTGCAGGACTGCAGCCTGCGAGACCTTTCTGTGATCGTGTCCCGGCAGCAGCCCAGCCTGGAGGAGACATCCTTCACCTGCCTCCTCGGGGAGATCCGGGTGCGTGCCTGCCACTTCTCAGTGGGGACACCCACCCCGGGGCCAGCCTTGTTCTGGGAAGGTGGGTGGGTGCCTGCCCTGACCCTGACAGTGCTGTGGTTCCTCGCAGGTGCTGGACACGGCCAGCGTGGCGGCCTCCCCGCCGCAGGTGCACGGCGTGGCGGCCTCGCAGCTCTGGTGGCAGGAGGGCCCCGAGCCCGACCAGCTCTCGCTCAGCCTCACCCTGCGCTGGTCCTTCCCGCCCGGCCGTGCCAGATGGTTCCGCGTGCTGAGCCAGGGCGCCCGGTGCCGCCTGGGCCAGACGGTGNGGACGAGCTGCCCGTGGAGCCCGAGCGCTGGGGCCGCCTCGTGCTGGTCTATTCCGCACCGGGCAGTGGCAGCAGCTCAGATGGGCATTAAAGCAACTGCGGTGCAGCCCGTGCGTGGTGCCGTGTCTCCTCCATGTGGCGGGCGGGCAGGGGACACACAGGGAGGCTGCATTCCATCACCCTGGCCTGGCGAGTCCCTTTCCTCCCACCACTGTGGTTGGGCCCAGCCCTCGCTGTGGGGGCCCACTGGGTGCTGACAGGGACCCTGCAATTGGCCGGCAGGGACCCCCAAGCTGGGGGGCACCTGCCCTGAGAAGCCCAGCAGCTCCTGCAGCCCTCACTGCCTCAAACTGTCTGCCCATAGGCTGGGGTTACTTGCCCTAAGACCCCAAGATGCACAGCCCCCTCAGGGCTCAGCCTGTGGGGAGCTGCCAGCACGGGCTCTGCAGCAGCCCCGAGGAGCAGCCCAGCATGGGTGACCACTGTGCTCGTTAACGTGGGCCCAGCCCGGTGCCACCAGCCTACGCTGCCTCCCCCGAGCATCTTGTGAGGAGGAGAGAAAATTTATAGCAGCAATTATTTTCTCACAGTCTGGTGAGCAAGCAATTAGCAGACAGGAGGAGGCCAAGTGCTCTTGCGGTGGGGTCCCAAGTCGTGTCCCCAAACAATGCAGGCTCCGCCAGGAACATCGATGCCAGCAGTGGAGCTGCTGCTCCTGAGACGGGGAACGTGCTCAGGAACTTATTACCTGATGGCTTGAAGAATGAAGGGCTTGGCCCAGCCAGGAGAGGGCTCTTCGTGCAGCACCCTGCTCCCTCACTGTGTCAAGGATGGGGGCCCCAAGGGTTCCCCGTTTGCCCGCAGGCTGTGGCCCCCTGCCCAGCCAGATCCACTGTAGCAGCCACGGCCCTGCACCCCCTGCAGCGCAACCAGTCAAAACCTGAGTCGCCCTGGTTGAAGAAAGAAATCTTTATTAATAATTTCAATAATAATAATAATAATAATAATCCTTGTAATAATAATAATAATAATAATAATAATAATAATAATAATAATAATAATACTGTTTATTAGAATGGTCACACTTTTAAGCATACAGGATGGGCCGGCGCCAGCCCGCACGCCGGGGCGGCGCAGGGGTGCTGTAAGGGAGAAGCCAGTACAGCGATGGACGGAGCTTTGTACGGGGGCGCGGGGCCGGGGCTATGTACACCGGGAATAGAAAAGGGGGAGCTCATCGCTGGGGCGTCGGGGGTGTCTGCAGACTATAAAGTGAGGTTGGAGGAGTGGTAGAGCCGTAAGGGCGCGGGACGGCGCTGCACCCCGGCATGGGCTCCGCACTGCCCCGTGCCGTCGGGCGCCGCACCCAGTGGGGCTGCGGCCCAACCTGCGTGGCTTGGGTGGGTCCCTTGCGGGTGATGCAGTGGCCGAGACCCCGCCCCCAGGGCTGGGGGGGCATCCCGCTGCCTCAGGCAGGGACGGGTGCCCGTGAGCGTGTCCCGTGCCGCAGAGCAAGCGGGAGCGGGACTGGGGCAGCGCCTGGCCCAGCTTCGGTCACGGCTGGTCCAGGCAGGGCGGGAGCGCGGGTGTCGGGGAAGGAGGGAGGGAGAAGGGGAAGGGGTCACAAGCGAGTTGCAAGCTCCTCTTAACAAAAATTCCCTTTAAAAGGCAGAGGGTGGTCCCCTGCAATACCTCAGCACCGCAGCCGCGCCGCCGCCCCAGTTCCGTGCTGGAGCTGAGGCCTCGCACACCTGACACGCTGATGGCCGCCAGCGCCGGGGCTCGGGGGGCACCAAGCCAGGCCCCCACCCCGTCAGCCGGTCCCACGAGCCGGGCAGGGCGCAGCGCTCTGCCGGCACCCCCAGCGCTGCTGCACCAGGGAAAGGAAGACGTGGCGCCCAGGCCCTGCAGCTGGGCGGGTGAGGGCCCCGCGGGCCCCCGCGGACCCTCACGCCTGCCTGCACCGGCTCCCTCCCTGCTGGGCTGTGGGGCCGGGGCGCTGGGGTCCCTCCGGCGCATCCGACCGCCGGTGCTTGCCGCGCCTCCTCTGGGACTCGCTCACTCGGTGTGTGTGGACAGTTGGGACTCGGCTGCTGCCGCTTGGCTTTGTTTCTCTCTTTTTTTTCTTTTTCTTTTTTTTTTTTTGTTTGGTTGTTATTTTTGTTGGGTTTTCGTTTGTTTGTTTGTTTGTTTTGTTGCTTTGCTTTTAATTTTTATATTTTGGGGTTCTTTTNNTCTTTTTTTTTTTTTTTTTTTTGGGGGTTTTTTTTTTTTTTTTTTTGTGTGTGTGTGTGTGGATATTTTTGCCCTTCCTGGTCCCAGAAGGAAACAGCCACGGGTTCACTACAACAGAAACAAGAGAGGCAGGTCTTTCACTGGAGCACTGAGGCCGAGCTGCTGGCTGGGAGCACGCAGGCACCGTCCCAGCCCCCCGAGCCCACGCAGCCAGCCCAGCCCAGCCCAGCCCAGCCCATCACACCCGGCTCCGCAGAGCAGCACGGGCAGGTGGAGAAGCGCTCCTGCCCGGCAGGATCCTGAACCCACCCCAGCCTCGT
>VWZN01009649.1:1269-12599 GCA_013396955.1 Regulus satrapa | reverse complement strand
TGGTCAAACGGGGTGAGCTGCACCCATGCCAAGGGCCAAGGGCTGCTGGGGTTTGCGTGGGGCTGTGAGGGCAGTGTGGGGCTCCCAGGCTGTGCCTGGCCTGCACACCCACCCGTCCACCTACTGCCCATCTTCTGAGCCCAGCACGCCCCCACGGCCCCGTGCCGTGTGTGCGCTGCAGCTGTGGCCGGCACAGCCCCGGGGCTGCGTGGGGCAGCGCCCACAGCCCGCCTGGATGCTTTACAACGTGCTGCAGCAGCCTCTGGCCTGTGAAATCCATCTGTGCCTCAGCCCGCAGAGACAAGCTCCTTAATTGTGTGTGTCGCCGCTTCATGCCGGGGAGGGACGGTGGGGGTGGCAGGGGGATGCGCCGGCAGCTGCCATCCCCAGCCCGCAGGGCTGTCGCGCCTGTGAGGGTGGCAGCAGAGCCGCCCCGGGGACACACGGAAGGAAACCCAGCGGGAATAGCCCCGCTGCAGATCTGCAAGTCATCGGCAGCGGCGGCAGCGGCGCCTGCCCGCGCTGACTCAGCTGCTCGGGGACGCGCCGGCCTGATGCACCTGATGCCCGTGTGAGGCTGCGGGGCTGGCACGCTGCAGGAGCCGAGCCCACCGACGGCCCTGCCCAGCCGGGAGCTGCCCGCGCCGCTCCTGCCCACGCCGCAGGTGCTAATGCCACCTGGCAGGCCCAGAGGGCTCCGTGCTGCGCTGGCCCGCGGCTCGGCACCCGGCTCTTCTCCGGGCACTCGCCAACAGCCACCGTGGGCACTCTCCCAGTGCCTGCCTGCATCCCCAGTGCCTGGTGCCCATCCCTGCCTGCCTGCAGAACCAGGAGCAGCCCATATCCCCCCCCCCGCCTGCTCTGCACTGGGAACATCCCTGCTGTCACTACAGCCAGGATCAGCCACCAACGCGCAGGGGCCAGGACGGAACGCGGGGACTGTCCCCACCTGCCCAGGTCCTGAGCCCTCCCGGCCCCTCGTCAGCCTGTCCCAGCAGCCACGTTCGTATCAGTTATTAATTAGGGCTGTCGCAGTGCCTGTGAGCCCGGGTATTATTTCATTCAGGGACCATTAGGTTCCCCTGCTTGCTGCTCATGGCGCTGGAGCTGAGGGTGCTGCAGAGACAACAGACCCACAGCTTCCAGTGCCTCCGTCCTGCTCCCAGTGCCTGGCCACCCCTGGGGACAGAGCTGCTCCATCGGGGCAGCGGCAGGTGAGGGTCCCACGGGGAAGGGGACGCTGGCAGGTTTGGCTGTGCAGTGTCTGCTGGCATCACGCTACTCAGTCCCACACCCCACGCTGCCTACAGCACTGGAATAGCCCCATCCCCGGGCAGCCCCAAGCAGTGAGGGTCCCTCTGCTCCTCCCAGGAGGGGGCTGGAGCCCCTTCTGGGGTGTCCCCCTGCACTGAGCACCCACGGGATTCCTGGGGACCCACCTCTGCAGCCCATGGAAAGCGCCCTGGGTGCTCCCAGCTCGGGGAGCCTGGCCATGCAGGGAGCCCATGGCACAATGCTGGCCTGTGGGTGCCAGGGACAGCAGCTCTGACAGACATCCCCTGCTCTGCCGGCACCCATCTCTCCTGGGGCGCGGGGACAATCCCACATGGTGCTTCTGACACTTGCACCAGAAGAAATTCTGATCCTTAACAGCTCTTGACCTCGTTTAAGATGAGAGATCAGTTCAGTGCCTGAGCCTGGAGCAAAGCTGGCAGCACAGGGGGCACGAGCAGCAGCCTGGCACCTCGGGCAGGTACCAGCAGGACTGCGGCACGACTGCGCTGAGGCACCACTGCCCCAGGGATGCAGCGGAGAGGCTGGGACAGGGATCCCGAGCTCCCCTGCCTGGTTTCCCCTGTGCAGCGTCCCTCAGACGGCGTCCTCTACCCAGTGTCCCCTGCCCGGTGTCCCCTGCGCAGTGTCCTCTGCCCTGCCCACGGCTCAGTCTTGCACCACCAGCCCTGCGCAGTGGCTGCCGCAGCAGGCAAGGGGTAGATATCATCTTTAGCTGATTAAATGTCCCTCATTAACGAGTTTCTTTAATTAATGAAGTTTTTTTGTTTGCTCCACTTGCTTTCCCGCCCCCCCCCCCTCCCGCACTCTGCCTCCTCACNNCAATCCAGGCCATTTCCTTTCAAGTCATTTAGCGCGTGGGGCCGGTTCCTGCCGACACCGCATTTTGGTGATTGTGCCTGTCAGCTTGGGGCTGACGACGCCGTTTCCCGCATTTGCTCCTTTTAAAGAAAATAACGTGCCAGGAAGGCCCCGGATGCAGAGGACGGGTCAGAGCAGAGCCCTGCACTGACGATGAGGCAAGGCAGCTGCCGGCCACCAGCACCTGCAAGGGGCCCCCAAACCTCGGCCGTGAGCGGCGTCGTGCCGGCACCAGCAGGAGCGCCGGGGGCCATGGGCTGCTCACCAGCACCCGTCCCCTGCTGCCACCCCGGCCACCACGGACATGCCAGTTTCCTCCAAGCCTCACGGCCATCCTGCTGCCTTGGCCTGAACCCCAGTCTCATCTCCAGCCCAGAGCAACTCCCAGCAGCTGACTCTGCCCTACCTGCACTACGGGGTGATGTTGGTGCAGGGGGTAGCACAGCACAGCTCGGCCTGATCACAGCATGGCACTGCCTGATCATGGTATGGCACTGCTGGGCATGGCATGGCACTGCCTGATCATGGTATGGCACTGCTGGGCATGGCATGGCACTGCCTGGTCATGACATGGGACTGCTGGTCATGGCATGGCACTGCTGGCCATGGCATGGCACTGCCTGATCACAACATGGCACTGCTGGTCATGGTATGGCACTGCTGGTCATGGCATGGCACTGCCTGATCATGACATGGCACTGCTGGTCCTGGCATGGCACTGCTGGTCATGGCATGGCACTGCCTGATCATGGTATGGCACTGCTGGGCATGGCATGGCACTGCCTGGTCATGACATGGCACTGCTGGTCATGGTATGGCACTGCTGGTCCTGGCATGGCACTGCTGGTCATGGTATAGCACTGCTGGTCATGGCATGGCACTGCTGGCCACGGCTGGCCCTGCCCGGTCACAGCACCATTAGGTCCCGGCACACGTACAGCTGAGTGAAGCCACACGTGGAGTGCCAGAGCAACTGGAGAGGCAAGACAGTCCTGTCACTGCACACCTCCCCACCCTGCAGCGGTCCCCACTGCCTGCTCCTCCCTCTCCAGACACCTGCTGCGGGGGAAAAGAGGGGCCCACAGCACCTCAGCATCCGCAGAGCCCCCCAAGGTGCACCTGCAAGCTGCAGAGCCTCAGTAAGAATATCCTGCAGGCAGGGCAGGGCAGGCAGAAAACACTTGGCTGTGACCTGGAATGGCTCCTGCCTGCCTGCTAATGCCAGGGCACACCCTTGCCACACCACGGGGGAGCCTGAGGTCACTGCTGAGCACAGGGAAGGGTGCTCAGCGATTGAAAACGTCTCCTGTGGGCGATCTGCTGTGGCCACCAGCAGGACACTGGAGCGAGCAGCAGCCAGGGACACTGACGGGACCATCTGCCCTTACGTCCACTGCCCCGGAGCAGGGCGGCGTGGCACCGTGCTGAGCAGCAGAGACAGATCCAAGAAATGCCCCCGTGGAGGCAGAAGGGTCCTGGCATGGCCCAAGGTAGCCCCCAGGCACCGCCGTGCCCAGCAGGACTCATCTGCGTGACAGATGCAGCGTTCCCCCTCCGATCCGGCCGCTCGCTCATGCTAATGACTGTCAACATGGAACAGAGGCCACGAAGGGGAAGAAAATTACTCCCTGAAAAGGAATTGACTGATCCCTGTCATTTCTCACAAAACCACTGACCTGTAAATATTTCATTACCCCAAACGCTGTGCCATCCATACAAAGCAGTGCCCAGCGCTGTGCAGGCACACAGAGCTCCTGGCTCCGGGAGCCCCGGGAGGGACGGGCCCTGCCCACCGTGGGGATGTCAGGAGGGGTTGGTGGGCTGCTTACCCCCAAAGTGGGGCCACAGCGATCCCACAGAGCTGGGGGGCACGATGGGGATGGCCCCTCTGGAGGAGAGAGGAGCTGCAGGGAGCAGCGGCAACAGCTGCCACACGGAATGTCTTCATCACCCAAGTGCAGGGAGGGGTGAGAGGTTGGTAATAGCATCTGCCAGGGATGCTGTGGTGGGAAAGGAGTGCTCCAGTGAGCAGGCAGGACCTGAGGGGGAGGAGAAGGAGGAGCGGCAGGGGGAAGCAGAGCAGCCTGTTGGCAGGGGAAGCACCATTTTCCTGGGCTGCCACACACAGTCCCGGCACTCTGCATCCCCCTACCCTGCTCCCACCCTCGGCCACCCTGGGCTCCAGCTAACAGAGCCAGGCACGCTGCTGTCCCCCTGCCCGTGGTGGCCTGGGGAGGACAGGTGGAGCGGTGGCAGCCGTGTGACGTCCAGCAGCGGGGATGGGACACGACGCTGGCCCGGGCACACGCCAGCACGTGTGGACCCGTCACCTCCGGCACGGGGCACCAGGGGCCAAGGTCCGGCCCCGGCTCCTGGCTCTGCCAGCTGGAAACTTCGGAGCTGAGGCTTCATGAAATATTCATGAAGTAAATGGTGCAATTTCATCTGCATTCAGCCAACTTCATGTATATTTCAGAGTATTATGAAATGATAATGTTGTGTAACCAAGGCGAGACGGGGGTGCTTGGGGGGGCTCCCGGCCACCCCCGCCTGCACGGCCCACGGCTCCCAGCTCACCGTGTACCGGTGCCACTGCACCGGCAGGGACCGCCGGCCGCGTCACCGCCGCGGACGCGGCAGGATCCGGCACGGCGCTGGGAGGAACGGAGCTCCGGGATGCACAGCCCTCTGGCTCCCTCCTCAACGCAGCCCGCCATCACCCGTGGGGCCCGGGCTCGCCACGGCAGCTCCGTGAGCCGCCAGCACTGCCAGGGCACACTTGTAGGAGTCCTTGGTGGCATCCCTGGCACAGCTCTGCCTCCAGGCACACTGGAGCGGGTCAGACCTGGCGGCTGCAGCGCTGTCTGGGATTCCCAGCACTGTTTGGCCCTCAATGGCCACCCAAAGGCTGTGACGGGGGGCACACAAGGTACAAGCTAGGCTGCAGAGCCCAGAGATGGGCTGGAGGCCACCTGAGTCCTCCTGAGCTCTGCAGGCCCCAGAGCGCCAGACGCAGATGCCCGTCCATCGCACGGCTTGCCGGTGACCAGCCTGCTGCCCCAGCGGGCCCGGGGGCAGCTGTTCCCCCTGCTGGAAAGGGCTGGGGCTCTGGAATCCTCACGCGGAGCTGCCAGAGCCCAGCTGCATGCAGAGAGCTCCTGACACTGCGAGCAGTGGGATCATCACCCACTGGCCTCCTCTGTCCCACCAGCCCCACACCAGCTCCACTGCCCTCCCCGGAGCTCGCAGGGCTCCAGGAGCCCAGCTGAACCCCGGGTCCTGCACCTGCAGAGCCCTTCACAGCCCAGAGACCCTGGCACTGCCGCTCCACTGTCACCGTGCTGGGGCTCTGGCACAGCTGGCGTGTGGCACTTGCTCGCCCAGACAGTGTGGGCACTCGTGGCACCACAGACCCATGTGTGTGCCCGGACAGTGCTTGCACGCAAGCCCTCTCTAATAGGCAGCCAGGAGCATAATTTTTCCTCTAATTACATATTCAGCACTTCTGAGAAAATGAGATTTTGGTAATTCAATTGGACTGAGAAGCAGCGCTATAATAAAATGAAATTTGTAACAATCGTGCAGTTAAATTAGTTAAATGGAGAGGAAGGAGCTGTGGAAAATTGACCCCTCGATCTCCTAAAGACTAATCAGACATTTGAACCGGGTTGTGCTAACAAAGCCCCCGGGGTGTGTGGCACGGAGCAGGGGCAAAGCAGAGATGCCACGAGGGAAGAGCTGGGAATCAGCTGGGAATCAGCTGGGAATCAGCTGGGCACCTGGTGGTGTCGCAGAGGGGACGCCCCCGCTGCGGTCCTGGGGTGGCTTTGGCAGGGAGTGTGCCAGAGCCATGCCCTCTGTGGCACCGGCCACTGCCAGGGCCTGGCCACTGGGTCCTGGCAATGGCCAACGCCACCGAGGCCACTGTCCTGGACACAGGCCGCGTCCCTGCTGGGTGTGCAGGGGGCGGCAGCCGGTCCCTTTCTGCCAGCAGGGACTGTAGGGACATGGGCACACGTGCCTGGCTGTCCCTGAGTGGGGACAGCCCCCGCAGGACACCCGGACAGGGGGGGCACACAGCACCAGGCTGGTGGGGACAGAGGCATCCCATGGCCTGGAGGGGTCTGCGGCAGGTACCAGGTAATTAGCCTCAATATTTATCTTGTTCGCCTTTTCTATTTTTTCTTGTAAAAGAAAAGGAGAAAAAGACGAGTTTCTCATTTGCAAGTTAATTAGTCTAATTACCTCTAATTAAGGGCTCCCCACACAATGCAGATCACAAATAAGCTGCCACTGTCGCCTGCTCCCACTCTTCTCTCCCCAGTTTTGATTTTCCACAGGAGCTGTTTGAAGGCTCCGGTGAGAACCCGGGCGTGGATCCTGGCTGGGCACAGCAGGGCTTGTATGGAATTTGGGAGCAGCACCCGACCCCTGGCAGGCGATGCCCACAGCCCTGTGGTGGCCACCACAAACTCTTCACCTGCTGGGATGCTCCAGGGAGTGAGGGGCACACTGCTCCCTGCTGGTCCCCGGGATGCCAAGGGTGCAGGTTAAAGCCCACAGCTCCCTGCCTGCTCAATGGCACTGCCGTGGCACTGGGCCAGCAGCCAGGACTGCACAGCCCCCGACCACGCGCTGCTAGGCTCCCACCAGCACGGCAAGATCCAGCTCCATCCTTGGACCTTGAGTTCTCCTGTGCCCAGGGACCCTTCCCAGCCTTCCCAACACTGGCACAGGTCCCCACACCCTCCGGGCACCCGGCCCCACACCTGCCTACAAAAACCAGCTGCACCAGAGTGACTAACACCCCTCCTGGAGGGGCTGCAATGCCCCTTGGTGCCCCAGGCTCCTCCACGGAAGCCCACTACTGCACAGACACAGTGCCCCCATCCCCGTGGGGACAGCAGCCAGGCAGCCAAGTGACCCAGAAGCTCCTGGAGGTGCCCGGGTTGCCCAGCTGCAGTGCCCAGCACCCCACCCAGCCCTGCAGATCTCAGAGCTGGCCTGGCCTGGGGACTGCACAGGGAAATCAGGTTTCAAAACCATCTTCCTATTTGGATGTTGGCCCCTGAGTGGGGGCAGCCCCAGGACCAGGGGTGGTGGAGCTGGTGGGGGTGGCCTGTACCCGCTCTCCTAATTAGCCTTTCTTTGTTACAACCCCCCCCCCCCAAACTGCATGTGACGCTTTAAAGAATGACAGATACTAAATCTAATTTAATCTACTCATTCACCCATCACTATAGCATAAAAATAGGAATATACCTATAAAAAGAGCATTGCCAGGCAGTGTGGGCCAAAATCACAGCTATTGTGGGAAAAGCAGCTTTGCAAAGCTAAAATTAATGTCACTGTTTTCAATATCAAAGAACCCGAATCAGAAAACATGTTTTGGGGGCTTTAAGGCCCGTCCTGACTGAGCAGGGCAGCTGCCACAGCATGGCCAGAGCCGGGAGCTGCCGTGCCAGGTCTCGCATCCGTGCGACGCACGAGCAGGGGGAGAAACCCGGTTTGAAACGAACCCGCTGCTGCAACACGCGACAACACCGCTCGGAATAGACCTGCTCCCTAAAAATATAACACGCTAAACTTGGCAGCAGTCCTTTTGGAAAGGAATTTTCCAAGCAGGATTTGCAGAGGCTGTTTCCCGGCGGGCCTGGCGCCGCTCAGCCAAGTCTCCTGTGCCACGGTGTGACTGTGAGCACCGGGGATGTTCCCGGAGAGGAGCATCTCATGGGCAGGCAGCACTGCAGTGGGCCTCAGCACAGCTGTACATCGACCTGTGCAGGGCTCAGACCTGCCCCTGGCTGGGCTGTGCCAGGGCCGTGTTAGGGTGGAGCAGCACCGAGCCTTGTCCTGCAGCCGTCACTTGCTCACTCACACCAACAGCACAGCTGTGTGCTTCAAGCAGCGACTGATTCCACTGTTGACAAAACGAAGCCAGCAGTGCGTGTTTCCACACCCAGACCCTCCCTGAGAGGAGCCAAGATGCCCCTGCCAAGCTCCACCGAAGGATGCAGCGTTCCCACTGCCCCGGGCTGCTCTGCTGCAGGCATGCACCCACCCTCCTGTGGGTGGCCCCGGCCCTGCAGCCCTCCAGAAGTCCTGCTCGTGGGGCACAGCAGTTCCTGGACACAACCCAGAATGCCATGGACCACGGCTCCGGCAGCTGGGCCAGGGTGGCCACATGGGGGGAGTGCAGCAGAGTGAGCTGAGAGGCCCCCACAGCACCTGGAAGAGCCAGGGCACTGCTGAGCCCCCCCCGGTGCCAGAAGAACAGAAGTTTTGCCGAGAGCTTCGTTACTTGGTCATTCCTCCAAATCCCAACAGAGCTGAAAACGCTGGAGCTGGGAGCTACGAAACATCAGCAGCATCCTCGGGAGCCAATCCAGCCACAGGCTCCTGGTAGGGAGAGCACTGACTCTGAAGGGGATGAGGGCAGTTACTGCATGCAGACCTGGCATGCCCCAGCTCTTGACCAACTGGCCAGCCCAGCAGACTCAGTCCTGGCTCCAGGACTACCATGGCACACATAAAGGGTTTGGACAGGGGGTCAGAACCAAGTCCCCCCAGACCCCATGGCACAACCAACTCAGGGAGAGTCAGTTGAGCCCTCTCAGGTGTCCCTGCTACACAGAAGTGGCCAGAGCCAGCTCTGGGGTGGGCACGTGCCCACAGGCAGAAGCAGCGTTGCTCCCTGCGTGCTCCGAGGGTGCGGGCGGCACAGGTGGACACATCCGAAACCCAGAGCAAATTCAGAGCTACAGCAGGTGCCAGGCACACCCGCTGAGGGGGCCATCAGCAGCGCATGCCCCGTGCCCCTGCCCCATGTGAGGGCCACCAGTGACGTCCCTGTCCCTGACGCCTCCTTGTGACATGCGTGGGGAACACCTGTCCCCAGCTGCTGGACGCAGAACCTCAGCACAGGAGAAGCCCCCAGGAAGAGGACGGAGATTTTCACCTCCATCGTGCTCATCAGCCGGGTGAAAATCCAACTCCAAATCCTGTAATAAAACCCTCCTCCTGGCTTGCAAGTCCAGAGCTGCTGCCAAGGAGCAGGAGGCTTCTGGGAGAGCAGGGAGGAAGAGATGCGGAACACAACGGTCAAATCCAACCAGGCAGGGTGAGGGGGGAACGGGGAGTTGCCAGGTGCAGAGCTCCACACCCTGGAAAGTTGCTGCTCCCAGGGACCTTCAGCTCTGCTTTGCCCATCCCCGCAGGCACTGGGAGCACCCGCCTGGCCATGCTGTCACCCCCGGTGCTGCCAGAGTGCTCCGCAGGGCAAGAGAGCAGCACAGCTGAGCCCCTCGTGTGGCCGGGGGATCCCAGCTGGAGGGGGACATCTCCTGTGTTGCAAGAGAGGCTCTGGGCCCTGGCCGCCAGTCCGAAGCATCCACGTGCGCCCATCCCCTGGACAGCTGGGGGCTCAGGGACACTTTTTGCTCAGTGTCAGATACACAGCAGCCACAGGGACCTCAGTGCAGCTTTGGGAGGACAAGAGCGAAATCCAGCACAGCCCTGGCCGTCCCCTGGCTCTGTCTGTCCCTGGGCTCCGTCTGTCCCTGGGCTCTGTCTGTCCTCGGGCTCTGGCAGCAGGAGGGTGCAATAAATCACGCGCCCGCGCCGGCAGCCCTGCCGCAGCCCCCGTGCCCACGCTTGTGGAACCAGCACCGGCTTCCCCAGCCCCGCGCCAGCGCAGGAGAGAGCGACCCGGGCCTCGCCGCGCCCGCCACCGGCCGCGCTCTGGCCACGACCCCACTGGGATAGCGGCCACAGACATGCCAAGGGACCAAACGCTCCACAGCCCTCCACGCTGGGGCGGAGGGTTGGCACCTGTGTGCCTGTCCTCAGGCTGGGTGAACCGCGCCGGCCACGCCAAGTGCAGGGAGGATGCCATGAATTTTTAAACTCCTGAAAGCACAAATGGAGTGGTTTGCCTGGCTGGGAGACGGGATTTCCGACGCAGCACAGAGGCGTTTGGAGAAGATGCTGCCTCTCCCGAGCTGCGCTTCCCCTGGGATGATGGGCCCAGAAACCTGGCACTCAGGGTCCAGCGCAGGAATCCGGGCAGCCCTGTGGGACAGCAAAACCTTGGCCCAGGTGAAGGACCAAACTGACGGCCAAGGCCGGCACCACGTCCCCCCGGTCCCTCTGCAGCACCTTCCCGTGACAGCGGGGCAAACCCACGCGACGCCCGGCCGCGCCGCGGGCCCGCGCGCGCACATAGGCGCACACGCGTGTGCACGCGCGAGCTCATCACCTTCCCTTCCCTCTCGGAGGCTGCTCAGGCCACGCAGGAGCCTCGTTCCTTCATCCGAGCATCCATCATCGGCAGCGGCACCGAGGCGGGGAAGCGCTGGACCCGCGCCGGCGGCTCTGCCTGCCGCACTGCCCGCGCCTCTGCCCTGGCCGGGCTCCCGCCACCACGGCGGGGAAGCCACGGAAACCCCAAAAGCCGCGGCCGAGGAGCCACGGCGAACAACTCCCGACTGCCGCGGGGCCGGAGCGGGGAGGCTGGGAGGAAGCTGTCAAGATCTTACCCCCCGCCGAGAGGGAACCGACCAGAAACCCGTGTGAACCAGAAAGCAAAAAAAAACCAAAAAAAAAATCCCCCAGAGAGGGTGGCTTACCTGTTGGAGGTAGAGGAAGGCTGGAGGACAGGGGAGAGAGTGAGGAAGCATGCCTGAGTTGGAGACAAGGAGGCAGCCCGAGTTAGCCATGGAGCACAGCATGTGTCGACAGGTAGCCGTGGAGCTGTTCGCGGGTCCGTCCTCTTCCGCACACTGCTATCCACCGCTATCCTCGTCTTCCCGGCTGGCCCCTCGGGCTCTCCCCTCCTCGCCGTCCCTCCCGACCCCTCGGCGCTAGTTAGGAGGGTTCATCTGCGGCAGGCCGGCCGCGCCGCCGCCGGAGCAGCGCTTGGCTCTTCACTTCGGGGCCATTAGACACTGGCACTGAGCGCACGGTCTGCAAAGGGTGTGCGTGAGCCAGAGCGGAGCGGGAGAGAAAGGAAGGGGAGGAGGAAGGAGAAAGGGCTCGGGAGCGAAATAAAAGGGGTGGGAGTTGGAGGAGGAGGGGGAGTCCCCTGTGCATTCAGACATCAAACAGAGCTCTGTATAAAATGAAGAGAATCCGTAATGACATGAGAACAGCTGATCCCGCACTTAACCCCTCCAGCG
>VWZN01009648.1:1915136-1933171 GCA_013396955.1 Regulus satrapa | reverse complement strand
AATACCACTAAAACTACTACACCAGGAAATTCTTGAAATGCAAGGATGGCACTTATCTCAATATCATCTCTTCCCTCCTTCCATCCCTTGGCAGAGCCTACTTTGCCTCAATCAAGACTTGCCAAGGCTTTTCATTGCAATTGTATTTAAGACAGTACATGAGAGAACCACAAGGCAGAGTGACTCAATCCATCCTTCCCTTAACAAGATCTTGCTGCAGTTTCTTTTGGTAGACTTCAAGACCTGCACCCTGCTGTTCACAGTCAGAATAATTTGTGCCCGTCCATGTGGTTAATGTTGTTATGGAGCTTCTTTCTCTCTTTCTCTCTGTCTCTCTCATTTTTTTTTTCTTTAATAGAACAAGATGTTGATGAAAACACCTGCTCAGTTTTGCTTTTCTTAATGAATAATCTGTATGAAATTAAATGGCACAACAGACCAATTACAGCAAGGATGAGAGAGAGTGGCCGTGCTAAAAGAGCTATCATAGATCACTCCTGTTTCTTTATATGTCAGAAATCGCCTAACAAGGTGCCAGGATGTGGGAATCACCCGGGAAATAAAGATAAGCAGCATCTGTAGGTTTCAGGGACATCCACTAACCATATTTTCTCTCTCTTTTTGTCTTTTAGGTAAGTGAAGCTTTGATTTTCCTATGCATACAGTACCAGTTGACTGGGGCATGATGGATTGAGAAGGTGATGTGTTCTGTGGCTAAAAGGCTGCAGTGAAGGATGTTCAGTCTCAGGTATTCATGGCTCTCCTGTTTGTTTGTAAGTCTTTGCTAGAAAAAAATGTTGGAAAAAGGGATGTCTTGTGACTGTGTGATCCAGTGGTTGGGTTGGTCAAGCTGCATTGTTTTGTACCTTGTCACATTGCCTGTGTAGGGATGCTTACAGCATACATATGTACATGGTTGTCCCAGCCTGGGCTACTGGAATGTCATCTGCAGTCAAAAGCATATTTAATCCTTATTTGTCACCATTCTTCTCCCCCAGGCTGGTTTATAATGAGATAATTGAGCATTGCCCATGCATTTTCTCTTTAGCATGGGTGCCAGGAGGGTGTGCTGGTCTTGGAACAGGCACTTGTGCAATTCCTCTCTTGTGGTGACTTTAGTGCCCCTGTACAGGCTGTAGCAAGTGTGCCTGCCAGGCTGATTCCCCTTTCAGACACCACGTTCTTGTGGTGCATGACCCGAGCCTGACAAAGTGCTTTTGAAACTATATTTTTATCACTCTTATTTCCACTTGGCACTGAAGTCCTGATGAAAACATTTGAAATCAAGATTTATGTCTGTACGGACTTAGCATACAGCAAGCTGCAGTTCATTCTTTGGCTTTTCAAGTTCCTAACAGCTGCCTCTATGCCTTCTACCTTGTTACATACTGAGCCTGTACAGCTCTCCAGGGAGTAACTTTGGGTTTGTGCATTTGGCTTCCAGGATTGTACAAACAGTGTATGATTCAAGGTTGCTCCTCCTCTTTTTAAACCCACAGGCATTATGTGGTAGACCACATAATGCTGGTGTGGGAGACCAGCAAATAACATGTTTGGAAATCCAAGTATAAGTGAACTACAGACTTTTGTGTACACGTATAAATTCTAGTCATACAGAAAAATGAAACAGATTTCATATATTAGTTTAATTCTTTTAACTTTTCACAGCAGGAGAGAGTATTGAATAACTGATTCTAATTTATGTCATTTGTACGGGATATGTATGTGCTTCTGCTTACAATTGCAGTGTTTTGCTCTGTTTATTTAGAGAAGCTTTCCAGATTATCTGCACTACCTTACCAGGTTTAGCTACAAAATAAGAACTGCTGTTTTTCCTGGGTATGTCCAAAAATGGAGGTTTATGATAATGTAGCATTTCCCAAGCATGGTCATCATTACTTAGCATTTCTGCTGGGATATTCCTGCTGTCTGTGCAGAGGAATTCTGTTGTATGACTGAGTTTCTGTTTCAAAACAAGGAAATGGATGAGAAAACATTTATCTGAGCATACCAGTAATAAGGGTTTGAGAAGCTATGTGGGGGCTGATTTTGAGATACAGACTTGAACCACTCAATTAACTCTAATGGAAAAAAGGTAAGGAACAGAAGGCAAGAACAACACAAATAGGATTTGTGTTTTGTACTACCCTTATGTTTTCCATCTTGAGTCCACCAGTTTTGCAGCTTTAATATGGCTGTTTTGTACTGCAAAGTTGGTTCTTTTTGCAGTTGTATTATCTGGGGCAGATATTACCTGAGGGACAGATTGTGAGGCTTATGCCTGTTCCCTGTGTGCTGGAGGCTCCATGAGTTGGGGCAAGCTGTCTTTTCATAACACCTGTTTTACTGGCCTGTGCCTGGCAAGCTTTGGACTCATCTCTGTATCAAGAATTTTCATCTGGCCGCCTTATCTGGAGCAGTCTTCTGTAGGGCTCTTTGTGGATTTGGCTCGTCCCTTTGGCTTGAGCTTGCTACAAAGAATATTGTTGCTGGTATAAAGCTGACGTTTCCCTCTGATGAGCTTCGGGATGTACATCGCACGAACAAACTGAAAACTGAAAAGCGGATAGTGTAGTATATTAGCTGAACTCAACAGGGTTTTCGGCGCAGAAGCTGACAGACCAAAACCTAGAATCCCCACCTCCATGACACTTTAATGTATTCAGGTCCCTGTTGCACATTATAGCCATGACAGACGATGCCAGGGCAGAGACTCCGTGTGCGGTGACATCGTCACAAAGCTGTGTAATTAGTTCAGAAGCTGCAGAGACAGAGAGAATCAGCTTCTGTCCGTGTTCAGATGCAGAGTTCAGGGAAGAAATGCTTGTGCATTTGTTGCAGCCAAGTTCTATGGCATAAACAATGCCTCAACATTACAGCTGGGGGTAGCAGTTTCTGGCCTAAAGAAAAACAGGAATCTCAGCTGGAGGGGCCACATAAGGATGTGACAGAGTATTGACACATGGCCCCCAGGCACCCAGATCTTCCCTCTGCATCTCTTTCCATATCCCAGTGTGCATTTTCTCAGTAAGAGCCTAGCCTACACTTTTCTGCCCTCTCAGCTATAGCAGGATGCCTCCTGTGCAGGTGTGTTGAGCACACCCAAAGTGTCTCCTTTGTTCCTTTGTAGGAAATTCCTCTCTGTGCTCTCTTTCGCCTTGTTACTCTTCAGCCAGATGAGTTATCTTAGCTGATTCATAGCACAGTGTCACAAAGTTCTGCCGTCACATCCTAGATGTATACACAGGGACAAGAATAAGTGAAGGGAGAGACAGGCTGTGATTGGGTTGAGAACGTGTTACATCAGAGACAACTTTATTTACTGGGGTTTTTTTCTTATACTTCCCCCACCCCCCCACCCCCTTCATAACTCCTGCTATCCTTTGATATAATAGTATCCTTAGTCCAAAAAGACTCAAGGTTTTAAAAACCATAAATACATGTGGGATTCCATTTATTTAGTAGCTGGTTCTCCAAAATCTTGGCGATTAGGAATTTGTCTGAAAGGGTTTAAATTAGTTCTTTAGTAACATGACCTAAAAAGCTGGCACTTTTAAGAAAACCTTAAAGCTGTGGTGAAATTAAATAAATCAATCGAGATGCCATTTGTTCAAACAGCATCCTTCTATGGACACTGGGGAGTAAAGAAGAAGTCTTTGCCCAAACAGGAATACAAAAGAAATCGTCAAATCATTTATGGCAGCTTCCTTATCGTTATCATTAGAGCTAATGCCATCATCATTTTCCCCAGTGAAAGCAGGGCCTCTGGGGCCTCTCTGCTTCCTGACAGTGGAGACACCCATGTGCATATTAATATGCAGCTTTGCTTATGCTAATGGCAGCTATTTGTAACATTAATATTTTTTGCACCATAAAAAAATAACAACAATAATAATCATGCTTTGTCTTGAGGATTTGAGCTCTAATGTGCTTTGCAGGATTGCAAGGGGAAGAAAAAAGCCTCTGACCTATTTTTTTTTTTTTTTTATATCCTTGAGGGGAAGACCAAGTTTGCAGGTGGTGTAGGTGCTGAAATGCTTGCCCTCCTCATAAGCACTGGAAAGGTCAGTGGGGAAACTGCTCTACCTCATGCATAAGGAGAGCAGCAACATCATTCACTGTGATTGCTCCATATTCCTGCTGGAATTTGGACTGAATCAGCACACGGGCTGCACTGATGAGCAACACACTGGTGCTTGCCCTGCATGATGGAAAGGTGGGGGGAGCAACCAGTCATGTCTCTGTTGAATTTTGAGTGCTCCCTGGCTTCAAGGCCAGTCTGTGTGACCTTGCTGTTTGCAAACCCAACAGTGTGCCTCTGGGCATCCTCAGTGTGCCTAGACATGATGTGGCATGACACGTGGGTCTGGGAGCAGGTGGCTTCCTTCTGCTCTGAAGAAAAGGTCCATGATGAATGGCACAGGTCTTGTTCCTACTCTGTTTACCCAACAAACCAGCATCATTGGCTTTGTTCTGCTACCATCCCCTACTGAAAGGAAATTTCATTTCCAAGTCCTTTTCAGAACTAGTTACTGCAGTCACTGTAGCCAGTAGTCACAGCGGCTGCCCAGCATCATTCTGCTCCTTGAGGTGCTGTTCAAATGCAGATCGGGAAGGAAGGGGTTTTCCCAAAGGGCTTGCAGTTTTCCAAGTCCCTCGAGCTTTTGGATTTGGATTGATGAGTTCCTGTTTTATTTCCGAGCTTCAGTGTATTCCCCTGGCCTCTGCCCAAATGTCCAAGTGATGCAAACATCAGGCATAGAAAGCAGAGTGATATTTAAAAAAAGTAACAGAAATCTTTTCAGGTTGGCTCCTCAGCACCAAGATTCCAGCAAACTGTTTGGTGCCATCAGGGTCAGTGGGACAATGCCTGCCTTCTCTGCAGGACAGGTGCTGATAGCATGTTGTTAACCTTTGGCTATTTGAGGCAAGTAGATAAAGAAAAGTTAAAGGATTTTCCAGGGTGAGTGAATGAGGACCTTTGACAATGTCTGTAATTGGTTACTCTGGGAGCATATGATGGATGATATTTAATAGGCCCCTCAGTGGTAATTTTAGTAGCCTTTCCTAATGCCTGACAAATACTGAACACGGCATGCTTTGATGCTTTAATTAAAAACTCTTTAAAGAAAATGTCAGTGGTATTCCAATAGCCTGAGGTTTGTTTGGAGTAAGGGGGAAACCATTTGCTGTCAGAAGGAAGACAAAGAGATGCCACTTTTCTGTGTGGAACTATGGCCTGGGTGAGGACCTGTCTTTCCTTACATCTTGTTTATTTTGAATTGCCTGAATTTTGAAGTTTCTCAAGCTCCTCTTTCTTGTACTGCAATGGTTTATTTGTGCATTAAGTGCTTATAGTGGTATTTACTATTTTACTTTTTGACTTGAGGGGAGAGAGAGAAGATCATACCATCTGTTGGATCCATATATTACAACATTTGGTGAGAGAAGAAGAAAGCTACAAGGAAATAAAAGGCCTCAAAATTGCTTCCCTTTCAAAACTGATATTCAGAGATGTCCCTTCTCAATATCAGTTGTCTTGCTGCCCCAAAACATGGGACTGTCTTATAAATTACCATGTAGTTTAGAAACAACCAGCACTGTCTTCCCCAGTCTGTGCCCCACAGGAAGAGTTTCCAGATATTTGTTCTTATTGTTACCTGCTGCTATGTTCAGGACATTTGGCAGAAGTTACAGTTCTGTGCTTTCCATTATAACCCTTCCAGGGGTTTGTAACATTATTACAAACAAACAAACAAAAAACCACCAAAAAGCCACCCCCTCAAAAACCCCAAAACACCACAAACAACCCCCTCCCGAAAACCCCAAACCAAGAAAACAAAACAAAACCCCAAAAACACAACAACAAAAAACAGGAGAAAAAACCTCAGCATAAAAGCCATCTGACATCTCCTTGAAACATCATGGGACATGAACATTTCAGCAGGTATCACAAAATGAGTGACTTATGTCTGAATCATGTGATTTAGGAATATTTTCAAAACAACAAAATTATACTTGTACCTTAACATAAGCAAAAAATTACTGTATTTTTAAACTACCCTTGTTAAAACAACGTTAAGTTTTAAAATGTCCATAACTATTCTACTCTGATGTTTATTGTCCTTGTATATCACAGCCCCTATGGCATGAAAACCTGAGAGGACCTTACAGGAGGTGGAAGATGGGTTTAACTCTTTAAATTCCTAGCACTTTAATTTGGAAACTATAACACTGAGCCCATTGGACCTTCATTGTTCTTAAGAAGGAAGCAAGTTGACCTTTGTAGTAAAGTCAAATCCTGAAAGTAAGCAAAGACCATAACTGGAAAAGAATTAACAGAGGTGTTGGACAGTCTTTCAGGAACAGTTAGCTGAAGGTGTCATTGACAACAGGGAAAGCAAACAAAACAAAAGAAACTTTTGCAAAAGAAGGGGACTTCAGCTTTCCTTTTAGGAAATGGTCCTGCAGCAAATTCTACTGTTTAGCATCCTTTTTGTAAATTTATTATTGCTACACTGATTCTAGAAGTGTTGGACTAATTTTAAACTTTATGATGTAGTAAGTGTAGGGCCTTCTCCCAGGATGCTCAGTTGGATACTTCCCCTTTAGAGAAAGGTCAGTTATGGTTGTACTAGAAACACACTGAGAATGATTTGAGGGTTGTTTAAATTGTCCTCTGAGGTGTATTGATCTTAATGAAAGGAAAATGTGTCCTCTTGTGTCAAGGAAAATAGGGCTGAGTCTGCTATGTGAGGGCAGCTCTGTGGCCAGATTTGGTTAGCAGAATCTCTTGGTTTTGCTGCACGGCTCTGTCTTGAATAGATGGAGATGTTACATCCATTTGTGTGTTCTCTGTGCCTGCACTGGCAGGATTTTCTAAATACCTGTGGAGAGGCACGAGGTATTTGTCAAGTGCAGTGACATAAAAGAGATGTCGTGGGAAATTATAGCACTGGCAGTTCACCTCTAAGGAGGACAGTAAGTCTTTATGGATTCTCTGGTACCTGTGAGTAACACACAGTGGATTTGTTCTCTAGGCGGCTGGGCGCCTTCGGGATGCAAAGAAAAATGGTATTAAAGGGAATATCTGGATTCACTGGGGAAAAAGCACCATGACTGTGCAGAACATACTCCAAACTCACTGGCAGTACAGCATTTTTGTGAGTCGTGCCAAAAGATAGTGCAGGGAGAAATAGGTGCAAAATGCATGTAGGAAGAGGCAAGGAGAAAGGGCAAGCTTAGGAGTGAGGCTATTCCCTTGTGTGTATTCATCCTTGTGAATCCTCCTCCTATTTATTAACCAGCAAGGGATATCCTCATTCTGTTTATTTGTTCCCTGAGCTGGATGGAGCACCTAGCCTTATCTGCAGTCTGAGCCCTTGCATAACAACAATGTGACCATCGAAGTCATAATGACCAAGCCATTCATAGCAACTGATCTGGTTTATCAGATGTGACAGGTTTGTAGGTGTGTGTGAGCTCAAGTTACATTTTTACTCAAGGACCCCAAAAGAAGTTTCTGTCCCAGGTTACTTCTCCCTGATGACTTCTTGGCTTGGCACAGCAAGCACAGGGTACAAAGCTCAGCGGAGACCGTTTTATTTGTGCACCAGAGACAGCTAGAATAGGTGACTTTCCCAATGTAGATCTCCTGGTTGAAAGGAATGCAAGGTTTAGCTGTCTGTTTCTCCACCATGCACATCAGCTCTGCAAGTGTCTGTTGCCCCCTCGTGACATGAACTCCCAGACTGGAGCTCATTTGACTCTAAGGTTAATTTTCTTTAGCCACTGGCAGGCTGATTTAAGTGTCAGCTCATTATTATGGCATTCTAATTAGAGCCCTTCGATAGCCTTTGACCCTGGGAAGTGACTTGGGAGAGAAGAAGCGAATAGGGTGATAAGCTTAGATAGTGGCACACAGGAGGAAATATATCCTGCCTGATGTTTGTGGGTGTCAACTTCAGTGTTATCAGATTGTCCTCTGGGAAGGACTGGTTATTAGTATTTATCTCCCTCAGACAAATTCAGAAGCACTGATTTCTCTTGCTTCAAAGGGAGTTGCACCTTCTTCTTGCCAGGAATGGATTAAGTCCTTTGCCTTCATTTTCAAGGTGTATTTTGCGTAGCTGCAGAAGAGCTGATCACGTCTCTTACTTGGTGGAAGATCAAGACTTAACTGGGACATTAATTTTTTTCAAGCCTATCTAGGAAGAGGAGCTTGATTCCTTTTTTTTTAAAATTTTTTTAAAATTCCACAGTACATATGGATTGTCCTAGATTTTTTTTTTGTTTTGTTTTGTTTGTTTTGTTTTGTTTTGTTTTTTAATTTCCTTTTGTTCCCATGTGACATAGCCTTTGGAAAAAAGTGGGGTAGTCATCCTGGCCTAAACATGTGAGACTCCTGCACAGCACCAGCAATATCTGAAGCAGATCCTCTCAACAAAGCTTTCAGGAAAATGTACAGTTACAACAAATCCTGGCTAGGAATGCTGTCTGCCTCCTGCAGACAGGTTTTCCTTGTGCACTTTGGAATCAAGCCATTTCCTGCACACCTTAGCAGGAGCTCCTAGCATTCTGTGTCTCCACATCTTTCCACCTGTGCCATGATAGCTTTTATTTGCATTTTTCCCATACCCCTCAAAGTTGGGGAAGCACTAGGTCTGCAATGATGGAGCGAAGAAGTTTAAAGGACATGACCCTCTGGAATTGAAAGCGGTGGCAAATTGGTCTCCCTTTCCTGTCCTCACCATAGCTGGTGCATCTCAGGATGTCCTTCGGTATTCTCAGTTTGTGGCTGGAACCCTGGCAGACTGATGTGTGCAATCTCATGGTTTACTGTTGAGCAGAAGGTAAGTTTGTCCTGCATGGAACAGGTGGGGAAACAAACAGCAGAGATTTATGCAAAGCATCATAGCACGTCAGTGGCAGAGTGTACTAGAACTTAACTGTCTGCAGTTGTGCTTCACTTGACCTGAGGCTCATTGAAATAATTCAAGCTTTGCTAAGAGTCAGATCTTTTGATATTTTTGTGGGCAGGCAAAGTTGTTATCCTCAGAAAATGCAAGTTAATTGAAACCTTGTGTGGAATTGTCGCAATTTCAGGAAGGTTTATCCAGGAAGAACTTCACATTCCTGGGTTTAAGTGCCTCCTCACCAAGCCAGAGAGGTCACACAGGAGTAGCCAGGAATCTGGAAGCCAGATTTCTCAGCTGGGGCTGGAGACATGGGAAGGAGTCATAGGGGGAAGACATCCTTCTGAATCAAATTGAGCAGAGGCTGGGAAACAGAAGGCAAATGCTGCAGAGGAGTGAGGTCTTGCTTTCACACTTGGTACAGAGTGGGGAACAGGCAAGGTCATTACCTCAGTGTGGTCTTGGCTCAGTCTGATTGTGGAATGCGAATAACATCTTAAAAAATGGTGTGCTATGGAAGATTAGTTTTCTGCCTATCTTTTCTGGGGGCTAGCAGGTTTTCCAGACCTTGTCCATAATAAATCCTATAGGGCAGAACTGGTTTTCAGAAGGAACAATTGAGAAGTAAACTTCTTATAACAACAAGGCACTTCAGTAGTGTTCCCAGCTCGCATGCAATCTTATAATTACTGGCTTTTGTGTGTGTATGGTATCCTTCCTGTCTTCCCCTCCTCTATATGCATGCAGGCATTCACTCATTGCTATCTCCATCATCTTTAACTAAATTAGAGTAAAATACTTCATTACAGAGACTTTCAGCCATGAGTGTGGGCCCCAGGGAGTTTATTTTCATACAAATGTATTATGCACAAGGTTGATCTGATCACAGACAATTTGAACTATATCTCTGCACCCCCAGGAAAATTCTTTCATAAATGTAGATGACGTGACACGCCAAAGAACAAAAAACAAGGCAGAAGGAGAAAAGAGAAGAAAAGAAGAAAAAAAAAAAAAGAAAAATAGAAAGGAGATTATAGGCAGCTGCAGAGGTGCTGGGTCTTAAGTGCAAGATATGAAGCTGTCAGGGCTCTTTTGCCTGCCCTTTTCCTTCTCTCACAATGTAGCCTTGCCATCAAGCGCCAAGCTGTTGCAAGGTACAGGAGGGGGAAGAGTGATGAATTAAGTATGTTTTAGATTATAATAACTGTTTCTATGGCAACATGAAAATGCCCTCCATGGCTTTTGTTTGTGTTTGGAGCAAGGAGGCATGAAGTGAAGGTTTGTAAACAGAAGGCAGCGGGAAGGGATGCGGGCAGGGGGCTTTGTGGCACCCTGCCCATGACACCGACCCACTTCAGGCACACGTGGCTTCTTCTGGTGCGTGGGGCTTTCTTCTGCCTTGCTTCAGCTGTTGGTTTGCAACTTTAGCTTTGGACTTTTTCTGGGATGTGAGAGAGAGCAAGAGAGCAAAGGCATGTGCTTTTCCCAATTCTTCATTGCCACGCTGCTCTGAAGTTGGTGCCTGTAGGACTCAGTGTCCTCTCGTGAGAAAAGGCAGGAGGGAGCCCAGCATGCTTCTCCATGGGATTCCTCCCCTCAGCACCACCATATGGAGCTCAGACCTGACCCTGCAGGTGTCTCCCAGTACAAGCAGTAAGCATGGAGGGTGAGTTAATCCCCACTTTCACAGAATATTAATCCTCCACACAAATTCACTGGGCAGAAAGATGCAATGTAACTGAAACTACTTTGGCTTCCCTTCTCCAGCACTGCACAGAGAGACCTATCTATTATTAAAACCCCTATTAGTCGTGCTAAGACTGTACCACTCCCTCTCACTGTAGCTGCTGAGCGTTATCTAATTGGTTTTTATTACTACGCCATCCCTGGGAGCATGTGGAGCTCAAATACACATTTGCTAAGACATTTGCGTTCACTCGTCCTCGTTGGGGATGCTTTTAAACCGTTTAAGGTTTTGTCAGGAGGATTAAAAAAAGAGGTCAAGAGAGGAGAAAACTAAGAGAGAGATGGTTCCCAGGCTGGAAAGGATGTGGAGGATGGAGACAAGAAGAGGCAGGACCAAGAGAGGTCAGTTTGGCTGGTGTTGCCCTGCAGTTGTCCTGGTGGACAATTGGCCTCTCTGGGTCTTCCAGCAGACAGCTGCTCCAGTTTCCAGTTTCCCAAAGAGAGGCACACTCGTTAGGCTCCTCAGTCACTCCTTGCACACAGAGCAGTCCTCTCACCCTGGAAATAGAAGTGGATTTCAGTGAGAGGGCAGGACAGACTGTGCTCATTGGGGACGGGGCACAGCCAGACAAGTGCACTGACCAGCAACCTACTGCCACACGACTGGTCCCTTCTGTCCATTTCTCTCTCTGTTTTACCATGTTTTTTCCTTCACAAACCCCTTGATCCTTTATATTTTTTTTTTCCTTTGGTCTTTCCCCAAAACATCCCTATAAATCCTGTACAATCCCCAAATGCTTTTGCTCTGCATCCCATAATGTGTGCCATTCTCCCTAGGCAGTATCCTAGGGATTGACACGCCTGTCCTGTGCCACCCACCTCTCCAGCAGTGATGGTGCCCCATTGCCCTTTGCTCTGCAGGTACCAGTGTTTGCACAGCTCCATCTGGATGTGTGAGGCTTGCAGGGAGAGAAGCGCTGGCTCTGTGACTAATGTTATTTGGGTAACAGCATGCCACACAAATTCAAAGGTGTTTCAGTGCTGGGAGCTGCCATGAGCCAGCTGGTGAGATTTCCAAGTCCTCCCAAGCAGTGTAGGTGTCTCTCTTTTTGAAATTAGTGAGTGTTAAGGAACTCACTTTGGTGAGATGTTTCTCAGAAAGGAAAAAAAAAGAAGTCAAAAAAATCTAAATTCTTCTGACCCTTGAATGTCCTAAGTAGTTTTATATATTTTGGGCTTGGAGTCCTTAGCAATTGGCAAAAATCAGAATTCTTGTGAAGTGTGATGTAACTGCCTTTTGCATATGAACTGCCTAACCAAGGAATTGTAGCAGTCTGATTCATGTATGCTCCATGTAGCCATTAAACACGCTGTAAAGCTGCATCACCACTTGTTCAGTTCAGGCTGGGACATTTTGGTTTCTGTGGTCGCTGATCAAGTGAAATTGTTTGTTATGGACGGGTTGGTATGTTCATTCATTGATTCCTCAGGCATTCCTGCTGCAGATGGAACAGAGGTGCCTTAGCCAGGGCATCCAGTTGTTCGAGCAGGGCAGGTTCCCTCCAGGTTTTGATAATTTTTTAATGTCTGGAAACACACTCACATGCTAGTGAGAGCAAATGAATCCTTTTTTTTTCCAAGGATTATTCCCCAGTGAGACTCTCCAAGGCTCCCCACAAAGGCAGTGACAAAGCTCTGCCCCACCTGCTGTGCGTGGGCTGGACGGGGCACAGCCCACCTTTCCTCCATGAAGGGGCTGCTGCAGCCTGCTCCTCTTCTCCTGCCAGCACCTCACTTAAGCACACACAGGATGTTACTCTTCCTGTGGTGCCTGTTGAGTTTAATGGGATACGTTTAAAGCAAACTCCACTGTAATTTCATTTTCCTTAGGGAGAAGGGGGGAAAGCACTTTCTCCTCGGGGCTACATCCCCACTGCTCACTCTGTGTGTCTCTCTCAGAGTCTGCAGCATGCTCATTTCTCTCCCAGATAATGAAAAATGCCAGGAGTCAGGCGAGCCGTGGAGGAACCCTTGTGGATGGCTTGTGTGCTGCTCTGCACCACACAACAAAGGCTAAACTCCATCTTCTCTCCCTGTTGTGGCCTTGGGCATGGTTTCTTTCTGCTGCCCGTTGTTCTAGGACATCTGGACCATGCATCCTGTAGCAGTCTGCACCTTCAACTGGAAATCACTCAGTACACAAGCTTGTGATACAATTCTTTAATGGCAGTGTGTCGCCCAGCATGTCACACCAAAGTGCTGCCATTTGGCTTGGGGTTTGTAGGTTCTGGCCCAGGTGCTGGCATTTACTGCACCAAATCATTCAGGAGCCTCTCACCCCAGCAAGGGACCCCGTCCCCAGATGATGTTGTTGCAGTGGCTGAGATGGAGGCTAGTTCTCAGGGCATAAAAGAGAGGGAGATACTGGCAGGGCTTTTCCCCAAGGGTCCCATACTCCTGTAATTCAGTTCCCCCTCAGTCTGAAAATCCTCTGTCAATCTTCAGGGTTTACAGGGAAACTTGTCTGCTTTCTGGGGCACTCAGGGCTGCCTGAGATGGATGGGCAACCAGGGGAGGGAGTGTTGTTTTTCTGTCTGAACAGTTGATGTTTTTCTGTTGTGTGGGTTGGGATATGTTGCTGGATTTGATTTTGGTTTGCTGTATTGTTGTTTGTTGAATAGCTTGGGGGGTTGTATACAACATTGAAATGGTTGGGGCCTGCAAGGGGTGCTTTTTTCCTAGCATTTAAAAAGAAATCAAAATAGATGAGACATTTTTCTCATAATTAGAGATTGTACCTAAATCAAATGCTTTAGACCTCATTCCCCTCCTATTCTCCTACTTCCCACCCCTCTCCCCCTCCTACATGCATACAAAGTTCAGCTGTTTGGAAATGCAGCTGAGAATTTCCTACTGTCTGGTAAGAATTAACTAAACCTCTTTTCCTTGCTCTTTTAAAAAACCCCTACCTGCAGTGTGAAGCATACCCATGGTTCTCGTGGCTGTTCTGTAGCTGGCACTCCTCTCTGGCCACTTTGTAGGTTATTTCTGAATTACCCTGAACAGGCAGTTGCTCTGCTCAGAGGTCAAGGTCAGTGCAGCGATGGCCACATCCCGTTGTTGGCACTTCCCCGTGGGAACGACATTACCCCTCTCTCCTGCTCCTGCTCCCTACAGCCTGTTATTAAACAAGGACAAGCGAGTGGCTTGTCTGTGTCTGTGTGCGAGAGCGCGACTCTGTCACCTGATGCATACAGATGGCTTATTAACCAATTAATTCATAGGACTAAATTGGCTAAATCAAACTAAATGACACCCAATTGCTGTACAAGGGTAGAAATGGATTGGAATAAGTGTTTCTTAAATGCCAGCCTCGTTGAGCAAAGGAATGAGTAGCAGAGGGAGGAGGGGGCCTTATGGAGGAGTGGGGATGACAGCAGACACTGGCAGGCAGCATGAGCAGAGCTGTCCATGGCATCACGTCCTAGGAAAGGAAGTGGCTAATGAGCGTGTGGCAGTTTGTGCTGCCAAGAAATGGCATCACTCTTTTTGCTGGTGACACTTCAGGCCTGGGAATGCCTCTGGAAAGGGAGTCCCAGCCACTGCTTCACTCTGTGTCCTGAGCAAAAGAAGGTGTCTTCTTGCGTCCCAGCCTTTCGTTGAAGCACAAATTATTAAGTGAACTATTGTTGATTATAGCATGATCTATTACTCATTACTCTGAGGAGTGAGGGTTTGATTTTTCAGAAGTGTAGTTTACCTCTTCCTCAAGTCCCTAGGAATAACTATGTCAATCTTCCTGTCCTGGTTCTTTGTTCTTTCTATAACCATGCCCTCAGGACTGGCCAGAGCAGTTACACACAGCTGAAATGGTTCTGTGTGCCTCCTCATCTGCAGCAGCCTTACCAGTTCCTTAAAGATGCTTCTCTCTGTTTTTTCCCCTTGGTATTATTTATTTGGGGGTGGGGGTGTGCTGACCTTGGCTGGATGCTGCATGCCCACCAAGGTGCTCTATCACTCCTCCTCAGCAGGACAAGATAGCAACTACTGTCAATGGCACAACAGACTAGACTTGAGAAAATTAATTTAATTTGTTGCCAATTAATAACAGAGGAGGATAGTGAGAAATTAGAACAAAACTGAAAACATTTTCCCCACCCCTCCCTTCTTCCCAGGCTCAGCTTCGCTGCCAACTCTTCTTCCTCCCCCACGTGCTACACAGGGGAGCAGGGAATATGTGTTGCAGTCTGTCCATAACACTTTGATGCTCCTTCCCCCATGTGCTCTTCCCTTGCTGCAGCATGCAGTCTCTCCCACAGGAGACAGTTCTTCAGGAACTGCTTCCATGTGGGTCCTTCACATGGGGCACAGTTTTCAGGAGTGGACAATGCCCCATGGAGCTGGGAAAGTTTGTTTCTCTGTAGGCTCCACGGCATGGCCACAGCTCCTGTTAGGAGCCTGCTCCAGCAGGGGCTTTTCAAGGGCTGCAGCTTTCTCCAGGGCACATCTACCTCCTGCACTGTTGGTCCTCTTGAGGCTGCAGAGGAATCTGCTCCTGCATTTGGAGCACCCTCCTCCCCTCCCTCTTC
Source organism: Regulus satrapa (assembly GCA_013396955.1). Lineage (NCBI taxonomy): Eukaryota > Metazoa > Chordata > Aves > Passeriformes > Regulidae > Regulus > Regulus satrapa. The sequence goes on along the minus strand of VWZN01009648.1, from coordinate 1,917,981 downwards.
ACTGACCTTGGTGTGTGCAGGGCTTTTTTTTTTTCTTACATTATCTCCTCCCTTGCAGAAGCTGAACAGTTTATTTTTCACTCTTTCTTAATTATGTTATCACAGAGGCACTACCTACATCACTGGTTGACTCAGCTTTGGACTGTGACAGGTTTGGAATGTCATTTTAGAACCAGCTAAACCAGGCTCAGTACCACATGGGAGCAGATCCTGCTTATCTTCTCACAGAAGCCACTTCTGCAGCCTCCCTTCCCTCTCAGCCTTGCCATATAAACTAAACAGAGTATGTTACAAAAGGCTGTTTTTATGCATAGGAGAACACGCCTCTGTTTTTGTACTGAAAGCTGACCTTTGCTCTGTGTTGTGGTATAGGAGATGGATTTGGTAGTATTTACTGGATGACCAGCAGCAGGAGGTATTTTCTCTGATCCCAGTTCAGTTTAATTACTACCGTGATAAGTAAGGGTCATAACCTGATTTGGAATAGTTGAGGGGGTACAAAAAAAAAAGAAAAAAAAAGAAGAAAGAGTTGCACATCAGAAACTACTTTTTAGTGTTTTATGTTACACTTTGAATATTTAGCCTGCCTCAAGGCTACATCTCATACCACCCCATCAAAACTTAGGTTGCTTGTACCACTGTTCTGCCAGAGCTGATAATCTGAGCAAGGTTTCCTGGCTGCTTCCCTTGGCAGGAGCTTCCTCTTTCTAGTCATGACAAAAAGAGTCTGTGGCTCTCCTTAAGTTGTGGTAGGGAGATGGTCCATGTGGGAATATGGGAGATGTGAAGTCCTTCCATGAAGCAATCTAGCATCTAGAAACAGCTTATGATGGTTTCCTGCTAACAGCATCTTTATTCAGCATGACCAAGGGCAGACTCTTTGGTTGATTATTCACCTTGTGCTCCATTGGCCAGTGCTGTTCCCCCCCAGACAGCACTGGAAAACTGTACCCAAGTGCCTGAGGCCATGAAGAGCAGGGGCCACTGCCCGTGGACATGCCCAGGAGAGTGTTTGTTTCTGGAAGTGGGCCTGGGGAGGGACTTAACTGAGATTAAGTCAGGGTTGGTGTTTTTTTGAGGGGCAGTTGGACTTGGTGTGCGCAGGCTACAGTCTCTGTCTGGTACAGGAGCCACTGCTGCATAAAACGACAGCTTTCTGGCAGAAGAGAAAGTGTGAATCCTCGAGCGCGGGGTGGGAGTGGAAGGTGTGTCTTGGTGGTGACCATGGGGGTCAGCTGAGAGCAGAACGAGAGCCCACCTTAGCAAGCCCTGCAGAACCAAGGTGCTGGCAGCGCTCTTCGGCGAGAACCAGCACCCAGCACACGCGCACATACATGCACACACGTGCACCCACGCAGCGTGCGTGCTCCCAGCCAGGTGCCACGAGCCTGCACACAGCTCTGCTCCCCCCCTGTAGGGCCAGCACGAGCAGCTTACAGCCAGGCATCGCCTGGAACATATGCGCTCACAGGGTACAGCCCATTAGGAATGAAACCTGCGCATATGCAAAACTGCCAAGAACACATTCCCCAGCACCCTAATGCTGGCTGTGGATAACCACCAAACAGACACATGCCTGACTATTATGTCAGTGTTAAAACTGCTCTTCTTCAGTTGCTGCAGCAAGATAAAGTATCCAAAGCCCGTCATGCTGCGGCATCTTTTTCAAGGCTGCAGTACACAGAGTGTGTATAAAATATTGAATCATTTAGGAGATTTTCATCTTTTTTTTTTTTTTTTTTTTTAAAGAAGAATGGAATTTACACTTTGTCCAGTAGCAGAACAAATGTTTTATGTGGTGGAGCCAGGACTACTGCTGTAGACCATTTGATGCATATATTTTGTGGCCTTTTCTCTCTCTCTTTTTTTTTTTTCTTTTCCTTAGAATCATGCCTCTGAAATGGGTCAAATCAACCATTTGGAATAGCTTTTTTTTTTATATTTTTACCACAGAGTCTACTCCAAGAGCTGTAAAACAAACTTTGTCACCCTCTCATTAACATTTGTCCTCAAAAGATCCCTCATATTCCCTTGGCCCTAATAACTCTTGTTATCCCTGAAGTAATAGGCTGAGGAAGGGAATGCTTTCATAATTCCAGAGGTGAAGTAGTAAGTTGTATGTGGTTTCCATTCAATGAGCAATGGACCGAGAGAAAATGTAGCCATGAACTTGCAGACAAGCTGGGGAACTCAAGGCTTTTGTGCAGGATTGTGTTCTTCCTCCCTTCAATGCTATACTGCATGTACCTGTTTCCTGGAGCTCTGATTGTGCACAGGGGTTAATTGGCTCAGTAGATTTCTTCACAGCCTGTGTGTAGTGTTGGCCTGCTTTAGCTGGGAGAAGATTTTTTCTGGTTTTAAAAAGTCCATTTTAGGGGAGGGGGATGGCCCGTGGCTCAGGCTCTGCACTGCACCATGGTCAGGCTGTGCAGAGGTTGCATCCCTCTCAAATGGGTCAGTTTCCTCATCCCTTCTGGAGAAATAACTGTGCTGGTTCGTGTCAGAAGGAGCTAGAAAGACTCACTCATTAGTATTAGAAAGTGATTTGAGGTTACCAGTTGATAGGTAAGCTACTGCTATGCTCTGAGCAGTTTTTCCTTCTCCACCCCATTTATAATGATCTGGACTCTCTTGAAGTCTGAAGTAGAAGCAGGCTGATCTTGGTACATTTTTTTGTTTTTACCTTTTATTCACAGAGCTCTGACAGTTCAGAGGCCTTGCATGGGCATGGAGTACATATCCTATTGTAGTTTCTGTGGTCCACAACAGAACTGCTTTAGACACAAAGGAACAGCCTAGGGTAATAAGAGAAGACAAAAATTTAATTAAGAAGAAAAATAATAAC